>VXAC01007471.1:239115-346603 GCA_013399225.1 Rhipidura dahli | reverse complement strand
TTATTTGGAATGTGGGCCTCTCTGGGCCAGGCTGCGGTGATGTTTCCCAGCCTGGCTGCACTTAAGGTGGGACGGCGTCGCTCAGTGTGGCTGTTAGCGGTTGCCCAGCTCTGGCCTGGCCCCGCCCGATGGTGCGGTCCGGCTCCAGCCAGGCCAGGTCTTCAGGGGTCTGGATGGGCACGGTGATGCCAGGATGACTCCGTCGTTTCCCTGTGCTCCAGGACACGATTGAGGAACGTTCTGTATTTGCTTTCGATTTAGTATAGGAGAGGCCAAGGCAAGTACAAGCCCTTCAGTTTGACAGACTTGCCTGCTAGCTTCTTGAGGACTGGGAGACTTGCTTACTCATCGGATTAGTCGTGATAGAAGAACCAAGGGAAAACTTCGTTAACTTTATTACTATTAGTAAATTGTTTGCAGAAATAACGATAGGACGTGAACATTCCACGGGTTAATGTATAGCAATTCTGTAATCAGAGCAGTAGCAGAACAGTAGTGATACTGTGGGTTCTCTGAGTGCGTGAGTCTTTGAATATAAGTATTTATCCAAGAGTTTGGTTAATTACTTTCAAAAAAGGATGGAATCGGGTATTTATGTTCCAAGGTGAAGTAGCTTCTTATTTTCTATCTGTGCCGGATTTTATTCTAGGTACATCATCCTCAAACATCACTTTATTGCGCAGCTACTGATAAACGTTTATAAACTAACGAAGAACTGATTGTTATCACCTCTGCAGTAGTTGGGATAAACATTACACAATGCACTTCTTACACGAAGGTGAATAGTAGTTGAGCTCTGTAACTGCTCACCCAACAGAGTTGAATTGTTAATATGTGGCATAAGGTCTCTAACTTCATTGACAGATGTATCTAAATAAAGTGTAGCTCTTCATAATTATTAGAAGAATTCTACAATGTGGTTCAAGTAGCAGTTACAGTGCAAGGCCTGGAAAGTGCAACTTACCTGTCCCTTTTTTATTGAGAAACTGAGGGTGGAGAGACACGAGCAAAATAAGTATTTAAAAGAGAATTTATTTTGAAAAGGATTGTAAAAATAGTTTGGATGTACATGTATGTAGTTCTTGGTGCCCAAGTTGTAAAATTTCAGGTTAGTGAAGTGGTGAGAGAAGATACGTGGGAAAACCTTGTACTAAAAATATGTGTGATATCGTGCGTGAAGAATACTGGAAAGAACTGTGCATTTGGTATCTAAGTACACTGATCAAAATACAATTTGTTTTAACTGCTGCCCCTTAACACTTGATATCATGCAGGCTGCTGGCCAAATAAATGCTTAAGAGGGCATGGGTAGATTAATCTTGCAAGCCTTTTGCTCTCGTCTCACAGCATTCATTTACCTATTAGAAATAGTATTCTTTTTTCCATTTTTGGTTCTTGCATTTTAATTTTGTTTAGAGGATATTGATTTTCAGGTAAATGCTTAATTTTCTAAAGTATCAGATATTCAAAGGCTTTGCGTTCTGACAAATATTGGGTCCTATACTGGCTAGTAAAAATATTCTAACTTTATTAGTGCTCAGACTATAAGTTTATTTATTCAACTTTCAGGAAAGTAACACCAGTTATGTCTGAGTTGGTCTTATGTTACGTTCAAATCAGTGTAATCTGTTGGGGGGGGCATGTTATGTCTGGAGTGTTCAGGACCTTGTCATACATCCTTCTGGTCAGGTGTCAGCCAGCATTCTGTCTTTCAACATTGCCTTTCTGCACTCTGTGTTTCAAATATAATATGCACAGGCATGTTATCTGCTCTCACCTGGTAGGAACAGCTCACCCTGTCCTTCATGAAAATCATGAGACATCATGTGGCTGTGTGGAACTGGTTTTTTTAATCATTTATATATGCCTCAGTTTTTCCTTAAGTTCTTACATACTTGTTTCAAAATATGTCTTTTTGACAGATGCATTGCTGAAAAAAAGCTACAGCTTTTAATTATTGTTGAAGCTGCTTGTCTTGTATAAAAGACATTTTTTTGCCTTTAGTTCCAACACTGAGGGTTTCATATGTAAACCTTTCTATGCAGTGGTATTTATCAGATGAATTTTTTGATATCAAAGATATGGTAGGTGTTTTCCTTTATAATGGAATCTGATATGTGGATGAGCTGAGCCAGCCCATTGTTAAAAAAAGGAAAATGTGCTTTACTTGGCTGAACTGTGGAAATGAATGATTTACTCTTTATCATGTTCACCTTAGGTTGAAGGTGAGCTATTGAAACTATTGAGTGTGTCTAATAGTCTTGTCTTCCTGCACCTCACAGTCATCTCTATGGCAGTTGTGTATTCAGGCTCCTATTGTTGCACCAGCTAATCAGTGAATTGGTCTTCCAGTAGAGAGTTGGTTTTTGCAGCCTGGGCTTAATTTAGAGCTGCTGTGTTTATGGTCCTAGAACTCAAGGATTAATGTGAAGCTAGTTCAGGTATGGCAGCATGAAATGTTTGATGCAATGAAATATGCTGTATATTTACTTTCACAACTCTGTATGACAATGATCAGTTAAGTGTAAAACAAAGATGAACACTAAAGTGGTTGTTACACATGTGGAATTTGAATTTGCAGTATTTTCACTTACATATTCTGTGAATATGAAAATAGCCTAATGTAGTTTGACCCATGAAAAACAGTGTGCTTACAAATCTGTCACTGACTCCTGAAACCTACTGGTCTTCCTCTGCCAGCTTACAGTTGTAACTAAGTTGTTGTGGAACATAAAATAACTTGTTCTTCAAGTAAATTTCCTTTTCTTTTTAGGAACTGGCGAAATGGCCACTACACAATCTGTCTTCACATTTGCTCTCTGCATTTTAATGATAACTGAATTAATACTGGCTACAGAGAGTTACTATGATATCTTAGGAGTTCCAAAAAATGCATCTGACCGCCAGATTAAGAAGGCATTTCACAAGCTGGCTATGAAATACCACCCAGACAAAAATAAGAGTCCTGGTGCAGAAGCAAAATTTAGAGAAATTGCAGAAGGTAATGTACACTAACTTTTGTCTAATAATTTGATACATGTCTTTTATCTGTAACCTAAGTGCATTCTGTTTTTACTGAATAAGTGGTATAAAGGTGGGGTTTTTTTCTTTAATTCTACTTATGTGCTGTCAAATGTCCAGCATCAAAATATGACTTTTTTCTGTGTTCTTGCACATAGGAAGGCCTTTTACACAGTTGCATTTCTGCTTATTAGGCTTTTGGCATGTTCCTGTTCTCACAAAAAATACTGGGTAGTAGGACAGCTTTTGCCCTAGGAGGTTAATTGTTACCTTTTGATCTGTTTTATAAGATCCAGCTCAGGATTACTACCAGGGCATCAGGAGGGCCTAACAGCAACCTTGCAGTAACAGTGGGGAGATTACAAAAAAAGCACACAGCACGGTACTTCAGTGGTTCATGATGGGAATACAATAGACAACAGGTGCAAGAGGTTTGGAGTGGTTGTAAGGAAAAACTTCTTCACCTTGAGGATAATGGTTGGATTTGATGGTCTCAGATCTTTTCCAGTCTTAACAATCCTGTGATTCTTTTCTACAGGCCGATTGCTTAGAGAGGTTGTGCAGTCTCCAACCTTGGAGATGTTTTAGGAATGACTGCGTAAATCTCTGACTAACCTAGTCTGATCTCATAACTGACCCTACTTTGAGCAGGAGGTTAGAGACTGAGGTTATGTCTTACTTGAACTATCCTGTGATCTTATGAATACACCCCTTAAAAGTATTTTGTGATAAAATAAAATGGTGCAAGTGGATAATCAAAACCAGAAAGACTTGCTGAAAAATAAGGTATACCTTCTTCTATTCCCTGTAGACTCAGATGTAACATCCATCTACAACTCAGGTATAACATCCATCTAGCTAAGCTAATAGGGGATTTCTGGCTTTTAGCTTCTTGTCTGCAGAAGAGTTATTTTTGAAAGAAAGGTAATTAGTAATATAATGAAAGGGAGGGACAGTCTTTTTGGATACTGCAGTTGTTAGCACTTACTACAGGAGGAATTAGGCGCTCTAAGTGTTGAATTATATAGAATAATTGCAAGTCTTTAACAGCTAAGAAAATTAGTTATCAGAATGGGTATATTATCTCTCTGAGTTTCTGCCTTGAACACCAGTAACTGTAGTTCTACACCAAATACTGGAGGGAAATTTAATTTCATTTTGGGTATATCCAGTCACAAAATCTAGGTTTAATGCTGAACTTCCGAAAAATTAAGAATTGGCACATAGTGAAATTTCATTCCCCTTATCTCCTTGATGTTTATCTTGTTGCTTGATTGTAACTGGTGTAGCTAGAACTTGCTGGCTGGCTGGCAAGTAGCTTTGCAGATGTTGTCCTGTGTTTCTGTTACAGGAATGTAGCAGATCCTTTGTCTTGTTAGGTAGAGCTCCTAACTCATCCTTTTTTCTTCAGGCTTTCTGATCCCCACCTCTCATCATTATTTTCTTCCAAATATAAACACTAATACTTATTGGTAGTTGAACTGTCTTCTATTACTTGTAATCTGTACTCATAATGTAGCTATGTTTATTATTGTAAATAACTACATTGAAGCAGTTTATTTTGGTTTGGAGAAAGATAAATAAACGTTGAGCTTGACTGGGCTTGAATGTTGAATGAAAGTCTTTCTTGAAATTTGTCTGGTTCAGGAAGAGTGGGAGAGAAAACTGCTGTTCTTTGTGTATTATTTTCTTTTTTCTGTTTTTTTTAAATGGAAATGAACTGTAACTTCTTTTTTTTTTTTTTTTAACATAAATAGCATATGAAACATTATCAGATGAGAATAAACGAAGAGAATATGATCAGTTTGGCCGTCATGGAGGACAAGGAAGTAATAGAAGCCCATTCCATCAGTCATTTAATTTCAACTTTGACGATCTTTTCAAAGACTTTGACCTATTTAGCCAAAACTCGCGGTCAAAAAAGCACTTTGAAAATCACTTCCGAAGTCATCGGGAGGCTCATAATCGGCAAAGACGTTCTTTCCAAGAGTTTTCTTTTGGAGGTGGACTGTTTGATGATGTGTTTGAAAATATGGAAAAAATGTTTTCGTTCAGTGACTTTGAAAATGCACACAGACACGCGGTGCGAACTGATGCCAGGTTTCATGGATCCAGCAAGCACTGCAGGACTGTCACTCAGAGACGAGGAAACATGGTTACCACATATACTGACTGTTCTGGACAATAATGTTTCCTTTCCTCTAAACTTTTCTTCTTTTCATCTTTTCTCAACATCTTCATAATCTTTCTTGGTTTTGTGTTAACATGGAAGAAATTCTCTGAACTGTATTTTTTAAAAAACACTTAAACTACTATAAAGAAGTTGTAGATGAAACTAATCTTCAGAATAGAAACAACATGCTGTTGGGAAGTAAATGTGTCAACAACTACTTAGAATGGGAGAGAAATAATCTCATGTGACAGAAAAAAAATATATATATTTCAGTTTAGTAAACATTTTCCTTAAATTTGAACACAAGATATATATTTTTCATTTCAGAAATGTAATATAATTTTTTTCATATATGCCAGTTCAGGACTGATTGAACTACTGGTGTGTGGATTGAAGCAGAGGAAGTACTTTACTTTTGAAGTGCTGCTTTTGTTTTAATTGTGTCTTTCCAAGTTTGCACTTGCAGTTTTTACCTGATACAGATTTACTGTGCAAATTAAATAATTTACACAAATTAGCAGCAGAAATATGACTTGCCTGGGTCTTTGTTACTCTCTCTAGCACTGCAAAAGTATTAGTAAAACCCTTACTTTTTGAAGTTGGAAAATAACAAGAGGGAATAGGTTAAGATTGTGAGCGATGTAGGAATTAGTTTTATTTCTGACTAGCCTTTCATTGGCCTGAAAAGATCTTAGGATTTGAATAATCTTCATTTATTTACAGGATATAGGGATATTCATGTGTGTGCACACAAAGTTTTTGTTTTGTTTTCTTTTTTTCCCCTCCTTCCACAATACAAATATCTGTCTAACAAGCTTTGGAAGAGGACACCCAAAACACTCTTGTTTGATGCTTTTTATATTACCACATGTGCAATGTACTTTTGCTAACTCACTTTCTTGAACCAAAATACCCCTCTGAGATCTTAGGACCTTCAATAAGATAAGCTTGCCTACAGATTTGTAGTGTTCCTGAAAGGGTCTAAGTAGAAGATACAGTGTTTAGATTGACAGATTTATTACCTGTCAGCAGGAATTCTTCAGCGTTGTGATTTGAAAGGTAAATTCTTAGCCTAACCACAGAGTAACAGTGAAAATTACAATCCTTGTGTTCATCCAATGCCTTGTGGGGCTAGAAACTGCTAATAAGTACGAATGGGTGTTGATTTTAGCACCATGGAAACCCACAACCAGTGTAAACTATTTAAAACTAAAAAGAAAAAACAACCAGAAAATGCCCCACATCAAAACCCCCAAATACTTTAGCTGATGTCAGTCAAAAAGTTCTGTTGTAACTCTTAGCTGGTAATACAGGTTCGGTATGTTAAATTAACTGTCCCTTTAGAATTGTAAGGTAAGAATTTACCTTTCAGGTTGATTGCATAAGCAAAATAAGCATTTAAACTAGCAGTGTTCTAAATAGGCTTTGAGTTCCTAAAATCTTTCTTAAGAGATTTAACCCTTTGCTTCTCAGATGGGAATTGAAAGCTGCCTGTTTGCTAAGGAACTTTAGCCTTCCCCTTAAGGGTACGTATTATTGCTCGTTCAGTTTTCATTGACTAATCCTTGGAATGTATTGTTATATTAAGTGCTTTTCTTTTTCCATGTTCTTCTTTATTTATTAATAGACTAATACCTCACATATGGTCTTTATAAAAAGCCAGTAATTTGTGCAACTTTATCGGAATGTGCAATATCCTTATAGTAGGAAAAGTGCTGGATTGAGTGTGTTTGGTTTTTTCACCCTTTTTCTGTGTAAGTAGAGATTTTTGTTTCTTCTGTATAATTAATATATGATTCAAGCAAAAGTTGTGCTTCATGTAGATTTCTGCATTTATTTTCTTTAACAGGCTCTGTTAGTCCTGTGCATGAATCAAACTGTCTGCCCAATTCATTTCATATGGGCATCCAAGTGAACAAATTATGAACTTACTGTTATGAGTTACTTTCTGTCACAAATATTAAGTATTACACATGAGGGTATTTGTGAATGTCCTTTAGTGGAAGGCAACTCCAGAAGTGGGATGCAAAGGTAAAATATTAATGCCTTTCTTAGTCTAGTGAATATTTTCTTAATTACAAAAAAAAATCGGAAACGGTAGAATGAGCAATTTGCTTAGGTCCCTTGCCTAACTCTGAATTAGAGGAATGAAAGCTAAAACGAGCACTGTAAATTGTAGGGAAAAAATTTCACCCCAAAAACTCAAGTCATTTAAATGACTGTGTAAGTTCACAATCTTTTGATTAAGTGAAAATAAGGGTCCTGGGTGCTTCTAGACTAGTTTCTCCTCTTTAAGAATGCTCTAAACTTAGTACAAAGTGTACTTGTTTTCCTGATCTCTTTTAAGTGTAAGTACGAAACTGATAATAAAACCAATAGTGTTGCTAGGTTTTTTAGCTGATACACCTTAAAAAGGCTTCTGCTTAGTTATATTATTTCTCTTCATTACATGTCAGGGGAAAAAATATGAAATGCTTCCCATTATTTCTGTGGCTTCTCCAAGTCACCTTTCTGCTTTTGTTGTTGATCCAAAGGAAAACTTGTCATGAGTATTGCAGAAACCAGTGTCCCTATGGTTTTCTATGATGGGTTTGCTTTGAACAGACTTTAGCTGGGGAAATTCAGGCCGGCTTCCCTCAGCCAAGAGTCTTTATTTTCATGGCCCTCAGAGCACAAGGTTGCAAACCATGTTGTGCTTCTCACTTATTTGGAGCTCTTGCACATTCTTCCCCTATTTATAGTGGTTGCTTCATGGCATGCTGTTCAGCGGAAGTCCTGGTATAACCTTATGACACCCCTGACTTCAGAGTTTCTTAAGTGCCAACTCTCATTAAATCTTAAGACCCAACAAAACCAGTTTTTGTTAGATAAGGGTGAAAAATAAAATCCTGAACAATATTTTGAAAGTCATTTATGCATACATAACTCCAAATGATTTAGTTTTTAAAATTACCAAAAGGTGGATTTTTCATGTTTGTTTTTTCTCATTATACTTTTGAAACACAGTATCTAGTGGAGATAAAAGTACTGTAAGTTAATTAGAATGCCATTACATTAAACATGTGAAAATCAATGGTGTGATGTGTCTTTTTTGTTTTTTTTTTCCTTCAAGATAGAGAGGGGAAACCAAATTGAAGTGTTTTATGTGGTGCTTGTGTTTTGTGGAACGTTTTGACCACTGAATTTTCCCTGAATGAAATGATGGGGTTGGCTGGGAGAAGATAATGGGGCTGAAAAAATTTAGTCAATTTTATCTGTTTTGTATTTTTTTTTAAGATGTTGGGAATGGCTTGGAGTTTAGGTATTGTGCCTTTAAACGAAGCAGACAAAAAAGCCTGTGCAAAAGGACTTTTTTTCTGAGAGGCAGGGAGTGTAAAAGCTGAAATCTGCCTGGAGCTGATGGGTCACTGCCTGTGCTCTGCCCTCCTGAGGTGTGTGAGGGACTATGGCCAGCGCTTAGTGGCCTGGAATGCCACAGGGAATCACAGGTTCTGAAGCCAAGGTCATGGTGCTGTTGTGCTAATTTACAAGACTTTGCTTGAAAGTTCTTGTTTTTTGTGTCTGATCTTTAAAAGGTGGAGGGTATGAAAATTTTGGGATATGGTTCGTCTCATCTGGCCACTTCTCATTAGAATCATCTTCTTTGGAACACAAGCAAACCTAGATTTTGAGGATTAAATGTGTTGGAAATAATGTAAGATTTGCATTATATTTTTATGGTGAGGAGTGTGGGGTTTTAAAAATTATTTGTAAATTGACAACTCATTAGAAGTGTCTGTTGGGCTTAAAAGCAGTGTGTGGAGTTTCTCGGCTGTGCCATGTGTGGGGCTCCTTTCAGAATAAAATGCTGTTCAGAGGATTGTTTGGCTCTGGCAGCTGTTGCGGTTGAGCCCGACTCATCTGCCCTCAGATAGTGAGTGATTCACACAGCCGTGCTGCTGGCTTCTGTCCTGTGGGCACCTGTTCCTTCAGGAATGGGCAGAGACCAGCTCTGTAGAGGCCACTTAGCAGTTGTGATATCCATTGACTGTCAGTCACTCCTGGTGTAAGTCTGAATCAATTCTAGGTTATGGCTGTCCTTCATCTGTGAATCCAGTTTCTTGTATTGAAAAGCTTTTCAAAACAACAAACTTTTTCAAAATCAAACAAAAAATAAATGCAATGATAAAAATCCAATACCAAAACCCCACAACACTGCTTTGAAGTGATGTACTCCAAAGCTTAAGGCTTTTTGGGGCATGTTGTCCTATTATGGAGTGGTGTGTGATAAAGCAGCACCTATTTTATGAACTACAGTAGCGCTGAAATGAGCATTACTCCTTGTGTTGTTCCTGCTGAGGTTGCAGTTGCATCAAAAGGTGTTGTGGAGGTGCTCAGGTCCCTAGGGGTGGCTGCAGGATTCTTCCAAGGCTCTGAGATGCCAGCTGGAGAGATGGTAGACTCTCCTGTCTGAGTAGTAGTTGTTCTGGGACAGTCCACCAAGGAATGAGCATGCCCCTGGTATCAAGGTATCTTTTGTGTGTGTGTGGAGGTGGTTGTGCTGGGAGATGTGCTGATTTGTGTTGCTGGTCTGTTGAAAATCCGAGTTGTGTGTTTCTCTAGGCTGGCAAAAACTGATGCACATCTCAGAGGCATCCATGAGGGGAGAGAGGTGTCTGATGCATCTTTGCTCAGCCTGACACCTGATCTCCAGCCAGAGGCAGCTGGGAAGGGGTGCTGACAGTCAGCTCAGTGGCGCTGGTGTGGTGGAACTACTGAACTACTCATCAGTGGTGTTGGTATCTGGCTCTGTCAATACCTTAAATCATGAACCTGTCTCGGGTGGGGCTGTAATGTCTCATATGTTAACCTGAAGAATTCTGGCCAGTGTACATATGGTAGCCAGGAGCACAAGCAGAGACTGTTATTGCTATTCCAGATAGTTAAGCTGGATTTAGAGGAAACAGGAAGCACAAGTGCAGAATATTGAGTAATACACATCAAGGGACCCTGGGGCTATACCTGTGTTGCTGTCTTCTGAAGATTTTTTCTAATTCCATATTGAATGCTCTTGTTAAGCAACACTTGTTACTAAAATTTTATCTAGATACGAGAAAGAAAATGAATTTTTAGTGGTTACTTTTTGGATGTTACTGCCTTAATCTGTTCATCTCCCACTGATGTGGAAGTGAATGTGTAACAAGAAAGATGAAGTGAGCTGTCTGGAGATTGCATTAGACTTTAATCCGTTTTACTTCAGCACTTGGAACTTGCAAGATTTTTAGCCTTCAATATGCAGGATTTTAGGTAGCGATCTAATGACAAGTTGTGTGTTATGCCCACATGGCAGGAGTAGCACTCCTGTCTCTTCTGCTGTGCAACAATAGGCACTTTGAGGAACTCAACTTATAAGGTGGAGCTGAAGTGCCTGTGCCGTGGCAGTGTTGGTCAGACTCCACCTGGCTGAAGTGGGAGAATCCATTGCAGCACCGTGATCGTTAGCACTGAGCATGCAGAGTTCCAGCTGAGGGAGAAGGTACTCTCTTTGCCCAAATTCCTTAATGAATCCCAACAATTAATTTGATTGAGTCTTTCTGGTTTCATATGTAAAGTTTTGCATTGAAAGTTGTTTTAAAATAATATGGATCTTCAGCCTGTCAGGCCACCAATGCCTGCTTCGGTGAGTTGTTCTGCCAGCTCTTGGTAGCTCAGACTTGGAGACAGGTGGGGAGGCAGGGCACAGGGAGGGCTTGGACTGTTGCTGGGAGCAGAGTGCAGATGTTATCACTTGTGTACAAATAAATTAAATCCTTACCTGTGCAGATGGAGCATAAATATAGCTTGCTTCTGCTAGGAGCTGAATGCAGAGCTTGTGGCTTGTTTGTAGAAATGTTGTTACCATCAACAACACATATTGTCTTCACCTCTTCTTATACCCTTCTTCCCTCTGGTTTTTTTTTTTTTTTTTGCTTTTGATGACTGATGACTCTGCTCTAGTTGTTCTATTTTCTCCATTTGATAGTGGCTATAGTAGTTATGTTTTTACTTGCTTTGCAGGTTCTTGTCAATTGACTTCAGTCTGTATATATGAAACCTATTTTGCAATCCAATTTAAATGAGTTTAGTTTTTCTTTTAACATTGCAAACCATTTCAATGCAGCCATATTTCCTCCTTGGAAAAGGAGGTCTTTCCAGGGTCTTTCCCTGTGTCCTGTTGAGTTAGCTACATATACAGCATGAGGTTTTGTACTGGTTTTCTGCTTTTATTATGTCTGTGGGAGGACAAATGATACCTAATCTTGCATAAAGTGAGACAGGTGCTGACAGATGATATCTTATATAAAATCTGCTGATATAAATTTAACCTACAAATGTTTTTGGAAAAAAATATCATTGGCAGAGTAAGTTGGTCTAATCAGCACTTTGCACGATAACCTTGAAGCTTTAAAGATGAAACAAACCTGAAACCCTACCAAACCAAACCCAAAACCACTGCCTGGGTGAGTGTGAAGATTAACCTGAGCAGGGTAACTATTTTACAAAATTTCTTCTGTATTGAGGGAAACACAGTTTTTTAACACATGATAAATAAATATCTGCAAGAGACACTGGAAGGAAGTGGCTGAAGCACATAGACCTCCACAGGTAGATTTATGCTTGCTAAAATAAAAAGATTTATTTCAACTTATGGGCACCTAATAAAATCAACATAGGACACTCCATGAAGTTATCCCCTTGTCAACTGAGTATTATTTACACTTCTGAAGTGCTGTTATGCATCTGCCCAGATTCAAAGTATTTGCATCAGCTTACATGTCCTTCACTGGCTCTGCTAATGCAAGGAGTTATCATGAATTATTGCTGCTTAGAGCCACAGTAACTTATTGCATGCTCATAATTCAGTCACGCGTTTGAGCTCTGACCTGAGTTACCCATGGTTACATAAATCATCTGAGACAGAGCCACGAGGAGAGGCCAGGTTTCTTGACTCCTGACATTGTGCTCTTACCATGAAGCTGTTCTGTCCCTATTCAATCAGGTCCTGCCTCCTGAACCAGTGTCAAATTAACAGACTGCTTCAGGTAATGTTTTTGGCTGTGTTACAAAACATGTCCTGTGTATGAGGTGCTTATATTGAAACTTTTTTCTTCTGTTGTGATGAAGGTGGATCAGGAACTACCCCTGTTTTATTTTGAAAATAATGTATTTTTTTCATGTGTGCATCTTTAATGAAGAAGACATAGGCAGTTTTTTTCACATCTGTGGATTTACAGTAGTTTAACTGGTCTGTGTACTAAGAATGTAGATGGGATAAATTGCAAGCTCAAGAAGACTATATTTGAAAAGGGTGGATTGTGCCATAAAGAATAGCTAAGTATGGAGAACGGGCAATTTGTCACGGAGCATCACAGCTGCCCAATAAGTGCCCTTGATCTTCCAAGGAGAGTGTTTCAAAGAGGGGCTATGACTGCATTATTGCATTTATCTGCTGCAGGAGTCATGTGAATACACATTATTTATGCCTCTATGTACCATTTCCAGTAGGTGGCTGTCACTTCACACTGACTTAAGTACTGTAAAATAACAGCTGTCACACCTCATGAGACCCACAGTCTATTCTAACAATATCATAAATCTGTTTACTTGCTGTCTGTGAAGCCTAAGAACCACAGAAATGCTACATGGCACAGCAGTACTCCCCTATGAAATAAGCAATAAGCCATCTTCAGTGCATCTTTTTTTTTAAGCCATGCAATTCTTTTCAAGGCAAACAAATACACAAATGAGGCTCAGAAAATATATTAGTGACTTAATGCAGTCTAGGAAAATAGGCTTGTTTCTGCTGTACATGCCTAAAGGTTTTCCTCTGTTTCAAGCTGATATGTACATGCAAGGTGATTCTGATCAGAAAATTGTTGGTTTTTTGTTTTGTTAATTTTTTAAAAATGAATTCTATGCCAAGCTGATCTTTCTGTAGAGACAGTGTTTCTTCATGCTGAAACTTTTACAGAGAACTGCTGCAACAGTGGAAGAAAGTAACTCTGAAATTTTGTTGGATTAAAAATGTGAAGGAACATTTGTAAGGGTCATCTCTTCACACTTATTTATTATATAAGTAAATTAGCACTATCAATGAACATAGTTACTTCCAGTGAAGCTCGGATGATTGAACAATAAAGTGGCAAGTGGAGATTTAAGTAGATGAATGTAAGGTGATTTTCGTGGGGTAAAATGAAAATTAACGAATCTAGATTTGATGATCACTGTTAGCAAGACATCAGCTCTGTGTCTAGGAGAAATGAGCAAAGTAACCCAAATTTCAGGAACAAGAAAATAATGAAAATAGCTTAGTTATGCCACCATATAAATCCATGGTTTACCTAAACCTTGACTCTGGTCAGTTCTGATCCCCTGATCTCCAAGACATGTTAAAACTGGAAGGTATTTGGAAAATGGCTGCAGGGATAATTAGATGGAAAGGGTTTGCATTTGAGCTTTGACGGAACAGATTAGCTTTCTGCAGCCTTGGCTGAAGTGGCCATGAGGTATATGGACAGGCCTTGTCAGTGGTAATGAGGCAGTGGATAGGGATTGACTGTTCATAGTCTTTTGGGCTACAAGGACCAGTCAGTTCCAGGAAAATAAAGAAAACAAGCAGTTCTTCATGCAAGAGATAGTAGATTTACAAAATTTGCAAAAAAAAAATAGGGTGATGACAAGACTATGAGAGGTTCAAGCTGAAACGGCAAATCTTGGAAGAGTTTTCTATTGGGGTTTAATAGACATATAAATTTCTTCTGGCTCAGGAATTTCCTGAGCAGAAAGTATTTGGAGCTAAGGGGAGTGGAAGGGAAAAACAGCAAATGTGCTTACCCTGTGTTAACCTTCCAAGGGGTTTGCTAATGGGATGGTCGAAGAAAGAATGTTAGACTTGAAGGACCATTGGTTTGAGCTAGTGCAGCCATTTTGATGTTTTACAACCCTTAAAATTCCATACTATATTTATATTTGTTAATAATTTTGTTGGGGCCTTTTGTACTCACCTTCCAGCTTGTTAGTAAGCTGCCTTCTAGCAAGTGTAGTTTTACAGGTGCATTCGTGCTTAGCTTGATGTGATATCCTCTGGCAGATGCAGCTGTCTGTCTTCTGTCACTTTACTCTCGGTATTGTGGTTTTTCAGAACAAATTCTGACTACACACTTACAGTTATTCATTAATGTTATTAACATTATTTATTAGAAGAAAGAAATTTAGTTTTGTTCTCTTTTTTCATCCATATTGGTGATTTCTTAGACCTAAGATATTCTGCCTGGTCTTGTGACAGCTAGATTATAAAATCAATGGATAGCTGCAAGCTGCACAGTCTGAATTCTACAGATTATAATTAAAGAGAAAAATTAAGGAATTAGATTGGGTTAAAAGAAAGGCAAATCAATTTAAATGAATAGTGGAAGAATTTGAGTTCTGTTTTCATTACTCATCATGATTTTTTGCAGTCTGCTAGAAACTTGTATACTCAGGAGTATAGAGAATATGGCACGAGCACACAGACACACAGAGTGCCTTGTGCTGCTGCGTGGTGGCTGCCAGGCCTCCCGGTCACTGCACACTGCTGTGCTCCAGTCGCTGCCTCTGGTGCCAAACTGTGAGCACAGCCACGCATGGCTGGGAGATGTGCAAGTGCTGTCAGAGCAAAGGGTGTCCTGTCCCCCTGGCCACCTGGAATTAGTGATTGTTTTGAAAGAGCAGCAGAGCAATGCTAAACTGAGCTCCCAGAGACACAGCTATGTCCTGGTCTGGAAATGCTGGACCAGGGGTGGAGGAATCCCAGCTCCCAGCACAGTAATGCCCTGACAGCAAGGATTTCTGATAACACATTATTTTTCCCCTCAAGTTTCATTTATTTATCACAAGCTGCAATTGTAAGAAGTTAATCCTCCAGGCTTAGGAGTAGAGTCAACGTTTACCAATCCTGTAGATAATGACGTACTGGAAAGAATATTTTTGCTTAGCACAGAACAGCATAGTGACTACTGTAGGCACCTAGGAGACAGGCAGCAAACTTTGCTCCAGGTATGCAGACAGCTCCAGGGGGAGGGTTCTTTGGAAGCTCATTCAGGGTTGCTATTGCTTGCTCTTTGCTACCTATTTAGAAGACTCTACCTCAATGTTGTCATCTGGACTAGGGAAGGAGGAAAATCTTCTGGAGGGGTTCTCTAGCAGAGGTTAGGAAGCTTTCTGAATCCCCAGAGTGAGAGTTGGCACGGCAGACTGTGCTGGGGGTAAGCGTGTAAAAGCTTCAAGTCTACTTAACCTTGAGCCTGGAGTTATTTGCAGGGATGGGCAAGAGAGATATCTGAGAAACAAAGCTAGGCAAGGATGCAGTGATTTTTGGTCACTGCCAATTCTTCTGGTTACTCAGGACAGGACTGGTATGATTTAAGCAAAGCCCGGCACTGTAAGTAACTGTGGGAGTCTGGAAGCTCTTCAACCAGAATGAAGAAATGAGTTATGGCTGTCTTGATTTGTTTTAGTTTAACAGATAGAGGAAGCTTCCCATGAAAATACTTCTATGGCCTAATTTTTCTGTCCTTGGACAAAGGTTACATGAATAATTCCATGGACTAGAGGATTTAAATACAGTGAGTGACTTATATGAGAGTTTGGGCACTTCAGGGCCCTTTCCCTGGGGTATTGTAAATTGGCCAGAGTTACTTCCAAGTATGGTGGACAACTCTCAGGTCATTGTAGGTTGATGGGACCAAGGGATTTGTGAGTCACCAGTACAAGGTTGGAAACTGATAAATCAGCTGAATATCAGACAGCCTCTGTCTCATCAACAGGAGTGTTCAACCTTTATGAACAATCCAGTTGTCTGGAAAAGCAGGTAGGTGATTACAAATATCTCTTACAACAAGTTTTAAGGAGAATGCATCTGTTAAAGAAGGTGAAAAATGAAATGTGATAGGAGGGGCTAGAACCTACTTCACAGCCCCACTGAATACACACTGTTCAGTAAGCAATCTGTGTTCTACTTGCACTTGCTGATAACCCTCATATTAGGAGTTAAACCCCCTCCTTGGCACCATACTTTTGTCCTTGAATGGAAAGGATAATAAACTTTGTATGATTGCTTTGCATTATACATGCTTTTTAGGCCTTACAGTTCATGTGGGATTCACCTAAACAGCAGTAGGGGCAGGAGCCCCTGTGCAGAGGCAGGCTGGCTCCAATAACACTCTTGCCAGACTTGCAGAACTGCTCCTAAGCAGTTCTAAGAGGAGACAACTCTCCGGTGCTCTCATCTGGCTGTTTAAGGAATGCAAATGTCCTTCAGTGTCTTCTTCAAAGGACCAGCAGAACCATCTAAGTCCAGCCTGCATGCTTTCCTTGATGATGTAGCCTGAGGATGGGAGCTGGTATATGTGGTTGTACACTTGACCAGGAAGAGATATAGAAAAGTTCCAGGGACTTGGAAAACGTTTTTTCAAAAGGTCGTGTCTTTTCAAAGAATGCATTATCAATCTTAAAGAAATCCATGTGAAATAAAAAGAGAGGTTGTTTAACTCTTAGTTTTATTATAAACTAATGATTTTACTGAGCAAGGTAGATTTCCTTCTGTAAAAATTAGTATCTTTCCTTAGCACTTCAATAATGAAGGGAGAATTATTTCTCAGTACTTCCAGATTTGCACTTTGACCTAATGAGAAATTAAAACTAGATTTTCAGCATATTTTCGTACATTACTTGGTGTGCTAATAGTAGCTTACCAGTCCTGTTCAGTTTAGAAGGACCATTTGAATGAACGGAATTATCTAGGGACTGATCCAAAACAAGGAGGTGGTCAAACACCCCTGAACTTTGTGACACGACTTGTTTCAAAACTTTCTGAAGTGAGGGGTTTACCTGGCAGCTGAAGGGAATAACAAATGAACTTTCAGCAGTGGCTCTCCAAATATCTGAGGTACAGCTTTACTGGCAACTCTTTTTATCAACTTCAGAGCTGTCACACCTTCAAAAGAGAATGGGCCATAGATGGGTTTAAAATGCTGAAAGGCAGCATTGAAAAAAATTATGTCTTCCCAATCCCATACTGCAGCTTTATAGACACACAGAGCATACAGTGAACCTGCACAGGCTTCAGTAGTGTCCTCAGAATACAAAGAAGCAGAGTCTGAACTGTGCCAGTGCTGCCTTGAGGGTAGTCCAAGGAGATGGGTTAGAAATGGATTTGCACAGTTTTTTGGCTCCAGGTTTCTGGAGATCAGACAGGCCTTGGCATACTTGAAAACAATTAGGGAAAACAAAACAAAACAAAGAGCAGGTCAATGTAATACTGCTGAGAGCTTGGTACAGGCCATTTATTGTCTGAATTAACCTTTCACATCATTTTTTGATAAAGTTGGTGTTGTGCTACTGAGACAGTATCATTTTTTCTCTTCTTTGTGAGGAGAAACTGAGACCAAATGTTTTCCTGAGGCCAGGCCAAAAACAAAGAGAAAGGAAAACAAGAATGTATTCCTGGAGGCCAAGGTAAGAGTCAAGCTGGGGCATCCTGTCTTTGAAAGACTTAAAGCACAAGCTGCTACAGTGAGGAATAAACCTGGCATTCCTTTGGGTACTGCTAGCCAACTCTGCCTGCATTTTGTTCTTTTCTGTCTATAGCAGCTAAAATCTATGTGGCATAAGAAAGGCAGGGAACCAGGAGCTTAACTAATTACAGAGTCTCTGCTGGCAAAGCCACATTAATTCTTCTAAACCTGCACTCTCTTTAGTGGTGTTCTCCTTCTGCCACGTATGAAAAATGTGAACTGCCAGAAGCCTTTTTTTACATTAGCAAAGAGGAGGTTATTGATGTAGCTGTATTAAACTGGAGGAGGAAGGGATGAGTGAATTGAGTGAGGCTCTGCATTTTTGTCTCCAGAAACAGTTACAGTGGCAGAAGAATATCAGTTGTCAAAGACAAAACTGAAATCTGAAGGGATATAAGAATTTAAATCCACAGCATTTGTTGTGATGAGATTTTTATGATAAAAATACTACTTTTAAAAATACATATGGAATTAGCATTTTTAGGTCTCATATGGGGCCTTTCAATGCAGTTATCTAGTTGTTAGCTGGGCAATTTAAAATCAAGACATCATGTATGTAATGCTTTTCAAAAAGTCTGAAACAGTGAAGCTCCTGGAAAGCAGCATTTTGACGTTTCACCACTGGATGGAGACAGCACTCCAACTCTTGTGAGTACTAACGGGACTGTAATGAAAAGCCTTGCAATTAAGAGATTGAATAGATTAGTAGACTGCAACGACAAAGAGTGGAACACCAGCTAGATTTATTTCAGAAAATGTACTGAAGGCACATCCCCCAGATCTGAGATTGACCTATTTTTATGGTGAGAAAAGACAAGATTTAGCTGAAAAAAATTAATTCCATGTCTCTCTTCACATAAAGCAGCAATGACACAGACTAGCAAAAACCACAGAAAGATAAGGCAAAGCTTTTTAGGATTCTTTAGTATTTCCCAGTATCGTTTTCCTGACAGGAGGATCCTTCAGCTTTTGTGAGTCTGGTCTTGAGGGCTTAGTGCTGCATGTAGCAGCTGAGTTTGCTCCAGCAATGGTTGCACTGGATATCAGGTTTGCAGTGGAGAGCCTTCCCGTACTTGAAAGCAGCAGAGAGGAGGTCACTGGATACGAAGAAGCAACAAAAGGAATTCCCATCAACTTGCAGGTTGGTAGGAAGATTTTCAGAGATCACTGCAGTTCAGGGGTGATAGTACAGACGGGGGGCAGCCTGCCTTATCAGGGTTAGTTTGTCTCATCACATTTTCTAGGGCATTGTCACACATTGTCTTCCCTCTTTGCATATGCGTGTGCATGTAGGTGCATGTGCATGAGAGAGAGGGAAGGAGTAAAGCCCTGTGGTGGGTTTTAGCCCAGTCTCTTATTTAATCTTACTGGGCTTCTCTGTTTTTAGCAATAACTTTTGATTTTTTTTAAATTAATCAAAGACAAATTAAATTATTTCAAAGATAAATAAATTCTTATAAATTTTGTGAAATTAGCCAGCCAGATAGGTTCTTGACTCTTGAAGTACCCTGACTAAAGGCTGAAGAGTGAACTCATATAGTGGAGAACCCACTTTGGAGAGAGCTCTTATATGTGCCCCTTCCCTGGGAGAAGCTTTAATCAGAGCTTGCAATCAACCACAAGATAAGAATAACCATAGGCAACCAGACATCATCAGTTCAAAAAGCACTAGAACTTTTCCTTAAAAGCAACAAACAGAAAAGTTGACCTATTCCATTATCATCTCTCCTCTGCCTCTAGGTCACGGAGTCTGTACAGAGTTTAAAAGCTGAGAATTTTCACAAATAAAAGCAGCACCAAAGCAAATAACATCCACTGAGACTGATTTTTCATGTGTCTGCCTGTTACATTCAGGCGATGTTTTCTCCAGACAGCTGTGACATTGCATAGTGAGTAGTGGGGTGAAGCTCCTAGAGGGAAAGGGCATGGGGAAGAGAGGCTGAACATGAGAGGGTGTGACATGTGCTAATGTATGCCTGTCACTTTTGGTCCCCAAGTACAGTATCTGTTGGATCAATTATACGCTGATTTACATGAAAATGTCTTAATTTTTTTTTCTGAAACCAAGATTTCAAGTGTAATTCCTTTGCCCACAGCCAAGTCTGATGTCAATCTCCAATAATAGATTCTTAAAGGTATTTAAGTGTCCTATTCCTGGGTGAAATCCTCTGCCAACTTCACCATCCAGGATGTCTAGGGGGATGTCTGGTGCTGAGACAAGAAAGCTGATCAGTATGATGAGCAGAGTCCTAAAGCACTACAGAGAAATGCCCAGTGTTTAGGCATGAGGAGGAGGTGACCTTCTGCAGGTAGGATTTGTTTGCAGTGACAGAAAGAAGTTTGCAAGCATGTGCCTTGTTATTTGCTTATTCGAGTGCTCAGCTACTGGATATGTACCCACCTCATCTGTTATTCATTTGGCATGCTGCTGTTTGCAGAAAGTGGTGAATACAGAAAGGCTTGAGAACCACCTTTCCTTCATTGTGTCCTGGGAGCACTCTGACTTGAAGAAGGCTCAGTTTTCCTGTCTACAGTACTTTTTGCTGTTTTTGAGGAAAAAACGGATGTGGGAGCTGGTCAGGAAGGGGATATGCTGCTATACAGCCAGTCAGTGTGAAATGATGGACTTTGGTCAGTGATAACAAACTGTTTCAGAGGGGAAGCCCTCTGAGGAAAAAAGTATGTCAAAAAACTAACTCTGCTCTAGGTGCTTGATGTGGGAGCAGGAAAACACACTTACTGGATAGAATTAAGAGGCTAGATTAAGACATGAGAAACAGAACAGGAGGCAAGCCAGGAACACCAGGAACATGTGCTTATGGTGATGATAAGCTTGGAGGTGCTGTAGATACATTAGAAAAATTGTGTGCATGATTGGCAGAGACAGTACCAAAGCCAGGGCTCTGAGCAATTCAGAGCAGCAAAACTCAGCCCCTTGTGATGGCAAGACACGATGTGCTAAATAGCACAGGAGCTTGTGGGTGATCATCCATGACTGTTAGAATGGATCTGAATGTTCCACATGTGCTGTGTTCCTAATCCCTCTCCCTGCTTCCTTTGTGATTGTTTGATGGCTATGTCTGACCTGACTAATCCAACACAGCCCTTTTCTTTTCTGCTTCCTGCAGCAACTTGCAGTGCCATGGGCACCTCACAGGATGCCACAGTGTGGTCACACGTACTGGGTTTACTATGCAGCCCTCCAGGTGACCCTGGGAACCATGAACTGGCGTCTGTCTGGGTACTCCTCCCTCACTCCCCAAGTGCCAAAGGCAGAGCTGAATGTTCTCTGAGTCCTCTGCTGTTGGATATCCCTCCATGCCAGGCAAGCACCTCAAACCTTCCCTCTGACAACTGGCTTTGCAACTTCATAGAGCCAACTGACACCTGGGGCTAACTAATCCAGGCACAGAAGAGCATGTACTTACACACAGGTATGACTTCCTTGCTGACCTATCCCTGTGCTCTAGCACAGGTACAAGTGCCACAGGAAGGTATATGGAAGTTTCTTTTCTCACAAGGAAACTTCAGAGGCTGTATCCATTAGATCATATTAATTTGCCATTCACTGCTCTTTCTCCTGCTGTACAACTGCAAGTAAATGCATGAGGAAAAGGAGGAATTTTTTTATAGCTTTTCTAGCTCATATGGGATGACTGGGGTTTCAAATCAATATCTGGTTCCTTCTCAGCTTCTTCTTCCTCCAGCTTGGCCCATTTCCATCAATCTTGAAAAGTTTCCTGCTCTCACCAAATGACCAGTGGGCATGATTAATCACTCAGGTCACAGCCATAAAGAGATCTGCCAGTCCAATCTTTAAAACCATCTCAACCAGTCAGCATGCCAGATTGATTAAGAGGTGTGCTATGGCAAATAGGAAAATCTCTGGTGTGAGGGGAAAAAGCCTGTGACAAACAAACTAACAAATTTTCACACAGAAAAGTAACCACAGGTTTTCTGAGAGCCTAAGACACATTCATGTTTTTGAACAGCTAAAATATCCTGTGTTTGCAGGCAGGACTGTAGCATATGACTGCCACAGGAGTTATACCAAATCCCTTTTCTGTCTGTGTCCTCTATGGGACTGAGCTCAGTTCTCTCTCAGTCACAGAAAGGGAGAGAGGAACACCAGGAACACCCAGTAATACTTAATAACTTCCCACTTAAAGCACTGCCAAACAGTAGGGTAGGTCCCACTGATCACATCCAGGGATTTTATATAATTAAATGCCCTCTGGCTTTGTCTTGCACTGGGTCTTTGTTTCTTAACTGAATTGCTTTGGCAGTTTTCTGCGTGATGAATGAGGAGAACACAAACCTTGCTGTGTCTAGTGTCCTGTGTGACATGGTAACAGCAGGACAAGGTTCTTGAGGACCTCCATGACACAGCAATGGTGAATCTGAAGGCCCAGAGAGTAAGGGACCTATGTGAATATCCCTGAAAACCCAGTTTAATACACAAAGGAGTACATGTGTGGTTTTGTTTCAATTTGAATTAGTAGTCTAGTTTTGATTCACCTTTCAAATTTTCTCTCCTGACTGGGTTTTAAACCAATCCTGAAGCTTACATAATAAATTTTGGGTTGATCTAGAACCTCCAAAGTCACTGTCCCTTAAATTGGCCCTATATATATATATATATACTGGAGAGCCTTGAACTACCAAAGCATTTTTCCTAAACCCCCTTTTTCTCTGACTTGGAAGATTTGCAAGAAAACATTATTCAATCATTTTGAAATTTTGTGTGAAAAGTTAAACTTAAATAGTTTGATATCAAATTCTGGAATTTTTTTTTGGTAAGAAAACAAGTCTCAGTGTTGAAAGCATATAGCTCAAAGCAACAGGTGGGATTTTCTTTTTTTTTTTCTTCTAGGGTAGTCAAGGCCTCCCTTTAAAGTAAAGGATTTAAAGTGAGAGTGAAGATAAATCTTGAACTGTACCTAGAGAACAGCATGTATAAAAAGAACCATGAATATTATTGTAAAGTGTTTCAATCTTGCTCAGAGCAAATTCCCATGTTCTTCATGAGCCTATTAAATGTTTCCTATATAAAATGAGTTATTTTATATATGAGTAGAGGCATATTTAACTAATGAGGGGTTTTCTCTGTTTTATCTAAAACGATGCCACTATCTTGTGTGATGTAGGATTTATACTGATATCCTGTTTGATTGCTTAGTGTTGTTGCATTTCACTGGTTGTCCTTGTTCACATACTGGTGTTGTGTGGACAGAGCACAAAAACCAGCAGCATGGGGTGAGTTGGATGTGTGGGAACAGACCCATACACAAGTGGTTGTGAAGTGCCTAACAATTTGACAATGCTTATCTACTAAGAAGTGTCTCTCTTCAGTGAAGATGGGTGCTCTGTAGAATGCTGTGGGAAGAGGCAAAAGGAGGAGGGTGTGCTCAGCACACACAGGAAGCTCTGGGACTGTCAGAAGAAGAGATCAGGCTAGGCATGACACTGTCTACCTTAAACACCATCTTTGTGTAGGCTTTCTGCTAACAGGAGATAATGACAGCTGCTCCCAGGGTAAATGGTGAAGCGTTCTTCAGGAAAGCAACAGCTGTGGAATGTTATTTTCTGATTAGTGCTCTTCAATATCCCAGAGAGATTTGTAGCAGTATTATGGTTTCTACTTGTCACTCAAAATTATGGCAGTATCATTGCAAAAGAGGAAAAGTTCCTGGTGTGTTAGCAACTCTGATTTCTGGTGCAGGAACAGGAATTAAACCACCAAGCTCTCCAGTCATTCTGCCTTTGCCTAGGCATGTTTGTAGTC
This sequence comes from Rhipidura dahli, assembly GCA_013399225.1. Classification (NCBI taxonomy): domain Eukaryota; kingdom Metazoa; phylum Chordata; class Aves; order Passeriformes; family Rhipiduridae; genus Rhipidura; species Rhipidura dahli. Next base: position 323,052 of record VXAC01007471.1, on the reverse strand, counting down.
AAAGAGTCCCAGGATGATAAAATGATCTTTACAGAGACATAAAGATCTCCTTTGATGGTCAAGCTCCTGAAGCCCACTCAGAAATGAGTCACTGGTTAAAAACTACCTTTGAGCAATTCTCGACTGCCATTCACAAAGTCAAGCACTCCATTCTGCAAATGTTCCAATTAGCCAAAGCCAGGTAGATATTCTCAGGGAGATACATACAGAGAATACAAATACAGGGAAAGCTTCCTGATGTGCCATACAGAAAACAGAAGTAGAACAAACAGAGAATGCTGCCGCTTCTTATCTCACCCTGCTCTCTTTTGCACTCTATTTTTCCTATGTTATCATGTGAAATTAATTCCTAAATAATGACAATAACACACCCTTTAATTCAGTGATTTTTCTTTACAGAGCAGTAATTTAAGATTACAAATTTTACAATTTTACAATTTTAAAATTCCAAATTGTATGTGTTATTGCTAATTTTGGAAAACATAACTACCTCATTGAGGATTGCAACATAAACAATATCAATATATTCCCATGGTCTCTCTGATTCCAATTTAAACGGCGAACAAACATTTGCAAAACACTGCTTTTCCTATTGGCAGTATAGTGTTCCATTCCATGATATATACTGTATATATACTGTCTTTATAAATGTGAGTGTCTGAACAATATGTATATATTTGTGTGTGTGTGTACACATTCTGTCTTGCATATGTAGCAGCTTCCTCTCAGTGTTCTTTAATGAGTCACAGACACACAGAATGTAATAACTGGCCTTGGAAGAAACAATTACAGTTCTTTCCCTTTGGAACAGGAGGTTATAATCCTCAGTGCAGAATGTGTGTGCTGTTAACCTGATGCCTTAGAGCATACCAGAATGGTTTCCCACATCAAGATTCTGACAGGAATATTTTCTTTTATCATTTTTGTGTAGGATCTAATAATGCAGATTGAAAGACCAGTCTGGAGAGGAAGTCACAGCTCAGCACAGTTTACTCCTTTTCTTTATAGTAATTATGTCTGTTTTATTTTTGCCTGGTCTTACCTCTCTTCCTCTATTCACATCTTTCTATTGCATACAGGAAAGAGCAAGATCTCCCTTTTAAACTTCCATAGAGAACCTACTGCCATGGAGCTGACATTAGAGCTCTTATGTCAAGGTAAACCTATGTCTTTTAACAAGTTAAGAGTGGGGCAAGGTGACATGATCATCACCAGAGGAGTGTTGGCTTTAGAGTAAGCCTGACTCAAGGAGCAGCTGAAGTCATTCAATTGCACATCTCACCCTGAAAAAGTGAAGTGAGACCTCAAGGGAGGAATTGCCAGCCCTCCCTGTAAGCTGCACAAGGAGTTTCCATCACCACAGTCCTCCAGTGTGGGTGATATATGCCATGCAAAATTCTGAGCCTGCCAAAATGGCCTGGCTGGGACAAGGTGGATGGTCACTCCTGTTTTCAGAAGAAAAAGGGAGAGCTATGCTGAACTGTGCTATGAGACAGAGACTCTGCCTTGTGCATTCCAGGGAAAAAGGGCCCAGATGCAACTCAACAGCAGTGTCTGCTAAAAGCAGAAGAAAGACCCCAACTTTTCTGAGGCCTCAGTTTACAGGGACTAGAGGGAAGCTGATAGAAGCACAGAAGAAAATGGCATCAAGAAGCAAGTAAGTAATATTTTGTCTCTGCATTGCTAGTGGAACTAAAGTCCATTTTTTTCTCCTGATACTATGGTCATGCATACAATTATCAATTTCCACTCCAACAGTCGCATGATTTCTTTGCAAAATGAGTTACTTCTCAAGTCATTTGTATCCATTATTCATGTATGTATTGATATTTTCCATTAATTTCTTCTCAAAAAATTGTCTGACAAGCCATACCAGATACTGAGTATAATCTTGGAACAATGTTTTGACTAATTTAATATTTACATAGGGAAAATTTTTGGAGGTTTCAAGAGGCCCATATAAAAGCCATATTACATGTTGTATTATAAACTTAGCTGAAGGCAAGCTATTTTATGTGATAGTATGCACACCATGAATAGAGACTGTTTTTGACAACAGTCTAAAAACTGCTGTTAAGAACAATGTTTGAAATGATACAGATTGAATCCTACATGAGCCAACTTCTATGCTCCCAGCACTGAAACAAAAATTACACAGATCAAAGCCTGATGAATAGGAGGACATAACCTCACTGATATAATTCCATCTATAAAATATGGCCTGTAATTAGATGGCATTGGTGCTGTAGGCATGCTGTTGTCAGGAAATATACAGCTGTCCTTATTTTGAAATTATGGCAATTTTTATTTTTATATTAAGTGTATTGTCTGACTTAGAATTGTCAGTCTGTGAAATATACATCAGTAGATTAATAGTATACCGGTGTATACCATTAATGATGCTGAACATCATCTGCAGTAAGACAACTGCTCCCATCTGTATCCTTTTAAAATTAGACTGTGGGGGATGTGGTTGCAGAGCTGTAGATTTTGATGTATTTGGTCTTTTTCACCTATCTGTAACTGTCAAGTGGGGTTCCCAGACATATTTACCTAAAAGTAAGTATTAAGACAGAAGATTTTATTTGAAGAAGACTGTGGAACTGGAAAGTGCAAATTTCATTCACTGCTGAAGACCTGTACCCCTCCTGGTGAGTTAAAAAACCTGAATTTGATCATGATTCACTTTCAGCTGTATATCTCACATTACCTTTTATTCTCTTTGGTGTCTAAGAACACAAGCTGTCTAATTAAGTGTCACTTTCTACTGAAGTCAGGTTTTGAATTTCCTGCCTTTGAAAGGACACCAAGAAGAAGTCATTTTCCCACCCTTCCAGGAGACAACGTTTTTGTTCATTAGCTCTCCAATAGTTGAATAAGTGATCCAACATTAAAAAGAAAAATTTCCATTAGTGAGCATAACTAGAACTTTGAAACATCTTGGGATTTGGCTTTTTTCTTTTTTTTCATATTGCTTTTCATTTCATTGAACAACATTCATGATGCCTCTTTGTAAACATCAAACACTGATTTGTGCCCAAGTTTATAATTCTTCTTCAAGTGATTCCTTCCTTCCTCTCTCCCTCTTTCTTTCTCTCCCTTTCTTCTCCTTTCCCTCCTTCTCTTTTTATCTTCCCTCTTGTTTTTCTCTTTTAGTTTTTTTCTTTTTTTTCCATGTGTTTGTGCAGAAATTATAATAGAAAAAGAAGCATCAATACAGCAGAGTTCTAATAAAAAATGAACCTGTCCGGTCAGGGTAAACTGTTGAGAAAACAGCCTAATATATTCTTTAGGTAAAGAGACAGAATCTGATTGCCTTCCTGTTCTTGAAACTAGTTGTATAGGATGAGATTCTGTTAGATTGGTGTTAGATCCATTAATGGATGCTTTCACACAGCCATAGAATCACTGAGATTGGAGGAAGACACCTCTTGGAGATCACCTAGTCCTACAACCTGCTCATTTTACGGGCAGTTAGGGCAGGTTTCTCAGGAACGTGTTTTGGTTGGGTTTTGAGTAGAACCAACAAGAGAGGGTGCACCACCTCTCCAGGCACCCTCACAGTAGAAGATTTTTTCTGTATTTATGTAGATTTTTTTTCTATTTCCCTTTGTGTCCATTGCTTCTCATCCTGTTGCTGGGAACCAGAGTGGATGTCCTGGGCTCCATCGTCTTTGCGGCCCCCACCTGATATTTATACTCATGGAAAGGATCTCCCTGAGTCTTCTCCAGGATGAACAGTCCCAGCTCTGTCAGCCTCTCATACATGTCAGCTTCTGCAAACACTTTACCATCTCTTTGGCCCTTTGCTGGACTCACTCCTGTGCGTCCGTGTCTGTCTTGCACTGGGGAGCCCAGAGCTGGATCCAACACTCCAGGTGTGTCTCACCAGCTCTCAGTGAAGGGGAAGGATCACTGCGTTCAGGCTGCTGGCAATGCTTCTTCTGGTGCAGCCTCACATGCTGTTGGCCCTCTTTGGCTGCAAGGGTACGGTGCTGGCTGATGTTCAACTTTGTGCCTGCCAGGGCTTCAGGGTGCTTTTCTGTAAAGCGGCTTTTCAGCTGGTTGGTCTCCAGCCTGTAATGTTGCCTGGGTTTTTTTTTTTCTTTCAGGGTACAGGCCATGGCACTTCCCTTTGTTGAACTTTGTGGGAATCCTGTTTGCTGTCTTCAAAGGGAGATGTTCAACCTTCACTCTGCTTTTAAATGGTAAGATTGATCATCAAGGAAAAGAACACTCTCAAATGAAAATGTGTTGTTCCTGACAAAGGAGGATTAAAAAGTAAACAGGGAGATGAAACCCATTTCTTTAGATGTAATAGGATTTACCACATGTACTTTCATTCCTAGTGTTAGACCTCATTGAAATAAATCCCATTGCATTTAATAACTGTACAGATTAGAGATTCTAAAAGTGACTGATCAGTATTAACTAGCACAATTTGAATACCTTATGTGTCTATGCTGAATCTGAAAATTGAATAAATAATAAGCATTCTTTAAAAGGATACTTCTGTGATCAGCACTGATCTTAGTGTCTCTTGTTGAAAAAAAATACCTCTTTTTTTCAGTGGAAGGGAAGTGGAAAAAGAGGTTACTGTCTGCATTATTTAAAGACCTAGGAAATAAGGCTGAATAAATAAACCCTGTGGAGAATCAACTAAGAAGATTATTTTGCTGTATGAAAATCTGGGTTATTATAACTTGCACAATGTCTTAAGACAAATAATTAGAAGAGCAGTATAAAGTTGTTAGGTTGAATCTCAGGAGACCTCATAAGATATGTTTGGAATCAGTGTGAAGGACTGTATTGGTTTGAAAACAAACCAGTGAGAGATAGCGAGTCAGGATTAAAATTAATAGGAAAAATTAGAAACAAGCAAAATAATATAAGGAAAAAGCACTGACAAAGTCAGATACAACCTGATACCCTATTAGGGTGGTGACAGCAGTCCCAATGAAGTGGTCCAGTTGAAGCAATTATCCAATGGAAGGTCTGCTCTCCAGCTGAAGGTCCGTGGTGGCTCTTGTCCTCTGGTCACCCAGCAGACAGGGCTGAGGTCAGGCAGTTCTAAGGGCAGCTTATATCCAGGTGGGAATGCCCGGCTCCCCCCTCCTGGGTGGAGCATCTCACAATAGGATGAGATAAGTCCATGAGTCATGTGGTGGTTTCTTGATGGCCCATTGTCTGTTATCAGGGGTGGGTCGTTAGCAGGTGATAACAGCTAATGGCCCACAGCTGGTGGTAATAGAATACTTAAATACATCTATTGTAACCCAGGACAAGGACATGCAAGAAAAGTAGCTTGAGCGAGTATTTTTTGTGTAGTAAGAATAGGCAATGCAGCCTCTATGTAATACATTACTACTGACTTTCACTTCTCTTAGTAGCACCCCTGCAACTCCAGTTCCTTCAATAACAATTTAGACACCAATTCAGAAATATCAAACCCTTCAGCTTTTTGTTTAGCTTTTTCAATTTTGCATGTCATAAGGCTGTAAATTTTGGGGATTTTTTGTGCACTGATCCAGCCCCACTGAAAAGGACTGAAGAATCTGTCCCCAGGTATTTTGTACATTTAGATGCTGTCTTTTGTTTGTAACTACTACTTACAGAATTTTCCTTGGTATGATACTGGTTTACATCAAGTGAAAATCTTACTGCTAAAATCTGCGGAAGAAATGTGCAGAGAAGATGCTTTATCAGGAACCATTGCTTGCCAAAAATTAAACAAAAATGAGTTAATTGGAATTACATCAGTGTCTTATCCTGCAACACCATCTTTTATTCAGTCACTAGTGGGCACTAAGGAGATTGCAGGCACATTATGTCTTAAGGTGCTTCTGTCTGACTGCTGGGAAATTGGATACAAAGAAGGCAATAGTGGCTGAGGAAGACAATGTGAACTGGTTTAAACTGCTTTAGCACTGTGAAAGTCAGTAGAGCTATAAAAACCCGAGAAGAAACACCATGAACATCATCCCCTCCCTCTCCCCCTAAAACATGTAGTTTTCTGTTCAAGAAACTGAATTTAACACACTGAGTGATTGCTGTGTTAACATAGACATGCAGCCACTCATTTTGCATAAGCAAAATTCTCTGTTTTTTCTGTGTATCTGGTGTGTTCCTTATAATAAGTAATAAAAAGCCTCATGGGCTGACAAATATTTAAAATGTATCCTAACTGCCACCTTCAATTTTAAATATAATTTTTTTTGGTGAATTTACAATGTAGTTTTTTCATTCAGGGACATTTAGGGGGCTAGAATAAACCAATGACTACAAAGTGTACATGACATCCCAGCAAGGGCAATGGAAAAATGTAATAAAAATGGAGAAGCTAAAATACTAAAAAACTAAACAGAAAGCTTTGTTGATACACATGCTGAATATCATGTCTCTAGGAAGAGCAGGCATAGAAATCTGAGCACATAATTAAAATTATTACCTGATTGGCATAGCAGAGGCTTTAGGGAATGACTCACATGGCTGCAATATTGATACACCAGGGTAGAGCTGGCTCAAGGAGTTTGGGTTGATAAAAGGAGGAAAATATATTGCTTTATAATTAAGATTATATAGACAGAGAAGACAGAGACATAAACAAACACCAGTGAAAGTCTCTGCTAACAATGAAGAGAGGAGAGAATGAGAAAACAGTCTTTGCAAGGGTAAACTGTGATGATAATTTTAAAGAGGTAAAGCAGCTGGTCCTGTTTTTTCTAAAACCAAATTTTCTAATTTTCTTCAAAAAGTAAGAGTTGTGTATCTCTTGATGAAGGAAACTGGATATACAGGTTGTTTTTTTCTGCTAGGCAGGAAAGCCTTCCAGAAAGGGTGAGAGCCCAGATTTATTTTGAATCGCGTATCTTTGAGATGGTAGAGCACATGCTCCTAGGCTGGAAAACTTGGAGCATCTTTTTTCCTTCTTTTCAGACACAGGAACTACTCGTACTGTGCATGTTCTTGCAGTGCTATCAGGTGATGTACAGCAGCAGAGAGGCCATCCTGGACTCAAGGAGCACTGCTAAACAGCAGCTAAAAAGGCATTCCTGGCTGAGCCTGAGGAAATGCAATGAGATCAAATGCTGTCGGAGCATCAGCAACTATCAGTCTGCTGAGCTGTAGTTATAACCAAACCACTTGAAATCAGTATGCTGAAAGCAATTTCTTGACACTGCACTGAACTTGAAAGAAAGTAATTAAAACTTGTTATTCTCGATTATGAATAACAGACAAAAATGAAACGGAAATTTAAAGATGAAAGGCAAGATTCATTGGAAAGAAAGGAGAAAGGATATAAAAATAAAGACAATAGACAGACTTTAAAAAGCCAGGTCATAATCTTTCTGCAGAAGGAAGGTCAAGGAAAAAGATTTCATGAGAGTTAGCAGCCTCGAAAAAGAAGGAAATGTGTGCAATATCTGTTCAAAGAAAGGATAAGAGAAAAACTTCACTAAACAAGAATATTTGCCAGGTCTGAACAAAATGTTGAACCGACAGTCTGGCGTTGAGGATGAGAAGGTCTATGTGCACAGCACCAGGAGTGGAGAATGGATACTCTGGCAAGGAGGCCTAAACTGTAACAGGAATACATTTTATAAGTTCACTTATATTATTATTACCTGACTGGCATAGAGGAGGCTTTAGGGAATGACTCACATGACTGCAATATTGATACACCAGGTTAGAGTGGTTTTCTCTAGCAGATAGTAAGGAGCAGGCCAGGAAATAATTAATGACCCCCTTCCCCCCAAACAGCTAATTGTAGATTGTACTAAAAAGATGGAAAAAGTTCGATATTCAGCCCTGTACTGGCCGTCATGTTGAGTGTGCATTGATGAGATGGTTAATACCATTGGCACCAGTGACAGACAACCAGAACAACAGACTGGTGAAAGAATATGTTTGAGTATTTGAATAGTTTAGTGTCTACACACTGAATGGCCTTGAAACTTCATCAAGAGTTCTTCCAGAACAAACAGAAAAAATGTCAGTGCTGTTAACTATTATTCTGCAAACTTATTCAGAAATGATGGCATTCCAGAAGGGCAAATGTATTACCTGTCCATTGATATAGTAAAAAAAAAAGAGAGGAAATTACAGACCAGTCAGCTCAGTTCTGATGTCTGTAATGGTCTCAGAAGAAATAATCAAAAACCTTGGAAAATAGCTGTATGACAAATAATAGCCAGAATAGATTTGGAAAAAACAAAATTCATGTCAACTAAATTTCTTTCTATGAAGAACAGCAGGCTTTTCAGATAGAAAAAAACCCCAACTGACTGTAGACTGACTGTAGTAACCTGGTTTGTTCTCTGTCATATTTTGTTCTCCTAAAAAACCCTAGGCAAAACAACCTCGATGAAATTACTGTGACATGAAAAAAGGGACTGGGGAACAATTCTCACAAAAGGCATCCAAAAGTTCCTGGTCAAAGTGAGAAAATATTTCAAATTATGTTCTAAATACATTTTTCAGTGACAGTCACTCCTTGCATCAAAGAAGTTATGAAAGAGTACATTTATTTCATCTGGGGATGGTAAAATGGAAGCAAAAGGAAGAACGAGGGTGGACAGTATTTAGAATTAAGAATAACTGGGAAAAGGGCATATTGTCTGAAAAATACTAAATGTATGACTTGAAGTGGATAAATGTAACAAGGCTAGGATAGGGCAATAAGAGCACAAAATGTGGCCTTTGAGGGAAGAGAGGAGAAGGCGAAGAGATGGCAAGGTGATAACCCTCCCCAGACGTGCAGAGGAAAAAGGAATGGTCTCCATACATGTTAGCATGAAGAAAAAATTTGGTGGTTTTTCAGTGGTAGGAAGGGTGTTTATGGATGCACATCAGGGTAAAATGCCTCTAATTAGCCTTGTTAATCAGTGGTACTAAGAGGATATTGGATGCTGCAAGCTTTCCCTGCAAACATGAGTTAGAAACACTGAGTGTGGCTACCTTGCCTTGACATGCACTAGACAGCCCCTGGGGGTCTCTTCCACATCTATTTTGCATTACAGAACAAGTGTTAACTATTACCAAATCATAATTTCATTCCATTGGAGGACCAATGAAACTTTTTTATAATGCAGGTAAGCATTCAATTTTTTTTACAAAATGTGCAGCATTCTTTTCTGCATATTTCCTTCCATAGCTTTTACAAACACAATGATATTAACTGCAGAATGATGTAGGGAGAAGTTTAGAGAACAGAAGATAGGTTGGATGATCCAAGCTGTCTTCTCTGATGTAAAATACCAAGAAGCAACTAAAATAACCAACCAACAAAACTTTGTTATTACTGTTTGTGGTCCAGATCCTCCCCTGAGGTCTATGTAGGCAGTTTTGATGGACACTCTGTTCCTCCTGAATGTGCTGAACTCTCAGGGGCATTCACTTGTTCTGGGTACATCAGGTAGCAGAATTTGCTGAAAATCATGTTGTAGTAGGAAAAAGAAAATCAAAATATGGCATCTCTGGTTTGCTGTAGGTCAATAAATAGAGCTTTTTGTCAGAGCTAGATTTTCCCAAGTATGTAAAGTATGAAAAGACCCTTTCAAAAGATTATTAAAAAATGTACAAACACTGATTTTATTTACCATGGAACTAATTTACACATGCATTAGCCATGATTTTAAGAATCATAGCGCTGTGGGTAATAGATATGTTTGCCGTGTTTTGGTGGCTGCATTGGAATACAATGAATATTGAAATTTCTGGAGTTAAAATGCTCCTATCTCCACTGGTATCATAATACAGTGATTTCTGTTAAGTAAATGTTTGTCAAAAAATCTTACCCTTTTTGTTTTCCTTACACATTTTTTTGTTGTTTAATTGAGCAAATAGTTTCAGAAAGAAATATGCTCCTCTCTGCTAGTGACTAGGATAAAGGAGTTAAATGAGACTGAGAGAACTTGAGTTAAAATGCAGGGGTGGCAGCCATGTGTCAGCAATCACGAGAGAATGATTTAGTTCCTTTGGATCTTTTGATTCTTGTTATTTGGATGCACTTTACTACGTTTAGCTGCCATTGAAAATAGTAGGCTTCTGTGATTATCTTTTATGATAAACGTATTTTAAACATCTTTTCTTGAATCTCTGCATCAGAACACCTGAACATCTGCTGCAGATGACGAAATAAAATGAACTCAAATTCAGTTTCATTTCCTGCTTTCCAGGCTGTCCTGTCCAACTCTAACAGCTTTGCCAGAACCAAGGCTTAGCAAAATTCAGAGCAGCTGAATGTATTTCAGACCTCTAACATCTGTCACTCTTCTCATATTCTATGCCTTTATTTGGTTTCAAAGGCCTGCAATCTCACTGTGGTGTTTTGTTTGTTTGTTTGTTTTGGTGCAAACTTTAAAATACGGATAAAAATGTGTTTTAAACATTGTGCATGAAAACAAACACTTTTTTTGGTGATGTTGTCTGGTTTAGTTGGCTGCATTAAGAGGTGTTGGTGGGCTAATGTTATAAGTGGCCAGCAGGCAGAAGAGAAAATTAACACTCTGCTTGAGGTGTCTTGCTATCATGTGAAGGATGCAATGAAGTGCCTATTAAGCTGAAGAGAGTGTCAGGAACTGGGGCTTGCAGGCTCTGGGGCTGCTGGGTACCCTCATCTCCCTGCTCACCATGAGGAAAGTGAGCAGTGCTGTGATGGCTGTGCAAGCCTTTGTCTTCCTGGCGTTGCCTTGCACTCAGGAGGCCTGGAAAGGCAGCTGAAGATGAGCCAGCTGCAGGCAGCAGGGCCAGCTGGTCACCAAGCACAGGCTTGTTTCCGTCAGCCCCGACTGCAGAGTCGTGGCTGATGCTGTGTTAGTTAACACATCCCCTCAAGCCTTGCTCTCCTACAGCTCATTAGGCACTCTCCAGCTTTTAGTATTGACAAGGAGATTCATGCATTCACAGTTTGTAACATGCTTTTTTTTTTTTTTTTTTTTTAGGTCAGCTATTTGAAAGGAATTTATATAATTTAACTGATTTGTGCAGATATCTCAAAATTGCCCCAGTAGACAACTTGTACAGCAATCACATCCTCACCTTTTTTTTTTTTTTAAGACTGTACTTAATTTTTTTAAGAAGTACCAATTTTTCCATAAAATGGTCAGGATAGAAAATTTTTCACTAGTGCAACCGGGAAGAAATAAAATAGGTACTGAATTCTTTGACAGATTGCTTCAAGATAACAGCCTAATCTCAAGTCAATATAGGGTGAAATAATTACAAGTAATCCAGCCTGGAAGGAATTAAATCCATGTGGAGCTCATTTGCATCTGGATGTTATGGCTTCAGAAAACAGTTTTGACATCAAATGCCCCTTCTCTTGCTTTTGTTCAAGAAAAAGTCTATGAATCCTGTTTTAATCCTGCATGGGATACAGGACTTAAACTGATGCAAGTCAGTAAGCTCTCACTGTGTTGCTTTCTAGTTGGTATGGTAGAGGCCAATTTCTTTGCTCATTTGGAAAAATTAAATTAACGTCTGGGCACACTTCATGTCTGAAAGAAAAGCAGAAGATTTCAAAATCAAACACAATTTTAGAACACATTTGGAGTTCAGTTAGTTTGTGCAGTGGGTAGACCATTTTGGAAAGAAAAGGAAAAAGGACAAAGGTGGTATTTATATCTTTGAAAGAGAGAAAATTATCAAAATGTTGATTGCATTACTGGGGGGACAGATAATATTATCTAGCTCTGCTGAGCCCATGTTTTTTGTTTACAGTGGAATTAAGATTTTTAGCTCCTATGCTCATTTTTTGCAGGTATTTTGTGGGTTTTTCCTAAGATACAGAGCTGAGGATCAGAGAGAGGATGATTATTCTGTGAAAAATGTTCATCCATTGGCAACTACCTAATCCTTTATAGATTGTCTGTTTGAGTCCACTCTGCTGTGAAGTGTTTGCTTAGTTTCCCTGACATAATTACCCTGAGAGCATCTGATGTGCTGGCTGGAGAGTATAACAGAGTATAACACGCCTGGATGTGCAAGAACAAGTCTGGCAGGATATTTAGGGTAATACTTTGGGTTTGCTCATGGATATCAGAATCCAGGCACATGTACATGTCAGTTTTATGTCTGTCATCATGCAGCCTGTGCCAGCAATGGGCAGGACTTATGGACTGTAACGGGGGTGTGGGAACCACCCTGTGCAAAAGGAGCCGCTGAACTGCGTTTGCTCACTGAGAGCTGCAGGGCTGGCGTTTGGTGCTTGTGGTTTAACAGCATGGCATTTCATCAGGATGCCTGGGGATGGACAGGGCATCTGTGTGCCTGCCAAGCTACCTTTGCAGACAGGGTATGCAGGACTCTCTTCTGAGCATGGATCAATTCTTCTCCGGGAAGCTCAGTGTCAATCAATGTCAAGTGAAATAGGAGCAGGATGCAGCTCCTCACTGCCAGGCTGTGTTGATCTGTCTCTTTTTCCCCAAAGGGTACTCAAGAAGAGCCATAAAGAGGTCAGGTGGTGCTGGCAAAATATGACAACCACAGTGAGAGGGCCTGCCTGTGAGTCCAAGGCATATTTATATTTAGTATTAATAAGCAATGATCCATCAGTAGATGTAAGTGTAACTAATAACTGCTCTGCTGTTTGGGCTAATTACTTCAAACTGATGCATTTCTGACCATGCTAGGCAGTTTTTATTTACAGCATGTTTTGGCTAGAATTAGGTATTAGATGCCACAAAGATGTGATGTAATAGAAACAAAGATTGTGGGAATTAAGTTTCAATTTGTCATAGACCTAGGCTCCTGAAGAGGATTTTGGCACCTCTTGATCTCTGAGAACTGCAGGTGCCCTCAGAGTGCTCTGGTTACATGTCCATATCAGGGCCCATGGGATGCCTTGGCCATGCCAGGAGTTCTGAGGCCCCTTGACTGCTTCTAAACATCAAGCTATGCCTGCTCTCATCCACTGTCCCAAATTAGTTGCAGTAATCTCTCAGCTTCTCTTTTTCCAGAGAACTGCCATGGGAGGATAAATAGAGGAGAGAAAGAGGTTTTAAGGATGTGACACTGTAAAATATGAATGCTCATACAACACCTCTCTCTTCCTCTGCAAGGTGAAGTAAAACATGCTGGGAAACATCTGCCCCCATCAGCTTGGCACTTTAGTGTCTGAATGGATTATCAGGCCCCATCAGTATGTCACTGGTTGACTTGGGTGTTGATCCTTAATTTTATGTGGGTAGATGAATTTGAATCTGTTATATCCTGAGAATATCAGACACCACACACTTCATTCTGGCAATTTGTCCCAATTGTTACAGTCTAGAATTTTCCTTCTCTCATTTGTAGAGATCACAATCAAAGAAAAGACCCTCAAAGGACTCTTGAGGCCTCTCTGGCTCTTTCTCAGACATGAGCATGCAAAACATGGTGCACACCTAATCTGTCCTACCTGGATTCTCTCTATGGACTGAAATGTGCACAGGTGGAAGGGATATGTCCCCAAAGCCCATCCTCCTGGAGTGCCATGCCATTGTCCATTTGCTTCTGTGGGAGAAATTCGCTTGAATATCCCAGAACAAAAACTTCTCCTTTGCTTTAGTGTGGCATCTCCAATGACTGGGAGCTTGGCCTGTCCTGGAACTGCTGGAGCTGGGTCTGTGATTTATTGAAGAAGGAATAAATAGACAAACAAGGGATAGAAGGGGTTGAAGAAAAGGTGTGAGAGAACCAGGTACAAGCATATCTACCACTGACACATTGAAGTCCACTTTGTTTGAGAAAGGACTGGAAATGGGCTGATGAAGCTGGTAATGTTCTTTGGGGGTGCAAGACACTGGGGAAGTTATGGATTCAGCTACTTTAGGGCTGAGCTGACCCTGTTCCAGAGGAGCAATTAACAAGCAGATCAGAAGCCTTTTGAGAATGAAGCTATTGGTCTGTGCCCACATGCCTCGCTAGCTCAAGATGTCTATGAGCTTCAACTCTTTCTCACATGGCATGAATAAGGGTGTAAGTGTATACAGATACACTCACCTTGGCTTTTGATCTCCAGTAGTGCAGTAAAGGTCCCATCTGGAATTATATGTAGAATGTTCATGAAAAAAGTAAATGCAATATGGATGGGGTAGACATTGGTTTTGCTTGGTCCAGAGCTGCAGTGAACTCTGACTTCTGACACTTCCACATGGACATGAGAAAATACTGTAAGGTGACCTTGTTCTGTGACAGAGGAGATGGCACTTTATAGACTTACTTGGTACCAGTGCAAGAGTTCCAGCTGTTCATGGGATGAAGGGGCTTAACTGAGTCCAATGTTTCTGGTAGAATAATGTTCGTGAGAACCCTGTACTGTGGCTAGAAACTTCAATGTTGAAAAGAGTTTATTGACGCTCTATAGGGCAGACAAGATATATAATAAAAACCCAGCATCAGATGTAGTGCCTGGATGTAAGAACATTCAGGATGTTTAACAAGATGTTCCAGATTGTCCTATATGAAGCATTTACATGGATTTCCCTCAGCATACTACGTCCATGTTGAACATGATCCAAGACCAAAAGCATGTTGGTTGTTACAGGGTTTGATTTTGGGGCATGCTTAAAGATAAAATACTTCAGTCTTCAGTAGTCCTGGCACATGGTTGAATGAATTAGTTCAACCTAATGACATAAATTCTTGTACTGTGGAAGACATTATTTTTAACTAGGATTGGTTGGGCTTTATTGCTTCATCAGTGTTGCAGAACTCCCTTATAAAACAATCAAAGGTCTTGAAATAAAAAGTTTCTCCAGAGATTAGAAAACTCAAACAGAAATCACTAGAATGAACTTTTAGGACTAACATATTCGTTTCTAGGCAAAAATCAATTGGCCAAATAAATACATATTAAACACTGAAGAAAAAAAAATCCAACTGTTCTCTTTTATTTTATTTTTAATAATCATCTACTGTTATTTTTATGGTCCTCTTTAAAGTTTCTGTTAACCTTCATATGCAGGACCGAGTTTTCTTGAGCATTTTGCCTAATTAGTTTGCAGAGGACTGACAGCTGACATGACTTCCATTAATCAGTTCTGATACTCTACATTAACTTTTCTTTTACCTTGTGTATTAATTCAGTGCTGAGGGCCTGTCAGGAAGTGGTTGAGAATCCCTCTGGGATTGTACATTTGCTTGAAACTGAAGTGTGGGAAGATAATAAATCATGTGAATTTCTGGCACTTCTCCCCGTTTGTCATTAGGCTTTTGGAGCAATTAAAGTCTGACAGTTCAGCCTCACAGATTCACTTGTTTTGCTCAAAAGTGAAATGCAAGGATTGTTTTTTAACAAACAGAATCTTTGGTTTTTTTCCCGGATTTTCAGCTGCATTGATAAACAGCTCATTTTCATGCTTCACCGATTGTAGACGATGTCATGACAGGTCTTTTTCAGTATATGAATTTTCATTGCTTTTTATTTTTAATAATAATCAAGAGAATTGATAAATGATAGAAAGATAACAACAACAACAATAATGATAATGATAATATTAGTAGCAGCAGCTATCATCAGTGAGAATTTTTGTATTATCTTACTTATGTTATATAAAGTCAGAATGATTAAATTAAAATAACTTTCTTTGTGGCAGAATAATCCCTTAGAATGTAAGCGAACTGAACACCCATCTTCAGTGTGACTTAGATATCTAGCTTCTTTCAAAAATTTCTTTCTTCAATAAATGCAAGAACACATAAAATGGAAATATGTCATGACAGTCATGGCTTCTGCACCAGCAAGCTGATGACAAAGTTTCCTTTCTTACCTGCCATTAAGATGTGTTCTTTGGTTTGCCTCGAGTATATCAAAGTTTCTTGGATTGAAACAAGTACAAGCACATAGGTTCTGGACCTATAACCTGTGAGTTTCCCTTCTTCCTTCCCTCCATGCCCTGCTCCTTGGTTCTCTTTGCTTAGCAAAGTCACTAGAAACAGAGATCTTACAAATGGGGCTGAGATCTAGGCTCAGATAAGGTACACCACCTTCTCCCGCTCCCTCTCTTACTCTCTCTCCCCCAGTCCCCTCTTCTCCCTCCAAATCAAAATTTTATATATTTAAGGAGTTATAAAAACATTTAAGGTATGAATTTACACAGTCACGAAGATGTGATAACTCACAATATTTTTCTAAAAAATACTAGAAGATAAAGAAATACATTTGGTAATTGAGTTACACTTAAATCAGAATAACTTTGTATAGACTTAAGTCAGCCTTCCCACAGCTAAAAATGTCATCCCCACTGGCCTTTATATAGACCTTATATTCTAGCCAGCCTACAATTTATATGACTTTTTTAGTAATCACTGCACTTGGATTTTTGCAGATCCAGTGACTGTCACATTATTTCTTGTGTTTCAGCTGAAAAAAAGTCTCACACAACATAATGTCAAATAGAATTTCCAGTATTAACAAGAAAGATATGAGGACCTCTTAAGATTCAAGAAAATCTGTCGTTTGTTGTCCCATTTTACAGGAAAGAGCTTTACTGAAGTGCATTTACATAGCAGCACTTTTGATACATACATGTATTTCAAGACAGAAAGGTGACCATCCAAAAAGCACCTTACCTCATGTTCCAGATGCACTTTTTGTATGAGTTGAAAAGGAGCTCAGTACAGTCCAGTTCATAATCTGATATTTTCACTTAATAATGTTATTTTTTATGATTCAGAGGAGAAGACAGTTGAAATTATGAAGTCTTTCATGTTAACTTAATTGCAAACAAAAGGAAATACTCATAGTTGAAACACCAGAAAAGAATCTTCAAAAACTACCCAGCAAGTTTAACATTTGATATTCACAGAATCACAGAAGAGGTCAGGTTGGAAGGGACCACAGTGGAGCATTGGTCCAGCCTCCCTGCTCAAGCAGGTTTATCCTGGAGCACATGGCACAAGATTGTGTCCAGATGGTTCTTGAATATCTCCAGTGACAGAGACTCCACACCCTCTCTGGGCAATCTGTATGCACAATGTTTTTGACAGGAAACTGTTTGTGGTTTTTTTAATTCATAGAATTTAGCTTTGTTGTAAAGAAATTATAGGAAAACCCTCCTGTGGCGACCCCCTTTGCTTGTAAGTGAAAATGTGTAGCCTGTTAGATGAAGTTAGTCTGTCATCTGTAAAGAATCTTGAACATATTAAAAAAAGCCCCCCAAAATTTCAGCATATGAATTAAGAAATAGTTGTTAAAAACCCCTTGAAACTTCACTTAGACAAATAAACAGTGAACAATCATGTGGAAAATATTCAGATCACAGCCTTATACAGATTTATCCACAGAGCTGGTGATACTGGAGCCCTATTGAACAGCTATGTTTTGTATGCCATTTTCCTGCCCTGCTCACACAAATTTGATTGGACTAAATCACTAGATGTGATGGGAAAAGTGTTTGAACTTCTTCCCTACTGCAAGAAATTTGTTGGAGTTTGTGGTGTTTCTTGAACAATTAAGAGTCAGTTAGTCAGGTGAATAAGAACACAAAAAACTGGAACTCAATTGCTTCAGTTGAAAGGGGACAGATCAAGATTATAAATAAAGCCTACAATTTACAGAATATGATGGATTTGATAATAATTTAGAGAAGCTGAGTTAGTTTGTATTTTGGATGGGAGTGCTAATGATGAAAGCAGCTTATTAGGGTGTGCTAATTCATGTGTGAAAGGGAGACCAATGGACTCTATACTCCATTCTCAAAGCTGCTTGTAAGGCATGATTTACACTCACACTGGTTTGTAAGGGCAGGGAGCAACAGTTAACCTCACTGAGAAGATACACTTGTCAATAATATGATAATGGAGTAGATAATATTTTGTTAGCTAAGTTTTGAGATTTAATTTGAAAGTAATTTTCAGCATTTGTTTTAGTATTACATCACCAGTGACTCAAAATAAAACATTTGCCTCTCTCATCAGGTTGAGATGCTTCTGAAATCAGATAGCTAAAAGTGAAAACATCTCCCACACATAGTCAGAGAGATCTTGCTGCAATAGGGAATTGGAGGACCTAAATTTATGTGCTTTGTGAAAGTGGATATCTGAGTGCAAATAATTGGCAGTGATACAGATGTGAATTGATAGCATGGCAGGGTTGAGGGCAACCAAATGCAATTTGGACTTAGTGTGGTTACCTTTCTGTGGGGGGAATGGGGCTGCAGTGGAACTTGGATGGAAAGGACATAAATTTTTTAAAGAAAAAGTCTGAACATTAAATGTCACTGTTTTTGTATCAGATAAAAATGGATGTATTCAATATACAATGGAAAGTTTTGGCAACATTTATTTCAGGCATGTCTGGGGCCTTTGAAACAAAATTTCATCTCTTTAATAAATCATTAGTAATAATTCCAGCTACCACAGTTATAAGAAGCTTTTTGCTTCAGATTAATGGAGTTGCTTTGTATGGCTAGGCAGCCAAAAAGATACTAACTCTCCAGGCTGATAACATAGAGCTGGGCTGTGCGGCCTGAGAGAAGCTCTGTTGACTTCAATGGGGCTCTGGGCTTTCTGTGGTAGGATCTTAACTGTAGAATCAGGAGCTGATGAAGCAAAACTGCATTTCCAGGTAAGCTAAGAACACCTGAGACAGCAAAAACTGAAACACATAAATTCCCTCTGTGAAGAAATAGTTATGGTGTTTATTGCACTTGCAATGCCTGCTCTAATTTTGACTTTCATGGTTGGTTATCTGCTTTTGCTTGTTTTCCATTTTATGTCTTTGAATTGTAAATACTAAATGTGATATTTTATTGAAATCATAATCATTTATAGAACCATGAAATGATGAAGTGTAGTGTCACTGAGTTACATGGACCTAGCAATATAGATTATACCAAATTTCCCATGGAGGACAAAATCCTAGAGTTATTTTCCTTTTAAATATATACATTACTGGCTCTGTTAATGTTCATTATTGCCATTCTAATCTACTTCAGAAAAATCTGTATCTTGGAGGAGAGAGTCTTTGAACAAGCCTGATTAAACCTTTCCATCAACTTCTTCAGCCTGTAGAAGAGAATTCTGAGTACCTGGAGAGACTGAACTTGTCTTCAAAAACTTTTGGGGCATAATTTAATTCAGTCAAAGCTATCTCTATAATCCTCTACAAAAATAAGGGAAATTCCAAAGTGTTTGAAAAGGAGGAAGTTTAATTTTTCTACAGTCAGCTAGGAAGGTTTAGGAAAATTTTACTTACCAAATAAATTTTGTAAAGCACAGAATGGTGAGAGTGTATAGTTTTTCCACAGAGCCAAAATAACATTCTTTTGAGAAAGCAAATGCAAAAGCTGAAATAGCAAAATAATATTTCTTAAACACTGTTTCTTAAATGCATGTATTTTCTTTTAACTTTCAAATTGGTTATACTTTTTAAACTAGTACTTTAATGTACTCAAAGGTGACCACTCCAGGACAGAATCTAAAGAAAATAGCTGAGGGAATGTAAGCATATTTATTCTTATGGTCATTTTACCTGGGACACCTCTGAAAACTTTCAGCAAGGGTGATGGTGAAAAGAAGGTGAAAAAAACAGTTGTGGTTATTCACACTACTGGGAAAACTCATCCTCAGCAGAGAAAAACAAAGCATGCAGTTAGAAGATGTTTCAGGGTAGACTTTGGATTACATTAGGGGCAGCTTGCACTTGTGGCCAAGTAAAGGGAGTTAAAACCCTGTGAATTATATATACAGCCACATTAAGGCTAATTTATGTTACCCCAGCAGTTATACTGCTGAGGTTACAATGATGTAATGAAGGTGGACAGAGTGGTCACAGCATAAGAAGATACTGCTCAGTGTCTGAATCACAGTAAGTGAAATGATTGTGTGGAAGCTTAACCCTCCACTGTTACGAAGAAGGCAACTTAGCTAATACCACCTCAGCCTAGCAGCTCATTCTTTTCAGTTTCAAAATCTCTGTTGTGTAGCCTCAGATACAGAATAATCAGTTTGTTTGAGGTAGTGGGGGTAAAATAATTAGCAAAGACCTGACTTTGTTCTTTGCATCTGTAATTAACTGTTTCAGGCTGAAAAAAAAGTCAGAAGTAGAAATAGTAAATGATCCTGCTTTGCCCCAGGCAGGTGGTTAAGGAGATGAGAGAGAGAGATCATGCAGGGTTCTGTCTGGATCTCAGTAGGCAAGGCTCAGTAATAAATAGCTTAATAAAATTACTGTTTAGACAGAATAAGAAGAATATTATCGTTAGTGGTATATCTTATATCTCATGAAAAAATGAGGCTGAATTTATGTCAGCGTAGGAAAGCTAGTAAAAACTTGTAATCCAATTAAAAACATGACTTCCTTGCAAGAAGATATTAAAAGATTAATATTTATATATTATAAAAATGATAATGTATTCTTGTTATTCCTATGTCTCTGTGTTCTCTGAAAGGATGAAACAACAATAGAAACGGATGGCAGAAAAAATAGCTGGAACTACCTTGAAAGAAGACTAATGCTGGAAGTACCTTGAAAGAAGACTAATGCTAACTGCTTGCTTTCAGATGCTGGTTTCCTCTGTAGTCTCCTTCAATTAGCATGAAAACATCATGGAGATACAATTATACTTCATTAGGGATCCATGAATCCAGGAAATGAAACAGTCTATTCTCTGTAGACGTTGCAGACAGTGACAAGATATGTGCTTTGTGGATCTAATCTGTTTTACTTGTGTCCCAGCCATGGATTGCAGCAGTTCTTATAAAGATTGTCTAATGGTTTTTTTTAGCTGTATTTTCTACTTACAGGAAAATGACTCCACCAACAGCAGTTTCTGTTGTGGTTTTGTTTTTTGGTTTTTTTTTTCCTGAAAAAATAACTATTTCTTAGGAAGATGAGAGACAATTCATGTTACAGGAACTCAGCATGTAACAGTGGCAACTGCCACTGATAAAGTCATGATTTATGAACTTCCCAGGATAAAAAGCAAGAGAATGACTTATGGTTATCTTTCAGCATATTGAAAAAGCCACAGACTAACTGGCAGGAAGCAAAGCTTAAGAACTGCTCACAAAATCTGAACAGATTTTCCTAAACTTTTTTCTCTTCTGCATTCATGAAGGCCTAGTGCTTTGTTTGGAAAGAAACAAATTTGTTCTCAGAAGCTGAGTCATTTAACTGAATTTTCATTGGCTTGTTCAGGCACTAGTCCTTCAGAATAATGTCCTTAATTAATGACTTCTGGAAGGAAGACAAAGTAGAATGAAATTAGAGTCATTCAAGATTCTGACAGTAATAGTTTGAAAGTCAACTGCTGCAGGGTTTCTGGATGAGAAAACAAAGATTCTGTTGAAAGTGTCACTTTCAAAAAAAATTTAGCGATTTCATGAAAAGCAGAGATGACTGTTTGCACATGATTGTATAAAGAAGTGATGGGTAGGTTGTTTAGCCAGTGACATATCTACAGCTGTGGAATTTATAGGCAGTGGCTGAATTTTTAGGCTGGAGGTGTCAGGCAAGCAGTATGTATTTGGTGAAGTAGATATTGCTAGCTGGGAGTTTTCAGGTGAAAATCACACAACAGAAGTTGGTAAAGGAAACATTTCACTGCCATCATGTGCAGATATTGGAATGGATGGATAGGATCTCTGATTACAGTGAGGCCCTGTACAACCAGTGTAACCAGTAACACAACACCAGAGTATGATACAAGGAGCCAGAATGTGGAGAAAAAAAATCAGGCTTTAAATTTTGGTTTTTTAATCTCAGATTCAGACTGGGTTCTCAAATTTGTGCATCCTGAATGAGAAACCCAACTGTGGCAATTAATCTAGTATCTCAGTCTCAGTATCACTGTTCATTGGTTTGCAGTATTAATTAGGCCAACTAGAGACAGGATAGCTGCTCATGCAGCCTTGATGCTCATATCATTGGTGTGGGCTACACAGGGCCAGGCCTTGCATGGTGGTCTTCCCTCTTCCAGACAACTAATTTGGCAAGCAGTTCTTCTCCGACAAGCAGGCTGGTTTTCTGTCTCCCATTTCAAAAGGCTCTGGCTTTTCTAACTTCTAGAGAGAATTTTTTTTTAGATCCTGAAATTAACATTTAAAGAGTAACCACCTGCTTCCCAGGTGCAATGGTTGTGTCTCAGAATTTAATCTTGCCAAGAGACAGCTGCTACAGCTCTGGCTGAAAGCTGTGGGTAAGTACTTAGCACATCCACAGAAGGCAAGAAGCTAGAAGAAAGACATTTCTGAGAAAACTTGACATGGCACCATGTTGCAGAGATGAGATTTTTTTTTCCATTGCTCTGGTGAGAGAAAATATGCTCCCCCCCCCCACTGGAAAAAACCTACAAGGCAAAATTTAGTACTTCCGTTTCATGCAGATATCACCATACAATGTCTCTTTCTGTCTCTCCCTTAACTTTCTATCTCTCTCCTGCCTTCCATCCCAACCCTCAGCTTCTGTTCCAGAGTGCAAGAAAATGCGTGTCTCTATTCAACAGAGAAGTTCAAGCTGATGTTTAGATTCCAATGATGTTGGACAACAATATGCTTAACCATATGGAGCATGCTGGGCTAAATCAACCTTTCAATAAGGAGAAATGGTTGAGTCAATAAAGTAACATTGGTGTTAGTGTGGTAAAATAATAGAGAATGGAATTAAGCTAAAAAAAGTATGTTCCATCATTTCCTCAGATTGTTGTCTAAGCAGACTCACTCCAACCATTTTCTCCTTATATTTTTCTTTAGTTTTTACTAGCTTTCTATTAGTTTTATTTTGAAAAAAGGGGAGTAGATTTTTACCTCTCTGATGTTGCATCATTTCTACGTGAGTAGATTTTTACGACACTATATGTTTCTGTTACCTCAACAGAAGAAAAAAAGAGTTTAGAAAGAAAGAAAGAAGGAAAGCCTGACCTCTTTGTCACATCAGAGCAACACAGCTCTGTTTTATGTGTATTTTTTGTTACACTCCCACTGCACAACAATATGAGCTGGGATGAGTTTTGCAGTCAACTTTGAGTTTTGTGTTTTGACACATAGACCAGAAAATAGTGATGGCTTATAGGGAAAATGATGCTCAGAATATGTGGCCAATCTTCTAGAAACTAAGGATTGATAAATCTTAAGTC
Source organism: Rhipidura dahli (assembly GCA_013399225.1). Lineage (NCBI taxonomy): Eukaryota > Metazoa > Chordata > Aves > Passeriformes > Rhipiduridae > Rhipidura > Rhipidura dahli. The sequence goes on along the minus strand of VXAC01007471.1, from coordinate 299,992 downwards.
TCCATATAAACATTGCAAGAAGCAGTGGTGTTTTGTGTTCACAGTGCAGATGTTTGGATTTAGGGTCAAGGGCTGGCTGCACTTGAAGATACGTAGGAGAAACCAGAAGTGAAGGGATGAAAGGACTCAGTCTGAACTTAGTGAGTTCAGAGACATTGAGATGTATGATTGCTTTGGGAGAAAACATTTCCTGGGAGCTTACAATTATTTTCACTTTTACAGTGTGGCTTCCTTTCTTTCAAATATTTTATGAATTTTGACGATATAAAATCATTTTTTCTCTGCACAATGAATTATCCTCAAAGGAGCTAAAGGACACCCACAGATCATTAGCCCTTGTTCTTACAGGGGACCTTAACTTTCCAGGGACACCACCAAAGTGGGAACATTTCAACTTAGCTGGGAACACTACAGAGCTGGCACTAACAGGTTCAGAAGACTCCTGAAATACCTGGGTGATAAATGTTTGGTACACTTATTAAGTTATCAAACAAAGTTTTCTCTCCTGAATACTGCTAGACATTAGTTCTCTGGTTGTATTGGTTTGAAGACAAACCAGTGGGAGATAGCAAGTCAGGATTAAAATTAATAGAAAAAATTAGAAACAAGCAAAATAATATAAGGAAAAAGCACTGACAAAGTCAGATACAACCTGATACCCTATTAGGGTGGTCGCAGCAGTCCCAGTGAAGTGGCCCAGTTGAAGCAATGATCCGATGGAAGGTCTGCTCTCCAGCTGAAGGTCCTTGGTGGCTCTTGTCCTCTGGTCACCCAGCAGACAGGGCTGAGGCCAGGCAGTTCTAAGGGCAGCTTATATCCAGGTGGGAATGCCCGGCTCCTCCCTCCTGGGTGGAGCATCTCACAATAGGATGAGATAAGTCCATGAGTCATGTGGTGGTTTCTTGATGGCCCATTGTCTGTTATCAGGGGTGGGTCGTTAGCAGGTGATAACAGCTAATGGCCCACAGCTGGTGGTAATAGAATACTTAAATACATCTATTGTAACCCAGGACACTGGTGTATTGCATTGCTGAGACATAGGCAAAGCCAAGTGCTCATGAGAAGACTCATTATTTTAACATGAAAAAAAATCCCATTGAAGCAGGCATACAGTCTGAACAAGAGGCAAAGATATTGTTAATAACATATTATTGCAACGACAGTAGCCCATGAAAATGCTGACAAGGCATGAAAATATTGACAGGAATGGAATTCTATTATGGAATAAAAAGAAGTAAAGAATATGAACTGATAAACTAGACTGGAATAAGTGAACTGATAAGAAATATTCTATAACTTTTAAAAAACTTGAATGTTCCTGTCAAAATGAAGATTTTTTTAAAGAAGTAAAGAAAGAGAAGTGTTGTACTAAACTCTTACAAAAAAACTGCTTGTGGAATGGTGATGAAAAATGCCTGAACATTATAGACAACATCATGATGTTCTCCAAGCCAATAGAATAGCAGATTTCTTAGTTTTCACACTTATTTTGTTTTTAAAGACAGATGAAGAAAGCAGTCATATTTTAATCCAGAATAATTCACTGTGAAAATTAAAAGCAATTGCTACCATAAACCTGAACTTATACATCACAATTGCCTTTTTTTGTTTGTTAGTTTTCTTATTGTTCTGTAGATTTTAGGATTCTTGGGAAATTTTGAGACCAGAAATTGTTCTTGGTTCAAATACAGGGGACTATCCAAATTATATTTGAAAGCTATGGGCTATGTTAACTAACCTGTGTCATCTGATTCAACTTCAAGGGTTGATTTATCATTAGTTATTCTAAGATTGATTAATCCTATAAATCAAATACTCAGGGAAATAAGTTTCCTCTGTCCATAGGTGTAGTCAGTGTGAATACTTGGTTGCACAGTTACTGTTAACACACAGGGAATCAAAATTTTCACACCTTGCAGAGACAAAATGTAATGAGTGATGGTCTATTTTTCCTTAGGTAATAAAAGTATTATGTGTGAATTTTTGAAAATATTTTAAAGACAATATAGGGTGTTAAAAGGCTAAATTATATTCAGGCAAAGCAGTGATAAAGAATATTGTTTAATAAAGTTCCCTACATGCAAAAACCAAACTTCCCACAAAAAAGAAAACAACCTAGAAACCATGGAGTATCTTCTCAGTCCTGAAATTCAAATATAAAATGATAGATTACAAATAAATAAATGAATCACACAACAGTTTAGAAAATTTGAGATTAACTGGATTTATGACAAATCAGTAAAGCAAAAAACCCACTAAGATAAATATAACAAAGTACTCTAAAAGGCACCAGGGCAGATAAGTCTAAAAACCTTGAGAGAAAATGGCTGTTTTAGCAACTCCAACAGCCAGGAATAGAAAATGACAAAAGACATCTAGTTTAGAAGAAATATGAAAGTTTCAGACCATTTTATAGAATATTACATACTACAGATAATACACTTATTCAACAGGATCTTGTGAGAAGGAGAAATTTCCTTTTCTTGGAAGGGAAACAAAGGCTGAAAGAACTGCTGATTATAGGGCCTAATTACAGGGACAAACATTGTTGCAGACATTATTAACCAAGTGCTGGTGGATTAGGGAATCTATTTACATGAGAACATCCAAATTAATTAAAATAATTAAAATAATAATAATAATAATTTAATAATAATAATAATAATAAATTAATCAAGATTTGTCATAGGTAACAAAGCAGATGCTCAGATCCTGACACTCCTAAGACATATTTGTGGTCTATCAACCTTTGATGTAGACAGTGCATAAACCAGAGCAAGGGCCAATCAGAGACCTCTGGTAAAAGGTGAGCTTTTGCATTCCCAGTCTTTACAAGGTGCTTTGGCTTTTGGCAAGGTGGAAAGGTGCTTTCCTCTCTTTCTGTAGGTTAGGGAGGGAATCCAGGGAGGGATGTTCCTTGTTGCTGACAGTACTGGCATTGGCAGGGCACCTCTGACCACCTAGAATCCCTCCAAACAAAGGAATAATAGAGCGGACACAGAACATTTTACAACACTTTTGAGTTGATTTTTGTACACCCTCCTTCTGAAAGATGACTATATTCCAAACATGTGGACTTGGTACTGCCCTGGGAAATAGAGAGCTAAAGGTCAGCTGGGAAACCTAGTATCTGAAAAAGACCTGTTCTGTAAAACATGTTATTAGCTTAGATGGGTAAAAGTGACATTTTTGAAAAAGTATATTAATCTCTCAGAACATTGTGGTTTTAAAAGCAAATTTTATATTAGTCTAGTGTAAAAAACCCAAAAGTTCTTAAATTAGGCAGTACAGAGGGCTTTAATTGGGTAGAAAGGCTACTGTTAAAGCGTACACACTCCAGAAATCTAATTTTCTACTTCTGTGTTCACACACACTTTTATCCCAGACGACACCACAAGGATTCAACACGGTGCTCACCTGAAAGCAGAGTACAAGGATTTGCATATAAGGACTAAATAGGCTTCCCAAGGTAGGCAGTGTTGCAACTTAACACAGAGTGGTGTATTACCATGCAATTTGGGTGAAAGATGGTACAAAACAGCATGTAAGCTTATTCAGACGTGGATTAAAATGAGAAAAAAAAATGGCTTAAATAATTGGCTTCTGAAAAAGACACAAATTCACACCAACAAATCCCTTTACTAAGGCTATTTTGAGATTCCTAGATAAATATGAAAAATTGTAACTCCTTATTTACCACTGAGTTGAAAACAAGGAATTTGTCCTTGAACACCCTCCAGTATTTATTTCTCATTGACTAGCTGAGCTAACCACCCAATTTGATCAGCTTTTTGGACAGGAAAAGTACTTGCTACCTTACCAAGAAAACTGTACCAATCACAGTTCTTTATGCATCATTTGAGAAAAACTAAAGCAAACAGGGTATCAATTCAGCTGAAGGAGTGAAGGGATATGTAATACAAGGGACTGTAATCTTTTTAATATTCCAGTTTGTCTTTGAGGAAAGATTTATTTATTTTAATACCCTTGTATATTGTAGCCCTTGTTACAGTGCAGTGGATCCAAATATTCTGGGTGGGCATGAGCCCTCCTGTGTGTGGCAATGTCCTGTTAGAGCCTTCACTGTTCAGCCACAGACATACCTGGTCAGTGCTCTTCTGAAGTAATAGTACCCTTGTGGTAGCTGTGATATCAGAAAATAAAACAGTACAAGGTAGCAGGAAGTTGCCTTTTACCTTTATTACATTCCTCTTATCAGTGGTTGGACTATAAAGGATGGTTTCTGCTCACAAGCCTTGCCCATTCAAAGATTTTTTTTTCTTGATTCAATGCTAATAGACCTCAATTTTTTAGCTGCCAGACTCTGAGGTGCCCAAATATGAAGGGATCTATTTCCCTTTACAGCAAGTGTATTCTTCTCCCTGGAAAAGTATTTTATATTAAAACACAGGACATTTTTTTTTTTTTGTACAGAGAAGCAGTGGAAACAGTAATTAAATTATTGAGTATTGAGCTCTGATTTAGAAGGTGGGAAAAAGTTCACCACTCAGTAAAGCTGAGATTCTTGGAGGTGTCTTTTTATTTGTTTTAGTCAACAATATTACACAACTTTAAGCTTTTCCTTTACATAATTTTAGTGGTAGATTAGGTTTTTTAGGCTATTTAGTGGTACACTAGACACGCCTGACAAACAGCTGGGGGATTTTTGCATATTAAAATTTTTTAACTTTGGCCTAAAGGAGTTCCTGATTCACATGATTCACATGATTACACATGACTCACATGTCTTTTAACTAGTATTCTGTTGCACAGAAAAAACCTTCAGCTACCCAGCTGCCCTCATCTTCTCTAACCAGTCTTCATGCAATGGTTATCCCTGTCAGTTTCTTTGCCTTGCCTCTGCCTCTGGAAACACTGTCTTTTTTCTTACTTCTTGGAATAAAATAAAATAAATTATTAGCTAAAATTAAATTTTCTGTAAAAAGCATCTTTCAAGAACATTTTAAATTGGATTTTATTGAGATAAAATAGTAATGAATTTAGAAATTTTGCTTTTATTTTATTTTGTTATAACTTGCCTATTTTTGTTTTCTTAACATATAATATTAATTTAATTGTGAGAACGTACAGACCATCATAAGCCATACAATTAAGAAGATAAAACATCTATATAAATTCCCTTTTTACTATTATCTAGAAAAGCATTAATATTTTGAGGAATATCTGACATCTTATTTTCCTCAATAAAAAATAGAATAAAAGGTGAAAATATCCTTACAAATCTACTCAATTGCCCAAAGGTGTAGTTTCAGTAACAAATCCTTACAGCATGAGATGTTTCTGTGACATCCTTTAGAACGCTCTGTGAACTGTTTAGCTGCTCTCCCTGCTTCCTGTGTTTCACTAGAAACCCTGAGGAAAAGCCAAGTCAGTGGTCAGAGCTGACCACAAACACCAATGGCTCAGTATCTCGGAAGTGTGAAGTGATTGCAGAGCTGGTGCTGACACCTTATCAGGCCCTTATCAGATGCTTACAGCACTCACTGTACCCCTGAGCTCAGCTGCCCTCTCTAAGCCCAGGCCAGTGGCTGCTTCAGGAACCCAGTGGCCATCCACTGGCTGTGTGGCTTCTGGTAGTCCCCAGTGACCCCACAAGCCCTGTGTGAGACACCTCATGTTAACCAGGCTTCACATATGTGAATGTCTACAGAAACATCCAGCCCCTCTTGTTCAAGGCTGTGTGTCTGGATCCAGCCTGGGAACATCCCCCTGCCTTGTTCCTGGTAGGTGGTGAGAGTAGTCTGACCCACCCTCTCCCTGGGAGAACCACACATGAGCAAGTACCCAAATTTCCCCACAGCAGCTCTCCCAGTGCTGTGCTGAGCACTGGCAGCTGGAAAGGTGCTGGGAACACACCAGTGCTTTGGCTGCAGCTGAGCAGAGCTGGGGCAGCACCAGCATTGTCTCCTCAACCTTCCATGCCTCCCACTGCCCTCCCCTGTAGGCTGGGGGTGAGCAAGATCCTGGGAGGGGACACAACCAGGAGAGCAGACTCAAACTGACCGAAGGGATGTGCCATACCACAGGATGTCAGCTCAGATATAAAAGTTAAGGGAAGGAGGAGGAAGGTGGGAGAGTCCTAGGAAGTGGCCAGACAGTGAATGCTGATGGAAAGTCAGGGATAAAATCTTTTTTTCCCTCTTTGTTTATGCATACACAAACCACTTTTGCTTTAGTAGACTGCCAGGCCAGCCTTTCAGAGGAACCCTGATGTGTGGCAGCACTGACACTGAGAACTTCGCATGGCAGGAGTGTTCCTCTAACATGCATAATTCTGAGAGAAATCACATGGATGCATTGTGCTACCCTGAGTTTTTCTTTTAATATATCATGATTGTGCTCTTCTCTGTGGACCCAGCTCTCAGGTCAACCTCTGCTGTCCTTGCCAGATGGTGATGTGGCAATTTCATTACTCATTGTGGAAAATGCCAATATGCTGTTACGTGTACACATCTATTTGGAGATCTTCCCTTTAATGGAAGGATGAAATAATGGCAAAGTCAAAATGCTGTTGCTCTGATGTACCACAGCAGATCAGAAAAGAGGTGATTAAGACAGGACACTTAAACATTTTAAGACAACATGAGAAAAATGAATTAATGCAAACCAAGTTATGTCATTAGGATTTCTCACATTGACTACTGGATTCAAGCAGGAATAGGAACTCAATGAGAACATTTGAATTCAGTGGAAAATGCAGTTATAGTCAAAGAATAATTTTCCATCAGAACTGGCTTTAAGTAGCTAAATTTCTACTTAATAATATTTATAATAATTGCTTCTTAATTTGCATATATCTTTTTACATGAAAAAAATCTGTTCCTAGACTCTCTCCAAACAGTAACAGTGAGGCATTTTACTTTAGAAATATCATAAATTTGGTGTCTGTCTAAACGTTGAAGTTTTCAGCAGTGGAGCTATGGTCTGAATTAAGAGGACTGAGCACTTATCCCTGTGCAAAATGGCTTTGACTGATTCAAAGGTTATTTTCCTATACCAACGTGATTGGCCTCATTAACCTTATATCATTGATTTCTTGTCATTATGCAGGGCTAGAGTTGCAAAACATCTTGAGTTTCAAAACACCTGCTGTATGGGCTCATCAAGCCATGATGTTGGTTTTTTTTTTGCTCCTTAATGCTTTTACATTCATAGAAATCAATTTAGTTTCTGACTATAGATTTTATTTTGTTTCTGCTTGAATGCAATTCTAGTCTTAAAAGCAGAGGTTTACAGTGACTGTATTCCAAAGCCTTTATGTGCATTCAAAATAATGCTTCAATTTAAGTTCACCAGTGGGTACATTCATGGGAATAACTGATTTGAAGTGACTATTGCTGAATAGCAAGGGAAGGAGTATTTAAAATAAACCAAAAAAACAGTCATTAGTAGAAATAAGGATTGTGGCCTTGGTTCAAAAAATAATTAAGGAAAAAGGACTAAATTTCATAAAAATTCTACAATACCATTAACATAATCTGTCTTTAAGAACAAACCTAACACTAAATATTCTAGAAGTGTTTTCATGAATATAAATGCACTGTTGAGCCAGCAGTTAGACACTTTTTTCCTTTGAAAAACTTGAGAAGCCTAGGTTTTTTTTCAGTACTGAAACACTGAGAGTACTCAGTGCTTTGTGGTAAAATATGTGACTAACATATTTTCAGAATTAGTGTGTACAATTTAGAGAGCTCTGTTATTTAGTGTGCAACAGTGTTTTGCAATAGTGAAACTTTTTTGTCTTGACAGATTTGGTCTAAAAAAAATTACAGATTTATTTTATGAAGTTTTATTTTGGCTATAGGAGATGTCATTCTGTCATTTAATTTTAAATTAGATAACAATTACCTATTCTTTTTAGGCAAATCTAGCTAAACTACATTTAACATATTAGTGATCAATTTTTCTGTAGTAAAGTAATTATCAAAATATCATGGTATTTAGCCAGTTTACATAAAAGGAAAAAAATGCTATTGCCTTAGTGGTTTGCAATCATGTATGATAAAGAAGAAATCCCAGCAGTCTGAGATAAGAACTTATTTTGTTCTCTTGTGACTAATCAATGCCACAACAGCTCCCTTACACAGCAGGATAGTGTCCTTCGTAAGTCATTATCCCACAAAGAAAAGCCACCTTCAGTTTTATTCTGTCAGGCGAATCTCTACAAGTCTTCCCATTTTCCTGAAGGTAGAAGCAATTCTGCAGATGCAGTCCTACCTCAAGTAGATTAATCAGGGGAAGAGCATTTGAATGGATCCCCGTGGGAATTTTTCAATACTCAGGTGCCCTTTTTACATGGCTCAAGAGGAGAAAAGCATACCCTTCTTTCCTCTGTAAAATGAGGATGCTGATACAAACTTCAGTGATGGACTGTGAGAATTAATGTAATTAATGCTTAGAGTGCTTGGATGTAGGGTTCTGGATAAGAATGAATCATTATTATGATAGGTATTAAAAATAACTATGAGGAACAATGGCAAATTTCTACCAGTTTCCATGTAAGTGTTTTGATGTATCACACTGATTTTGCTGTGACTCCTTATAGAGAAAGGTGCAGTGAGTAATACTCCAGTACTGAAGAGTGGCAGATTAACATGTTTCTTCCCCTTTTAATTCTGACATTTTTAATGAAAAAAATATTTGTTAAAATGATATGGATTTTTTTTTGGTGGGTGGTGTTTTTTTTGTTTGTTTGTTTTTTGGGGGTTTTGGTTATTTTTTTTTTTTGTATGGTTCTCTTTTTTTTCCCTTCACTTTCAGTTTGAGCTTGTCTTTCCCCAGGATTTTGTGACCCATGTAAAAAGAAGGTGTCAAAATACATATGTTTAGGTTTGAAGAATCTACTACTGTATATCCTTATGTTTTGAAAGTGCTCCTGAATAATTCTTCTTCAAGCTTGTGGCCCTTGAACAAAGGATTGCATGTATTAGAGATGTATTTGCTCTCATGTGGATTGGCAGGAGGAAATCCCATTAAAGTTAATGGGAGGTAGAAGAGCATATGTGAAGAAGAAAACATCCCCAAGGAGGTAATAAAGATGTTCCATTTTCTGCCTACATAAAATGTCAGAGCCATCTAGAACTAATCTTACTTATTATTGAGAAGAAAAAAAGCTTCCAAAACTGCTAGAGAGTGAAAATGGAAGATTTCATCTGAATGCTTAAATGTAACTAGAGAACAAAAGTAGAATTAAAATGATGTCTGACTCGCATTTGGTACATACTTGTACAAAATTAGGATCAGGAACACCACAAGCACAGCATAATGGAAAACTAGATGTTATGCAGAACAGTTATACTTGAGGGAAAAGGGAGGTAATGAGGAAACTCCAATTAATCAAAGAAATCTATCTATGATTATACGCATTACCACAGTACTAGTCAATGTGTGTTTCATATTATGAACATGCATGTAAGATGACATGCAGAAAGAAAAGACAACAAAAAAAGAGAAAGAAGGAGAAATCTGGCATAGGGCTGAGGGAGTGCCAATCAGAAAGAAGGGAAGGGAACAAGACTGGGGCAGTGACACACTTCCCTCTGCTTGCCTTTTGCATTGTCAGTGTCTCTGGGCTTTGTGGTTTTCTGAAGCCTAACCCTAAAACTTTGTGGTTTTCTGAAGCATAACCCTAACCCTAATCCTAAGAGTAGGCACAGCCTAAGAAACAGTATTGGGCTGAGGTGAGTGCCAATCAGAAAGAAGGGAAGGGAACAAGACTGGGGCAGTGACACACTTCCCTCTGCTTGCCTTTTGCATTGTCAGTGTCTCTGGGCTTTGTGGTTTTCTGAAGCCTAACCCTAGGCATAACCCTAACCCTAATTTTACGTGGTGCCAGAAATCTGGCACTGGGCTGAATTGAGTGCCAATACGAAAGACAAGAATGCAGCATGGCTAGGGCAGTGTTGCACTGTCCTTGGCCTGACTTTCTCATTGAGCATATCCCTCTAGTTTTGAGCTTTGTGGTTTTCTGAAGCCTAACCCTAGGCATAACCCTAACCCTAATTTTACGTGGTGCCAGAAATCTGGCACTGGGCTGAATTGAGTGCCAATACGAAAGACAAGAATGCAGCATGGCTAGGGCAGTGTTGCACTGTCCTTGGCCTGACTTTCTCATTGAGCATATCCCTCTAGTTTTGAGCTTTGTGGTTTTCTGAAGCCTCACCCTAGGCATAACCCTGACCAGAAAGCTAACCCTAGGTGGAGCTGAAAATCTGGCAATCTGATTGCTAGTATCTGTCCTTGGCTGCTTTGTAGTAGAGAGGCTAACTCAAATGTGCTGCTTTGTGTAACAAACACTGATAATGGGTATGTTCTTCTCTCAGTATGTGTTTGTAAGTCTCAGTAATGATAATGGAACTTATATGCCTGCAGGAGAATGATTGAAGTATTTATCTATCATGCCAATGACCCATGAAGTCAGAAGAAATTATGTAGTCTACTATGAAGGCACTGAAGGAGTCATTATAGCCTATTAGGTAAATAAAGTGTTTTTTAAAAGTCTCTACACAGAATATGTATGTAGCTAATAAACTATAAAACTCAGATGGAGCCCTTGTATTATAATTGAATTACTATGCTTCAAGATAGTGATCTTCAGCTGAATATCCGGATGATGTTTTGAGAAGGATGAAGGTTTTATTCCACATTGCTGGTGGCTGTGCAAAAGGCCTGTGTACTGGAGTGTGCCTGTAGCAACCTGCATGGGAACAGGTCACAGCAGCCATGCAATGACTTCTGTTCTTTTGACAGACCCAGTAAGTGGCCTGACACAAAAACTCACATTTAAGAAGCCAACTAATCCTTGAAATGAGGATAAACATTTTGTTGAATCAATACTGTGTCAAGACTGTGAATCACTCTCAGTTGCTAACAGAGTCACCTAGTGTAGAGAATGCTACTAACGATGAACCTAAAGGTGAGATTTTGGGCACTTCTCTAAGGAGCCTGCAGCTCATCTTTTGCAACACTTAGTAGTGAAACAGCTGGTCTCAGCAAGCTGATATAAACCACAGATATTGGGGTGCACAGGCCTTCTAATGGAGAGGCCCTGGCTCTGAAGCCATTTTGTGGAGTGGTGAGCTGTTGCACAGCCAGAAAAAAAGGAAATAAGGAGTCCAGAATTGTGACTAAACATCCTTTGTCCAAGAGTTGGAGCACTCTTCTGGGCGCATATACATCAAAGGTGTTTTTTCTTTCTAGCAACCTTTAGAATCTCAGCCCTTTAGAATGCCTGCAAAACAACCAAGACAAATGGGATGTCACAAGCTGTGAAGTAATTTGGTTGAAGTTATGCAGCTGAGTAAAGAGCAGCAGAGCCATGAATAAAATCCAGGTCTTTCTACATCTGGTTTGTTACTCCAATCCATAGATCTCATTGTTTTTTCAGTTCCTCAAGATTGTTCCTATGTCATATTACCTCCAAATGAAAACTATTATTTTCTTTACTTTGCCTCATTTATTCTGCGTGTGAAATAGTGCAGTAACACCAGAAACATTATGGGGAAGAGCCTTATCTGTGCCTTTTTAATATGCTAACTACTGCAAAAAAGAGATGCTTACATCTTCTTTTAGATACATCATTGAGATTCAGTATAATTGTATCTGGGACAAATTTTATCTCTGGGGGAAAGGGTAAGTATCTCTTTAGAACTTCAAAAACAAATGTCTTTGCGGCATGAAAAAAATGTGATAGTGGAACTAGCTTGTTTCTCAGCAGCTGGTACAATAGATGTGAATGACAAAAGAACTGTTTTCTATGTGTTCTCTATATGAATGGGAAGGGAAATAAACAGCTCCCTGTTTATTTCACAGGGAAGTAATTTTTTAAAGTCAGTTGAAAAACACATGCTTGTGGCTGCTATGGAAGCATAGTCTTTCCATACTACTCACTATTTAAATAATTTTTTATCAATTATGTCTACCTGCCCATTTGTTTCTGTTAGCTGGTTAAACCTAAATAAGTGTTTCTGTTACTGTGCTTGGAATTCAAGGGAAAATATGGAGCAGCTACTTTTACAAAGCATGGATCACTTACACATTTCTGATGTGGCTTGTGTAAGGTCTAATTCTATTGTAAGAAATTCTTGGGGAAATAAATATGTAGGGTTGACTTACACCAGAACTTGAGTGCCAAATGTACTAAATGATGGTCTAGCACTGCTGTGGGAAGAAAGCTTTAGCAGTACTAAGCTGAAACCACAGATTCACAGCCAAAAATTCTGCTTGGATTCATCTACTCTGGCACAAGAGCTAATTGCTGCAATGATTAGAGAGGTACTGATTAATTTTGACATGTATGCTTTTCAACATTTGAAATTTGAAATGTATTCTTGTCCCTATACATTTTTCAGAAGACTTGGCATTAAATTCAGCCAGAAAGGATGAAACCTATAGATAGTGTGTTGCTGATCTGAGACTGGTAAGATATTATTTTGTTAATATAAAAGATTTCACCTTCTCAAACCTGCACTTCTTTTTCTCATTTCAGCTGAGATTTAGACAGTTTGACTCTGTGAGACTCATCAGATCAATAATGGGAAAAATGGAAGTTTGGTAATGACTTACCTAAACAAGTGTTGCACCCTCCTCATTCTGGGTTAATAAATTTATGACAAAGTGAATTCAGAAGCACCTAGGAATGTGATGTATTATCTGAGAAAAATTTTTATATTCAAACTGACATGATGAGAGAAAAAATGGAGGGCAGAGAAAGAGAATAGAACTCTATCAGCATGGAGAAAGGAAGGAAGGATAGGAAGAAGGTGATGAGGAGACAGAGGCAGATAAGTAAGGACATGAAAGAATTAATGAAGCATGACAGGAAAGAGGGTTAGAATGAAAATAGTTTATCAGCATATAAGGACCCTCAGAATTTTAATTTCATTTTCTTGTTCTTATGTTTAGAAAACCTATATTTAGGACCTGACATCTTTAACAGCAATTAAGGCAGTAGCTGAAGTTGTAGCTGCTTATGTAAGGGGATCCTGGAGTCTTTTTTTTTAATGCAAAGGTGAAATCCAGAATTCAGACATGTGAGGAAGGATCACAGATTAGCTTTGAACACAATTTTCCCAATTATTTGTGAAACAACACCTTAATACAATAATTCCAAATTTGCTATCGAAGGCTTCTGTTAGAGGAATCTTGCTATGCATATATTATTTATGCTCACTCAATATTAGCAGTTCTCCCCATTTCAGTATTCATACTGTGGCCACCTGCAGAAATAGGAATTTGCCTGTTAAGACAGCAGCCGGATTTAAAGTGAGTTATCAAGCCTTTACAAAAAAAAAAAAAAAACCTGAAATTTTGTGAGCCCAAGACTTCCCAACCTGGAAATCTTGAAGAGATGTACTGATTGAGTAGGACACTTGTATGGGAGATGCAGAGAATATATTTTGCTAGTCTACATGTTGCCCATTAATTAGGACTGGAGCAGTTTTAGGCTAATCAATGCTTAGTTTTCAACCAAACAATTTTATGGACTGTTACACATGAAGTTACATTGACATAATTTCAATGTTAAAGTTTAATAATCTTTAGATAAAATGAAATGCAAGCAGAATGCTTGTCTTGTTAGTCTTATCAGAATGCTTGTCATCGTGCCTTGTTTAGTTTTTTTTTCCCAAGTACAGAAGACCCATTCATAAAACTTCATATTTCTAAAAGTAGAGATTAAAACACAAGCAAAATACACCTGCCAATGTTCTACACAGAAAACAACTTCACAAAAAGTAATGCATGTATGAATTTAAATCTTCCAACACTCTTCAGCTGCATATCAGTCATGATAGCAAATGCCATATCTCTCTGAATCCCTATCATGCATTTGGAAATTGCTGTAATTTATCAAAGCTGCAAAACAAGTCAAGTTTTGGCAATAAATGAGGTTTGAGGGGATCTGATCTCTATTCACAGCATGTTTCATTCAGTATCAACTAAAGACTGTGACTTTTTCCTGTTAGTGCTACAGCTTTTGAAAGACAAAGGAGAAGTCAGAAGAATATAAACTGATAAATTTGCCTGTGGTTTGGTACTACATCAAATTTTCTTTTGCCTTTACTTCCCCTATCTGAAATGGCCATAGCACAGTAGTCTGTATTCCCCATCATAACACACAATCTGCCCCAGTGAATCATTGCATATTTGAGAACAGACCACCAATAGAGTTTCATTAGAATAATTCACATACTCTCAAAACATCAAGTTTGAAGAGAAACAGATCTCTTCAATATTCTAGTCTAAATTTTTGATGTGGCCAATTATCTTTGGATGATGTTATTCTTTGTCTTATTTATTCTTTTTAATTGCATAATTTAAAGAATAAATTTTAAAAAGCTCTAAGTGATAGTACAAAAGTAATAATTTCCTTGAGTGATCTATTTAGGCTGTAGAATGGGATCAGGAGAGTATTACCTTATTTTGGCAAAAGTACATGAATCAGAAAGCATTCCTAACTACCCTACCTTGATAAAGGGTATTGACACAAAAAAAATTTGCAAAGCCAGGAATTTGCTTGGACAGTATTAGGGCTTTTTTTTTTTTTTTTTTAATTATGCAAAAAGGCATATTTTATACTGCTGTTTTCATGCAGTCATATTTAGTAGTAAAATTTAAATATTTTGTTTCAGCAATGTGCCCCTTTTGTATTTTATTTTGTCTCGGGCTCAGTCCCATGTGTATACCCTTAGCTTTTCTCAAGAAAGATATTTGCTCAGTAATTGCTCTAACAGATGCATAGTGAAATACACTGGTAAAGATTATGAGAGAATGTTCCATTTAATTCCACCCTACTGCAACCAAATGCTGGATTTCCTTACAGTGTCCTTTACTACCATGGCAGAGTAGTAACTAATTTAATCTGCCACTAGATGTCATTCCTTTTTCATGCAAACTTGAACAATAAGAGTTTCTAGTTTAAAATAGTTAAAAACATAGGTATTAACATCAAGAAATTAATTTGCTGTATTCACACCTAATATAATTTCTTTTTATTGTTTTCACATACTAATAGGATGTTGCAAACTTACTGTGGACTCTCAGCAGGTCCATCTGGGCTTAAAGGTAGAGGTGAAAAGATTACATATGCTCAGGCAGCCTGTTGTTGCTCTGTTTGGATAATTAAGCAATTCATGGTAGAAGAGGTTGATTCTATTAGGTGAATTTCAAATTGGAGACATATATGTTTATATTTTTGTTTGACATATATTTTTATGTTTGTTCAGAGCCAAATCCTATCCCACTAAACAGCAGAACAGCTTTCACTTTGTGTATGTCACCACTCTGCTCAGAACCAGTTTCCTTGTTGTCTTTTCTCACACCCTCTCTGATTTGTTAAGGTTTCCTTTCACGGCTACTGAAAATTTACAAAGCAAATTGCAAATGCAATTTGTCACACTTTTTGTGCCTTGCAGGAGGTTTAATTCTGGATAGGGACAGATACCTGTAAAGGCCCATATTCTTTTGATTATCTGTGCTGGTTAAAGAAACGTAGCTGTTTCTTTCTGTATTTTGAGATGGAGATTTCTGAAAAATCTAAGCAGTCTATAGAAAAGACTTTTTAACATTTTATCTTCAATACTCACAAACTCACTTTATAAAATGTGTGGGGCTTTTTGAATTTTGGGTAAAAAGGATTTATTCAACATTATTTTTATGTATTTATTTTTTTATCTGTGCTCAAACATTAAGTTGAATGTACACTACAGTAATAATAGACAAAAGTTTTGCAATCTTTATGCCAATAATTGGATAACCTTAGCACATATTTCACTGCTCCAGTCACAGTCTTTCATCAAGGGCTCTGGGCAAGGATGCAGCACCAATTTTTCAAATGTGCTCTGCAATCATTTAAATAACATTAAATGTAATAAAAATGTATTTGGTGAAGCATGAAAATCTACATCTTCTATTTTCTGCAATCTATGATCGCAGCAGGGATGGTGACTTTCTGGTACTTAGTGAAGGCATGATGTATTTTAAATGAGTAATATAGCTATTGTTTTAATATGTGCTAGCATATTTTGAACTTTAATAGCCCTTTAGACAACAGAAAATTTACTAGTGATAATATGCTACTGAAATATTAAGATGCTGCATTTTCTAACAGTACCATTTGGTATCAAATGTTGATGTATCCTTTAAATTTCACCTTCATTTCCATATACTTTATCAGGCTGCAGACTGTTTATTAGAAAAGTGTAGATCTCTGGCATACCTGTACATTATATTATTAGAGATACTGGGGTTTTTTTTTAAGCCAGATTACTTAGTACAAAATCAACAATGTATAAAATTTAGTTATAATACCAAGAAGATAAGCATACCATGCAATACAGATATTAACATTTAAATATTGCAGAAACCTTATAGAAAATTTCTGCTTGCTGTATCTTGAAATGTAATTGTTCTTTCAATTTTTTCCCTTAGCATGGAAGATTTGCTGTTTCATTGTTGGGCAATATCTGTAAGCAACACAAAAATTGAATTTTCTTGAGACAAGAAAGATTCAATCATCCTCAGACTTGAGATTTTGAAAAAATCTGGTTCCTCCTTGGATTCCTTCCCTCACCCCTAGACCTGTTGTTTTCAGTGTTATTCCTTGCAAAATGACCCTCGTGGGTCAGCATTCCTGTGTTCCAGTTAGAAATACATTCTTTTAGTACAGTAGTGATATGAGGTGGTCTGGGTCACTGGCTGTGGTTTGGCTCCTCTCTCCCTACCAGAATTAATTCTCCCTACTAGAATTGAATTGTTCCACTGTAGAATTAGGAAATAGTCAATAACCTTTAGAAGTGCCAGATAAATAATGCTAATGTGGAAGAAGTTCTGGCATTATCAGAAGTATGCCCTCTTTATTGGAACATCCCATTTTAATACAATTTCCTTTTTTCTGTGCTAGAGCTGATATATGTTTTATGAGTCACTCACCTGTACTCTATTTTGATTTGAGTACAGACTTTTACATGAAACATAGCTTGTGCAGTGTCAGTAAGAAAGGAATCAGCCCTCTGATAGCAGGTACCAGACATTTTTGCTTATTTCATTCCCTCCAGTAGGATTGCAGCACAGTTTTAAAAAGACTCTGGTCATAAAACTCCTTCTTCTGGATTCCAAGGGTGCCAGTATTACTGCTTTCTTCCTCTTAAACATTAACACTTCCAGCATATGCCAGATGTCATCTCATTTCCTAAGATCAGGGTACTGGTGTTTTAAAATAGCTCTTATGTACCTTGCTATCTAAAGAAATTCTCTTTATATTCCCTCAGTATGAGTTAGCTTGCAAATGCCTGCTCTGTGACCATGAATTAGCATTCTGTTTAGTAGGTAATGTCTTTTCAAGGCAGAGAGGCATCTAATAAGTCACAGTGCTGGTCCCTGAATGATTCAGGAAATTTTATATTATCATTTGGGTTAGTAGAAATGGGCCCAAAATATTTCATATTTTATGCTTTCACTTTAAACAAAATGTCTTCTACTGATTTATAACACAGAAGAGAGATTTCCCAGCACAGCTTAATCAAAAGATAAAGACAGCTAATTCCCTAAAATACTAAACCCGTTCCTCAGCTGTGGCAAACCCACCTTTCTCTCTTGCAATTAATTAATATCATGTTGAAATGATAAGATTTCAAAACCTTCAAAGAAAGATATAAAAGGTAGCTTTCATTGTGTCATTATAGAAACATATTTTTTGGTTCATGAGGAGGAAAAGACTCATACAGGCAAAGTACAATGATATTTATGTCCTAAGTATTTTTCCTCTTCCAGTGGTTTATCATTTTTCATTGGAGCTATGGCATAGTTAAATAAACTGCTCCTACTGATTTCTCTCTAGTTTTCATAGGATTTTGGGCTTCTTACAAATTTATTTTAATTCTAAATAAAGATAAAAACAAAAATTAAAAAAAACCCAAAAACCAAAACAACAAAAAACACCCACACCCCCAAAGTGCCCAAAACATCACCCAACCCTGATATATGATTTTCAGACTGACTAAGTGGAGTTAGACATAGAACCAGAGCCTTGTCTTCATGCTTTTAATCTCTTTAAATTCTGGTTTTGCTGTTTAGTTAATGAAATTTCAGAGTGCTAGGCATTGGATCTGTCAGCCCTGTTCCTGGAGTCACCAAATGGAAACAACAGAGTTTTTCCAAAGATATTTGGAGGTGCATAATTTACAAAAACTGAGAGATGTGCAAAAGACCTGGCAGACTGGCTAACAGGGCACGGTGAACTGCTGATCTTTGTTGTGAGTGTGCAGGCTGCAGTCTGAGGCAGCATCCATCCTTGGTTCTGTGGTGACTGCTCTGAGCATCCTTTAGATACCACTGCAGACACTCCTGTTGCTCTGCTCTGAGCAGGCTGGATGCAAGCCAGGTCTGTGCAAAGACAGTGTAGTTGCTTAGTATAATGCCAAGTTAGAACTAGTAACTCTTGGAGAGTTTCATTTCATACTCCTAAGTCCCCTAATTAGTGCTTAAGAATAGGGGTTTTACCCTGGGTCGACATACATGCTTAACAGTTATGATGGCCTTTTTGTATGATGGCAATCCTTTCAAAATTATTTTTTTAAAAAGGAAAGAATAAAATTACTTACTGTGGTATAAGTAACTCTTGATCCTGAATAAGCATGGTAGTTTGCAAAATAGCTCTGTAATTAACATCCCTGGATTAATATTGCTCATTTAAGTTCTGAGCATCACGTTGCTAATAAATCTGACAGTATTGGCTTTAGCTATACACATCACTCATGAAAAATATAGCTCTGAGATCTAAGAAAATTCATTCCTCTGCACTTCTTAAATAGAACAGTGATTTTTCCTCCAGTCAATAAATAAAAATCACAGACATCGCTATCATTACTCTGAAACTGCAGAGTCTTTACTTCATTTTAACTGATGACCTTGCACAAGCTTATTTTATTTAATAAAACAGGATGAAATTGTTTAAACACCAAGACAAGCTAAACTTGGTGTGAAATGATTTCTCATTTTATCAGGTAGACTGTAAATGATGAAGATGTGAGTACACAAAGGAAGTACTGTGGTTAATTTTAACAGTTTTTAAAGCCAGTTTAAAGTTTTTGATAACTTTAGGGAGATGAAAATGGATATTTCTTGAGCAGAATGCCCTATCAGTGTGCTTTTTATATTTGGTATAGGGCATTGACTATAAGATCATCATTCTCATATAACAGTTTTAGACAACTTATTGAGGAAAGTAAAAGTGTTCCAGTTTAGAGAAGTAACCTGAGTAGATTACCTGAGCAGTTTAATTTCTGTTTCTTGCAAGATGCTAAATATTGTTTCAAAGGATACTTCTATCACAAGCACAAATATTTTGTAGTCTGTAAAAAATCAGTAATTATCTTGTAACTTGCTACAAATCAGCAGTTTTAATGCATAGTGCAACTATATATTTGTTATCTGTTCTTCACTGAAACAGATTTGTAGGGTTATTTTAGACAGTATTTTCACTGTTATGATAGTATTAAGTAAGTGATTTTTTTTTCATTTCGGAAATTTTCTGAAGTAGAAACCATCAACTCCCAAAGTTACAGGTGACCTTTTATTTTTTCCATATATAGAGAATTATTACATTTGTTGTGTTGTGCAATCCTATCTTATACAGCACCCATGCAAAGATGGTTTCAAATGAAATTCAGTTACAGACTGCAAAAAAATGCTCTGGGAGGATTTTATTTCATGTGACTTTTGATGTGTAGAGTGTGGATGTATATATGTGAACTATTCATCCTAAGCCTCTTTTACAGCTGATGAAAAGAAAGAGGCATTTCCAAGTGTGATTCATATAACTGTTTTTAGATATTTATTCTGGCATGAGATAGCTGCCATCAGAGTGTCTATTTATGTTCATTAGCTGCTGTGAAGAGAGCAAAATTCCTATCTCTGATGCAGACATGCGCATTTGCTTTCTGCGGCTCCAGCAGGCTTTGCATCAGGTTTTACACATGTGAAATTCTTTCCACAGTGCTGAAAAGAAAAACTGTTTAAGCATATAGGTCCTACATGCTGGAGGAATGCTTCATCCCCCACAAGTTCTCCACAAATTTGTGTGAGAAAAGCTGCATGTTGTGTTTGATGTTGAGTTAGGCGGCTATAAAGGGAGATTTATGAAACTGTAAAAGATCTCTTGTAGACAGTTATGTAAACTTTCTATATGCCTTTGCATCAGCATGATGCAGAAATGGTCCTTTGTGAATCTGCCTCAGCTTCACACAGGTAAATTGAGTGGGATGTTAGGGGCACTGCTTCCAACAGTCAGTCTCATGTAATGAGGTCTTAGTATTCCTCTGATTGAATTCCTCTTTGTGTTGGAACATGACTTTTAGGAAATATTTTAATTTTGTTTTTCCCTCTTAGTGAAGAACAGAGCTTAGCCCACAAATGAATATTCCTTGCCTTGGAAGAACACAGGTGCTTTCTTTCCCACCAATATATAGACTAAAAAGCTGGAAAACAAAAAGGGGAAAGGAAGGAAACTCATCATAAACTTTGTGCTTTCCACTTCTCTGATGCAGCCTTAGAATCTCAGTCAGTAAGCAGCATAGTGCATATGCAATAGCTGTTTTTTCACTCTGTCACTTAACTTTTTTTTTTTCAATGGTTTCAAGCTCAGTTTTATCCTTTCACAACTGACAGAAGTTGTTTGGGACTACCTTGTTGCTGTGGAAGTCTGTAGGTACAACTATTACAGATTAAAGGCATGGAAGGCAGTGCAGAACTGAGCCCAGAAAGAAATCAAAGGAATTTGCTTCTTGAGCTTTTTTCTTTCAAGTCTGTTTGGAATAAGTTTTTGATATCTCCATATCTAGGCATATAAAATTTTTTAATCAGATCACATAATTATTTTCTTAAGTAGTTAGAAATAAAAGTTATTATACTTCTCTATGTGGAGAACATTTATTACACAGTAACCATATTTAGGCTGTATCTTTAGGAAAAGTGATTGTAGTGTACAAAACAAAGTCAATATTGACTAAATTCAATTCTCAATATCTTAACTTTATTCTGAATTAAGCTGGCATGCAATATTTCTGTCCTAGTGTAATAGTCCTTCCCAGCATTTTTAATTATCATCATAACTCAATCCCACCCTTTCAGATTGCAAAGGTATAAAATATAAGCTCTGAAGCTTTTTCTATGTGACAACTAAAGTATATGGCACACTGGTTATAATTCTAGTCTGATTATAATTCTAGTCTGGAAATGTTAGATGAAGCATTAGGGGCCCATTCCCCTAAAATGTCAGGCATAAAAAATCAACAGATATTTCCTAGGTAATGTTGAGAGAAGGTTTAACCATGACAATATCAGATAGTAGTATCAATATCAGATAGTAGTATCAGCTTTTTTCCTGCTGCCAGTAGCTATCACTAAGTATGTCACAACACATGATAATATATATTGCAAAGTGCATGTTATTCCACAATTGTGCCCTTCATCCTTTTATTCCATCCTTTCTTTACAGGATATGGAACCCTGAAATATAAGAAAAATAACAAAAGGAGTGCAAATTTAAGTTTACTGAGGATCCAAATCCCCTCAGAGATCAGTCATTCTGTAGTAATAACATAAATGTCAAAAGATCCAATAAAAAATATTTTTTATTTACAAGTGCTGAGTTGGCTTAGAGGTCCTAGCAATATACAACAGGTTGTGTGACTTTTTCAGTGTTTTAGGATAAGTGTGCAAATAAGTCACTGGAATCTGGCAGAAATTAAATGGATTAGATGCTGTTTCTTTGCTGCATGGATTACACACTTGTGTTGCTGTGTGACACAAGCCTTCTTTATGTTAGTGTGCTAGCATGGTAAAAAAGAAAACAAGCATAGGCCAAAAGAATTGGAACAAATAATGAACATTCATTTCCTGAAGAAGTCCTGTTAATATTTGCAGACCATTTTGTTTAAAAAGAATAGGTGTAAGAGAAAAGTTAATAGATACAAAGCCATTAATCTTTCACTTCAATGAAGACTTCTGTTTGGTCAACAAGATCATTTGGCATATGCTCCAACTGACTTAGGGAAATGTGAAAAAAAATTGGGAAATCATATTTTGGTTTATAGTGTAAGTTTTGTACTTTTTCAAGTGACAGGAGAGCAGGAAATATGTCAGAAGTGTTCCTGAAGAACACACATGTCTGAATTAATTGCGAATTGTATCTCAAAATGTGGTCCTTTCAGATACCACAGAGTGAAAGATAATACTAAATTGCCCACTATTTTCCCAATTGCCTGTGTCACTTAGGGTAATCCAAGTTGATGCTTAACCTTAATTTTTGATTTCAGAAAATCAGGACTATATCTTCATCTGATTATGAGAGCAGAATAGAAAATACTTTCCATTATGAAAATCCAGTCCAAACAAACACTACAAGTTGAAGAGTAGCTGCTAATCTGATTCTAGTCTAAATCTGTTGAGGCAACCCTAGAAGGAAGTGTTTTAGAGATATGTTGTCTCTGCAGTGATCCACTTGCCACAGACTGACAGGAATTATTGATCTCACCTAACACGATCCATGTAAATGTCAGATATACTTTTCCAAGCTTCCTCTATTCTATATTCTGGGAGGAGAGGCTGGCCCTTCAGGAGGACACTCTGCCCAATTCTGCATGCTTAGATATGTGCCTGTGTGTTGGTATTCATGACTTCTTCCATCTGAACTGTTGAGGTGGATGTCACACCAGAAGGGCATCACCTATTTTCTCCAAGTACATTTCAATAGGGAGAATGGCCTGACTTCCAGTGCAACCAGTGAAAAGGGCTCTCTTCAAGTTTTGAAAAATAGAAGGAGATTTTTCTGAACTTACAGCTCATCCTCTTTCTTCTCTAGGTAAAATCCAAATTCAGTTAAGAATGAAATGCAGGGAGCTAGGAGTGAAGTTGTCTACTAAACCCACACTAGGACAAGTGAAAACCTACATTAAGAGAAAGCATGATGCATAAAACCCATGTTAAGAGAAACTTGACTTGAGATTCTATTTTTTATTGGACATAGGTAAAACATTTATCCTAAGTCAATTTACTGTTTTTGAGGTTTAAGTAAATTAAAAGATTGCACAAGAAGTGTCTGTGTGGTTTTTATACAAAATTTCACACCAGTTTTTGTGAATGTTAGACATTGGGACTAGCAATTTCTCCTTTTTTTCCACTCCAGCAATGACAGTGACAATAAAAATAGTCTAGAAAGTTTCAAAATCCCTTTTATACACTCTAGAAAATCAGTCTTAGGCTTTTGAATTGCTCAGGCATATTTGAAAATATCAATCATTCTTCTCATGCTTTTTTATCATCCTTTGATTACTCAGGATCCTCGAATCGTTAAAAAAAAGCACATTTGCATTATAGCATACACAATTGTTTTACTTTCTTGTCTATATTTCCCAGTTGCAGAACTGATATATAATATGATATAAACACAGTGCATGGATATATCAAGTACATGTTTTAGTGTTGGGTTTTTTTTTTTTGTTTTTTTTCCTTGTGAACAGAACAAGTTAATCCAAAAAACATTTCCCAGTAAAACTGGGCTAAAGAGAAGTATTAGCCCCAAATGGTCCTTAATGCAACATAGTTTAGTACTAATTACTCACTACTGAGGAGTCTGGACTGCATTCAGTGCACACATTAATTCCCTTCATTTATGTGCTCTGGAGGAACAACACTACAGACATTAAGATTTAGATATTTCTCTTCTCCTTTTTTGTCTGTTCATGGCCTTAGAGTAGGACCAGTATGCCTGATGAGTTACAAGCCACTGAGAATAATAGCAGCATTTCTTCCACACCTCTTTTCATTCCAGCTCAAGTAGATTTTGGAACACTATTTATATGATTAGAACCCAGGTATTATTTTAACTCACCTTTTTATTCTGCAAAATGATAACCTCACTTCAGAATTTACTGCAGTATTCTGACATCTTAAGAACACAAACTGTTATGGCCATTTTCTGACAAGCATATGAAGAAGCTTATTTCGAAGACATTAATTTGTGTTAAATTGGGATAAAATCAGCTAATAAATTTAAAAGGTGCTAATAATTTTTCTAAGAAGTTGACGTGGCAGACCTGTAAAATAAGGGAACTGAAGAGGACTCCATTCCTTAAACATGGGATGATGAACAATTGTCAAATCCATTGTTATGGATTGAGTCTGTTATGTTAAGCCTGTGTTGGCTTAATATAAAATTTAATGCTTGATTTACAGATTCATTATATATCAAAGCTAAAAGAACGAAGGAATGAAATTACAAATATCCTTGAAAAGGAAATGAAACATCAGTTAACAATTTGGTGGTGCTGCTAAGTGATTAAAAACCCGAGTTTTTGAGAGTTTTAGAAGGATCCCATGATGAGAATTGAGATGGTATGTAAAATTCAGTGTCAATTGATATAAAAATGTGAAAAAGTTCTTAAATATCTAGATATAATACTAGACTAAATATAAATAAAGATTTCCATTTAGGAAAAATAATTGGAGTATTTCAATGGAAATATACACTGCTGAGCAGGAACCAGCAAAGTAAACTGAATCGCTGGAAGCGAACGGGAGATAAACAAGAAAATGGCATTCTACCTCTGTAAAAAACAATGTCTGCACCTTGGGCACTGTTTTTCTGCTTCCTCAGACAAGGATGGCAAGGGTAGCTAAACAGACCGAGTGGCTTCAGTGTGATGAGGAGTTGCTAAGGGGATGACATAATTTATCCTGGAAAAAATGGTTACAAAAAAATATGAGCAAAGTCTGTAGAACCTTAAGGGACGTGAAGAAGATACTCAGAGATTTTTTAACTGCCTTTCCACAAACCAGAAAGAACTTGTCTGAAATTAGGCTGATCCAGGACAAATTTGTATAAAATTCTTAGGCATGACACATTGTGGGTGCTAAAATTTTGATACAGATTTTGAAATTAAGTGAATGAATTAATCAAAGAAAAATTCCTTACCAGGTGATACGGTAGAAACTGCCTCTCTAGTGTGGGATTCCTGAACTTTGCTAGAGGCTACACTGGGAAAGTATCACTTATTTCTTGTCATGTTCTTGTATCTGTCTCTGATATCTGCAATTGTCTACTACATAGACTCTGTCTAATATTCTATATTCTAATATTTTTTCTGATCCAGCTTGATAATTTTTATGTTAACTTCTTCCATTTGCTTAAAAAAATTCTGCTTTAACAGTCCATAAACGAAGTCCTTTTTAATTTGTTGACATCACTAGAGATAGCTTTTTCAATCCAAAAATTAACAGCTAAAGCATAATATTTAAACAAGATTTTCCAAGTATGAGATAAGCAATTTTAACAATTACTTTGCTATATACCATAAATATTTATATATTAATGATTACAAATATCTCAGCCAAGGTGGCCCTAATTCTAGCTGACAAAAATGAGTGTGTGGTTTTGATTTGAAGCTTTTCAAATACATAGACACAGTTTTTTTGTTTCCTAGGGAGCCCACTGGTATTTGGTGATATTGAAGGGACTGAGGGGCAGGGAAATGTCACCTGTTTCCCCAGGTAACATTTGGCCTTTACAGGTGTATGGGACGTTAATCTCTCTGTGGCCAGTTTTGAGTCGATGGGGTTATTAGACAGAGCTTTAATTTACTTGCACTTAAAACATGTAAAACACTCAGGGCCCATAGCCTTTCTTCCCACATCATCCTGATAAGAAAGGCTTTTGAAAAGTGTGGTTTGCTCACTTGCTGCCTAAGTAACATTTTTTTTTTTTTGCCAATGGAAGTCAGTTGAAGTGGGACTAGAGGAGACACAGCACTTTGACCATAGTCTGGGTGTATTTAAAAATGACACCTGTTTGCACACCTAAGTCAGGACTCCTAAGGCCTTCCTGTGCCCCATAAGTGACTACTCAAAGGCACTAAATTTTTGGAGGGAGGCTGTGTTAAGTGGCCTTATACTAGTATTCTAATTCAATCAGCTAAGTTTGTTGTCCAAGCAAACTTATTAGATGTAATGTTCTATTCTGATCAAAAGCCTAAAAGCAAAAGAAAAAATAAATCATGGGCAGGGAGTAAAGGAGATCAGATCCCAAAAGAATGGCTTCTTTTCAGGATTACTATGTTTTCCATGCTGCCAGCTTGAAGGAAAAGGAAGATGGGTCTGAATAAGTCCTTACAGGTTATTTTTGTACAAAACTCTAAATAGATCTCAGTAAGCCAGATGTAACATTACATTCACACTTCACATAGGATCATCTTGTTTAATTTCTGTGGTTATTTTACCAAAAATAGGCAAAGAACAACTTACAGACTTCAAGGTGATTTGACAGATAAAACATTAAAAAACAAGAACTTCATAGCTCAGGAGATAATCCTTTGGTAAAGAAACCAGAAAACAGTCCCACCCACAACAACTCTTTATTTTCAGGGATGCAATTTGTTCACATATTTTGCAACAAATATAAAATCCCTTTCCTGTCTTGTTGACAGTTCTATAAGCTCTATTCTGCAAACAATAAACTATCTTATTTTTTATATAAGAAGTTATACAGTAAATCTGTTCTTCACTTTCTAAGTCCTTTCCCTCATTATATTTATAAAACCTACACTGAGCTGTGACTGAAATCTATGGGATCTTTACCATTTCTTAAAGGAAAGTAGGATTAGGTTGTTATTGATTCAGTCTGATTAATATGTATGATGCTTCTGCAGTTACAAAGCTTCTTCAGACTTGTTTTTATAGCTGACTGTAGGAGTAGAACAACAAAGATCTGCATTTCTTTGCACATCACTCCACAAACATTTCGCCCATCAAGTTCTCCTTTTCCATTGTCAGATCTAAACAGAGCCCTTTTGATATGAAATTACTGATGCTGACATTAGCCAATCACTTATAAAACCAGCCTCAACATCTTGAAAGCAACTTTAAAAAATGAAAACAAAATAAGGCTTCAATTCTGAATAGAACAGCAGTCATTCTGTTTTATGTATATGCCAGAAAGCACAATTCTAACCTGCCTTCACAGAGGGGAATTTGGTGATATGTGTTACTGCCCCAAGGCCTATTTTCATATACTGTACAGCTCTGACTATGAAGTGTTGTACAAAAATATTTAGTTTTGCACTGCCTTAGGGGACTTACTTTTAATGGAGTCAGTGGGGAATGTTCTGTATTTCTCCATGTAAAAGGGCACAGTTTTCCTGAGTTTATAAATAGCTTTGGGTCTCTTTTATTTAATAATACATGGTCATATGCTATCTCTCGTTCTTCTGTGTAATGGTTATTTGTATTCCATTGTTATTAAAGTAGTATAGATGCAAGCATACAGTATGATACAGAATTATTAAAGATTACACTGATTTGGAATTTCTAACCAGTATCGCTTCATCACCCTACTGACCCTACAAGATGCCTGCAAGCAAAACTAATTTGAGTCCTAGCATTTTCCATTAAATTTTACTCTGATAAAGTAGACTATAGTCATTAGCCAAGTTTCTACATGGTATGAGCAGGTGGTGTCCTCAATCTGCTCAATATATTCCAACACACCGAGGACCAGACTGCAAAACTCTCACCCACACTGGAAGCACATTTTTTTTCTACAAAAGCTTTTTATCCACTGGAATTTCTTGTGGAGTAACAGGCTGCAATGTTTCATTGCTTGAGTGTAGAATAGCTTGGCCTATATGAGTTGCTGGTGTATGGATTTTTATTAGCTCTGTGAAAA
This sequence comes from Rhipidura dahli, assembly GCA_013399225.1. NCBI lineage: Eukaryota > Metazoa > Chordata > Aves > Passeriformes > Rhipiduridae > Rhipidura > Rhipidura dahli. The sequence continues at coordinate 272,256 of VXAC01007471.1, read as the reverse complement.
ATGATATTATTTTCTTGTTGCATTACTCTAAATTGGTCATTATCCCCTTTTCCCTCCCTCATTCTTAAGGTTAGATGAAAATAAGGAACCTTACATGGGATTATATATAGCTACTTATAGGCTAAACAGCCCTGCACACCTATTAACTAAGGGATCACATATGTGCTACCCTCTTACAGGGACATCCCTCTTACCATCATGGAGTGCTGTGGTGGTTTGGGGGTTTTTTGCCATTTGATGGATTCCTTGAACTCTCTTCTGCCAAGGAGTATTTGTGTATTTTCAGTTTTGTTTTTGTAGCTTCTTATCCCATTCAGGTTGGTGTTTATGTAAAGGAATAATAGTAGATTTTTAGTAGAATATGGTTTTATTCTTAATAATATGTGTGATGCTTTTTCTTGCCTCTTTTTCAGTTCCTTGATGTTTAATTTTATTGTTACATTTTGGCAGGCAAAGAAAGGGATGGCATAGTTACCAAATCTTTGGAGTAGCAGGGAGTACAGGAGAATGTTAATGTAGGAAATTCAATTTTAGAATCATGAAATCTGAAAGAGAAAGGGGGCTCAATATGGCAGAAACATTAAATGCATGATTCTTGCTAGAGATACTGGAATTCAATACGAAACATATAAGGGAATTTGAGAACTGAGCTGTGAAAGAAGGTACTAAACAACTTTTACAGAAAAATGTCTTGTAATTTTGTGATTGGAGAAAACCTCTGGATGCAGCATTATGAGAACATAATACTGGAAGTACAGTCTTTCTCCTCTGAGAAATAAACATTAAGGAGCTAACATAGATAAGATGGGGAAGGCTGATGAAGTTGCCTCATCAAGAGAAGGATTATGAGGCTGAGAGAGAGACTCCATTTCCCATGACAGGGGATAGAACACAGTGTGAAATGACAAGTTCTGAGCTGAGAAATATATTACTGGGACAGATAAAATTCAGACTATGATGCTAACCTTACTTGCTGTGATTACAGAACCCTTTAACACATTTTATTCTGTACAGTGAAGATGGATGTAGAGCAGGCACCTAATCCTGAAAATGATGTGCTAGGATTACATACACTGAAATGGAACCATTAGATGAACAGAGCAAAATATTATACAATTTATACTGGCTTTATAAGTTAAAGCATACAGTTACTCATCTCCACTTGTGTCAAATAAATAAACTTCAGTGCTATTAGGAATCAGCTACTAAGTGACAGTGAGGTTGTCCTGAAGCTAAAAGTAAAGATCAACAAAGCATTGACTTCAGAAAATTTGAGACATGGAAAAAAATTAATAGTCTGAAGTGTCCTATCAATATCCATGACGAAAATCTGGATTAATCCCACTTGTATTAGAAATGCTAAAATCAAACACTGCATCCTAACACCGTTGCCAGTTTTAATCCATCTTTATTAATAAGAGTTTACTTGGGACATAATCAAAGTCACTGTTGGTGTAAGGGTAAAAATATTAAATAATTTTTTTAAAAAGGAATAATTTAGAATAATTTACTAGTACAGTCTATACTTTAACAATACTCTAGAAATAAAGAAATAATTTAGTTAAAAAATGAACGTTTTCCATAAAATTCTTGTTGAGATCTTTAGAGTCAGTTGCATATTCCTTTTTATATGCTTGTCATGAAGCTGGAAATTATTGCTAACCTCAGGGTAGATCTAAAAGATGTACTGTATTCTCTGCCAGGATATGAGAAAAAATAAATAGTGTTGCAAAGACATTTGCATCACTTCTTACCTCCCACAGGCCGATCAGTGCCTAGTCTGACTCCAAGCAGAAGTGTGTTTGGAGAAACCAAATTCCCAATTTCTTTGTTGCTGAACATGATGTTATAAGGCTTGCAATTTGCTTTTGGTAATTTTGAGCCAGCTGTTCTTATAGTGTCCCCTCCCATTCTCTTGCTCACTCCCAGGCTTGTTGCTGGTAGTGGGGCAGAGTGAGAAAAGGAGAAAATCTTATTGCAATTGCTCAGCAATACCTAAAATGTTGGTCTGTATCACCACTGCTTAGTCACAGATTCAGAACAGCATCACGCTGGCTGCTTTGAATAAAACTGACCCAGTCCCAGCCAGACCCCCCTCCACAGTCTCACTGCAGAAATTATAACTGTGCATTGGCAGTGGTGTTCACCTAAGACATAAAAAGTGTGGACACCAATGAAAGTTATTACTGATGACGGTCATTACCATACAAAAGATATTCTCAAAATACTTAAGGCTAAATGGCAGCTCTTAGGAGAACTGAATAATAAGAGAGCTATAAACATGGCCCTCTGAGGGTTTTTAATATTCTGCTCAATTTTCATTTTGTCCCTCTCATCCTTTCTTCTTTGGAAGATATATCTTGCTGATATAAGAAGTCTTAGGTGCCGTGTGCAGGAGGATAAGGGATTAACATGGGAGATCTAACCAGTCTTCCAGAGATACCTGTCCTTGATTGCCTGCTCCTCCCTCCTGCTGGAACTCCTTCACAGGGAGGGGGGACAGAACAAAGTGCCTGCCCATGCCTTAGCTGTAGGGTGCAGAGTCTGTCATCTATCTTAGAGTTATCTCTTCGTGCCACTTAAGTTAAGCTGCAGGATGCTGTGCAGACACACCTGAAGCACAAGCACAAAATCCTTCCAGCTGACTCTATTGCAGCAGCAGTAATTTCTAAGACAAGGACCCAGGGACTCCTTGGACTGACAAGGTTTCACAAGTGGTTCTGTGACCCTGTATAATACATCAGAGTAATCATTAAGTTATCCTCACTTTCTTAGTGATCAAAATGGTTTAGAAAGCATTATGGGCTGTTTAATACGGTGTGATTTTCAACGCTTATGACATCTATTAATTTGTAAAATAAATGATGCATTTCTTACAGCTTTGCATCTCTTCATTCATCAGTTGAATGATTAAAGTTCATGTCAATTCTAGTATGGTAAACAGGCAAATCAAATCTTTATCTATGCTGGAACAAACAGGACTACTTTTGTCCTTGCCTGAAGGGACAATGTCATTGCCTTGAGCTTACATCTATCATTACCATCAGTTAATTAGAATGAAGAAAATCTTTAAATGTCCTCACATTGACTTATCATTCAGAACTTCTTCAAGCATTACGGCAACTGTCAATCAAACCAGTCCTTCAAAAATATGTATAAAAGCTATTACAAGTATTTTTTCAATAGGTTCAACAGCAGGAGGTAGTGAGTCCCTTTTGTGCCTTGACATTTGAGACTTATCTGAAAAATGCTTTTCCAAGCTCCTTCTAATCTCATTTTCTCTGTTGAAATCTTCGTCTTGGAGAGGCAGGGCTCTGCTACTTCAGTTGCAGATATGGCTAAAAAGTTCTGATAAACAAAGAAAAGCATAACAATAGTTTATATAAATCATTATTTTTTAAAGTGTCTTGATAAGATGCCTGTGTTATTTAATGTAATAAAATATTTAATTTTGAAAGTATTTGTCAAAATAAACAGAACTCAAAGTTCTTGATCCTCAAAGTCTTAAACCCATGACTATGCAACAGTTAAGTCTGAAAAGGTGTGGGTTTTCTGTAATCACAAAAGAAAAAAGGTATGTTCAGTAGCATTTGTTCACAGCTTTTGATTTGTTATGGATAAATGTTTTCTTTCTTTGGGCATGCAGGAGGGCTGCTGAAAAAATAGTATGTGATAGAAAAGTATGGGTGAATGAAACAGCAACTAGCTGTGGAAATGCTAGCTGCTGGGAAAAGGCAGCTACCATGCAAAATTAATTCCCATTCTACACAGGGCAAAAATCACCTCTGGAAATTATATCCTATGTGTAAACTCTGTGGGTGTTCACTTATACACATAAAATTCAGCAAACAAGAGACTTGCTTATAAATGCCAGATCATCCTACTGTAACCCTAGTGGTTTATAAATAAACGCTTGATTATAATCCTGGAGTGGATTTCTAAGAGCAGAGAACACTGAAAGTTGTTTTGAGCAACCTTTAGCCTCTGTTTGCAGTATTCAATAAATGAAATGTCATACACATCAACATCAAAACAAACATTTCAACAGAAACCCACTTTACCACAAAATCCACTATAAGAATCACTCTGATTTTTCTATATTTTATTTCCACTTTAAAACTGTGGAATAATAGCATGTTGCAGTAGTGGTGTAACAATGATAATTCTCTAGATATAGAAAAAAGACAAGCTGTATAAAGTAACATTATTTTTCACTAGATGCATGGCTGTAGCTGGAAGCCTCCCAGATGCCATTCAGGTGTAGAAATAACATAGTTCGCACTAAGTATAGGCAGGGAATAGTTGCTCTCAGCTTAATTTAGTTATGTTAGTAAGAAAATCTAAGAAGAAAAGTGGTGTTTTGTATCTATGAGATGTAAGGGCAAAGGGAAGAAACAACGTTTGGATTGCTGTGAAAGAGACACAGCATTGCCTCCTGCAACTGAATAATGTGTCATGAAACCAGTATTTCCACTACATCAAAGATTTTTGTTGTCCAGCAAAATAAAGAATTATAGTTCAGAACCTCTTTTGAGGCTAAAGTTGCTTTGAGTTTATGGCTCTTCCTTAAGTTTACTTGAGAGGTGAGAGATGGTGTGGTTCTTAAGTGGAAAGTGTTCCTTCCCGCTGCTGCTAACCAGTTGTATCTGCCCTTAGAGGTGTCTGTCTGTGAGTTTATTCTGCTTTGCAGGAGTTGTTTCACTTTGCTCACGAGAGACATTTTGCTGCATCAGATAAAACATTTCTAAATGAACACCCTGAGCTCTTTTAGGGTTGGAGTGGACACTCCAGTGGTATTGGATATGGGCTGAACAAAACCAAGACAATGAGGGTAACTCTCCTTCTGTTTTCCAGCTGACTAGTATGAAAATGAAAATAACATTCTTTAATTACACTACTTTTAGGATCTTCAACTCTTTCCAGTAAGACTGGAAAGAGTTTACTCATGACTCATTACTCATTACTGACTTTATTCATTTTGTATTTCTGTAAACAAGGTGGCAGGTTCTGCACACCTCTTTTCATTTGAGTTATGTGGTATTTTGCTAGCGGGGCAGTGTTGTATATACAGTCTAAATTTGCCTTGACTGTTTTCTCCATTAGTTTGTCCATAACATGAAATTTAAGGAATATTCTTGCTATTTGCTAAGCAGTTAAGCCAAAGGGAGACTGGTTTATGATCACTGAAGTTAGGCTTATAGCATTTCTGTAGATGTTTTTTTTTTTTCATTGGGAGTGCAACAGCCAGCAGTTTCTTCAAAAGATCAATTAAAATAAAAAATGTTACGAGCCTACAATTTATAAATTAAAAATAAGAAACTTGTTCCACACAAACTTTCTGACTGGTGTTTTAAGCCAAATAATTGCCATTTTCTCTTTTGGCATCATGTTTTATGCTATCAAACAGCCATATCAACGCTTGAGAGGTAATAACATAGATTTGTGAAGGATTATTTAAATGCAGTAAAACACTTGTGCACTGAAGTAACTGAAAGAACGAAGAAGACACAGAATTTCCAAGGAATGCATACTGTGTAATGATATTGACCTAATCATTAAATCACTACAGCAACTGAACTTTTCAACAGAAGGGAAAGGACACCTAAACCAAAAGTACTGCAAAGGAGCACCTTGGAAGATGTAATAGAACAGAACAGAACAGAACAGAACAATCCATTTCAGTAAGAAGGGACATCCAATGACTGCAGCTGCCTGACCAATTTAGGGCTAAACAGAAGTTAAAGTGTGTTACTAAGGGTATTTTCCAATTGTCTCTTAAACACTGACAAACTTGGAGCATTGACACTTCTCTAGGAAGCCTAGGTCCAGTGTTTGAGCACCATTTGGTAAATGAAATTTTTTCCTAATATCTAGTCTGATCCCCACTTGACATGGCTTTGAACCCTTCCTATAGGTCCCATCACTGGATCCCAGGGAGAAGAGTTCAGGACTCCCCTTTTGCCATCTTCCCTCCTCAGCAAAGCATAGAAGGCAATGAGGTCAGCCTCTTTTTCTCCAAACTAGAGAAACCCTAGAGAATCCTTAACTGCTTCTCACAGGACATTACTTCCACTGCTTTCACCAGCTTTCTCTCCTCCATCTGCACACCTTTGATGTCCAGATGCCTTGACATCCTTTTTAATTAGTGGGGCCCCAGAACTGTGCACAACACTGAAGCTAAGGCCACACCAATGCTGAATACAGTGGCATAATCAACACCTTGGACCAGGTGGGGATGCTGTGCTTGATGCACCCCAGGATGGGGTTTGTCCTCTTGGCCGCCAGGACACGCTGCTGTCTCACACTGAGCCTGCTGTCAGGGAGCACCTGCAGGAGTTCTTTCCTTCTGCTCCTCTCCCAGTTCATGCTTGTGCCTCTGCCTACCTACAGAATCTGTCATTTGATATTAAATTTCGTCCCATTAGCCATCATCTAATGGTCTAATCTCTCTAGATCCCTCTGCAAGGCAAACAGCCCTTTCCCTTTGTAAAACCACATTGAGTGAGTCTGATCATTGTACCATCCTTTAAATGCCTTTCAGTAGGACCACTATGATCTTCTCCACATTTTTTTTAAGAAAGTAGAGGCCTGTAGTTTTCTGAGTCCCTAGTGACATTCTTGTAAACTGAGAGAACATTGACTGGCTTCCAGCCAGCAGGAACCTTTCCAGACTCCCAAGACCTTCGCTGATGGGTGATGGAGAGGGATCCTGCAGTAACATCTGTTATCTCCTTCAGTACTCTGGGATGAAATCCATCAGGTCCTATGGACTTAAGAACATTCAGAACAGTTGTGGTGCTCCATCTCAGGTGACTGAGCAGCCCAAGGTCTGCCATTAACGTTAAAAACTGTGGGAAAAAACATTGAATACTTCTGCTTTTTCCTAGTCCCTATTGGTCAGGTTGCCATGTTCAACAAGTATGGGACTAATGTTTTACTTAGACCTTCTCTTACTATTAATATACTTTAAAAAGCCTGTTTTTGCACTAGATAATTCCACAGTTTTGTGAAAAAAATACTACACATCCAATGAGAGTTTATTTACTGAATGTTCATTAATTTTTCTCCCATTGAATAAACAGGAGGGGTGATATTCAGATAACCCAAATAAAAACATCTACATCTGAGCTTAGGTCTCTTTTGTACCCAGTGGATACCTATGTGTTTTCAGAGTGAGATTCAGATTATTTAAGCTACCTATTTCAAAACTAGATAAATAGTGCCCTAAAAGTGAATATTTTTTCTATCAGCTATGAATGGAAGATAGGATGAATCACTCAGCTGAAGAGGTATAGAGTATCCACAGCAACAACAACAAAAAAAAAAATTAGTCTCAGACAAAGAATTTTTCTAGCCCAGAATTAGATGCTTTACTTCGATCTCTGGTAAAACTTCTGTAGAAAAGCTGTCAAACTTGGATATAAGTGAAGGAAGAAATAAGGAGTTAGATCCTTTTCTGCTGCCTTGCTCTGGGTCCATTTTAGATAAGATTTTTTTTTCTCAAATTCTTACATAGAAGTATTTTCATGACCAAAGTTCTCAAGATATTTGATGTAGTCAGTGCACTCCTTGAGAGGATGCAGTACCTAGAAGCACGTCCTGATGTCCCATACTTAACATCATCTTAATCTTCTGTTGTTCCATTATAGTAAGTACATGCACTCATAAAATTAAGATCAATTTAAAATGAGAGAAGTGTCACAGTTTGGCCCTTACTACCTCCATTCTTTTATGATCTGTAAGAAATCAAATTCCTTTTAACGGTGCTCTGAAGTGTCAAACACCTCTGTTATAGCAGGGTGTTCATGTAGTATGTGGGTTTCCTTAAATGATCCAAAATAAATTTTATAAACTATTAATGCCCTGTAAAAGTAATTTGTAAGCTTTCCTGACATTTCTTGTTGAAAGTGTCATGCAGGTAAAGGTCAGCTTCCAAACGTAGCCAATAAAAATCTCTTCAGAAGATTAAATTGAATAATTTGCAACAAAGTAGGTGCAATTTTTTATTATATCTTAAAAGTTATGGTGACACATAAGAAAGCTGGCCAAGCAATTCCATTGTGTAAGTCAACTAATGCCTGTACTTTCTCGTACGCTTTCATAATCAAATACAAATTTCACACCAGGAATAAATGTCACCTAGTAAATTTTTGAATGTCATAAACATATTCATGAGTTCTACTCTAAATATTTTAGTACATAATAAAGGGAATAGATACACCTCTTATCCATAAAATGCAGATTTATGTCAAAGCAAACCCCTCAGTTTTATAACCCTACCAGTAGTATTGTAAATCCAAGCTGAGCTATGATACATAATAAATTGTTAGTTGTGCTGTTAGATCATGCCAGCTGCACCACAGTGTTAAGGCCCAGTAAGAGATGACTGTAATTAGTGTAATCTAAACACATTAGCTAAAAACTGCAATAAATATTTAAGTTATCCACTTGACATTTTTAACTTAAATAGCACAAATGCTCCATTTAGATACCTGATTTTGTATTCACTATTGTACATCTAGATTTTAGGCCTTTTCACTTGCCTAGCAGTGCAGGTAAGACAGTGATCAACTATTATCTTATGAAGTTAGCTCTGAACTTCAGTGATTAAATTAAATTCTGTGGCGAGACCCACCATACACATATCTTAATACTGACTTAAGGATAGTCTGCAAATGCAGATAAGCAAATGAACTTATAGATCATTTCTGAAGAGGATTCATAGGAAAGTCCTTAACAAACATGTGAGATGATTAACAGGCCACCAAGCATTCTGGACAGAATGTACCACACAGATATAGTCACTGGTATCCTGCCAAAACTGCATGCAGTAAAAGAAACCCCATTAGCAAAGAGAAATAAAATAAAACCTGAACTTGTCCAGATGGTTAAAAAAGATCATATTGAATAAATCCAGAGACCAGCAGACTGGTCTAACTGTATGGCTACTGATTGAAACAAAATCATCAAATATGGTCCCAGTAAAAGGTCACTTCAAGCTTCAGAATGCAGATTATGTCTAGCATTTTATGTGTACCAAGTGTGCCAGAAATCTCATTTTTTTGGAAAGAACCCATAGTACCTTATCTGCAAGGACATTAGTAAGACTGATTCATATTTTGTTTTATGTTTAATTTAATTTTATAATTTAATGTAACATAATCTCATCTCACTTGCTTTTTGTTTATTCTAAGTTGGTCATTTGTAGGGGTTTAGCATTCTAACAGTTAGTATCTACTGACAATAGTGAGAAAACAGTGGATTGTTTTTACATTTATATCCTCTGGAGACATTTTCCTGTGATGAGGATACAAATTATTTATTTGGCCCTTGACAGAGTTCTGCTAAGTCCAGGGACCAGTGCTTGGTCCTTGGAAAGGTAAAGTGCTAATGTAAAATTTCTGATGGGCAGCAGGACCTAGGGGGACGCCATGAAATTCCTCACTCAGGCCAATATATCAGAATGGTCAAAGAGCTGCTTCCCATCAGGTTGCCTTTCAGCTTGCATCAGGCAGACACTTCTGGTTGCTTGTGGAGAGGTGTTGTAAAGATGACATGAATCACAGAATTATAGAATCACGGTTTGGATTGGGAGTGATTTAAAAAATCCTCTAGTTCCAACCTCCATGCCACAGGCAAGGACACCTCCCACTAGATCAATTTGCTCAGAGCCCCGTCCAACCTGTCCTTGAACACTTCCAGGGACGAGGCATCCACAACTTCTCTGAGCAACCTGCTCCAGGTAGAGACAAAATTTTACAAATTAGCTGTGGTTTGTATGCAAAGAAGAAATAGTGTAGTTCACTCAGCATCCAGAATAATTCCACGTGCATTAGACACGTGCAAAAAATCAGTCTAGCTTCTTTAATCTGCATGAAAACTATCTGGACAAGAGGTAACAGAAATTCTCCACTACATCAAAAATCAGACTGATCTTATTAAAATCTTTCATTGTAATTGAGAAAAGTCCTTACTTGATACTTAATAATTCATGCTACACAACAACCACGTATTTTATATTGTCTACACAAATTTACTGGAAGAGCAGAACAGTGTAATCTTTGCAATTTTTCATGCAATTAAATGTTCTGTCATTCAGGAGGGAACTTATTTCAGAAATAATCAGAATTATGTGAAAGTGCTTAAGTTTTCATTACTTTTTTCCTAATATTTTCAGTGTTTTCAAGCATCTTTCTTCTGCTAGGAATAAATTATCCATTAGAAATTTGTCATATAAATTCTTTCACTTGTGGTATAACATGGGATGTCTTTTAAAATGGAACTTGTTTTTAATGAGGTCGTTAGTGCTACTTTGATAAAGAATTACCTAATAATTTTGCTGCTACCATGTAAGTGATTACAGGTGCCACTGTAAAACTTCAGTATTATAAAGTCATATTGTCAAGTGGAACACACTATTCTCTAGTATTGTGATAATTCACATACAATTAACTAAAATAATTCAAACATGAAATTCCTGTCAATGTATACTTAGGATAAAAAGTATTACTCTGTTGAATCTTTAGATATAGAGTTTATATTTCTGCATTTGAAGTGGAAGAAGGATACCTGGAAATATTAGTAATTACAGCCATGAGTGGAAATTTATTTTTGTATCCCTAGCAATTTGGGCATAAGACAGAGAGTTTTGTAAGCAAATGTTCATGCCTGAACCTTTTTGAATGACTTTGTGTTGAGTTGGATCTTCATCTAAGAGGGAACATTTTAATTTTGGATATTGCTCAATTGTTACCTCATTGATTAAAGATTTCATTGGTGGACGAAAGGCAGGCACATATTCTGACTAAGAACTTGGTTTAAATAAGAATGCAAGAATCATAAGACTTTTGTAGCTAAATGACTTGGTTTTGTTTGTTTGCTTGCTTGCTTCTGGATGTGATAAAGCAGATATTCAGTTCTATTTAAAACCAAGAACACAGTTTTACAGGCAAAAATTTTATCTTGTAGTTGGATGGTCCTGGTTTAATCTCTTCTTTGTTTTGAGGAAACAACTTTAGAAAAAGTGAGTGATCATCACCAGTGGAGCAGAGCCAGGTGCCAGCAGGGAACAGATTGTTGGAGCCGTATGACATAGGAAAATCTGTGGTTAGCTGTTGTGTCAGAGAGGTCAGGGGAGGCAGAAGACACTATCATCAGTGCTCTTCTAGAAGAAGACTATTAAGACCCACAAATTTTATACAGATTTATCTCCAGGTATGATCTACACTATCCACAATACTAAATATGCTAATGGTAAATATGTGTATGGGATCACACAGCCACTGTGTGCTAGAAAAGATTTGACACACAGAGTCAGTAATGGACAGTAAGGAGGATATTTCTTCAAAAATAACCACTGGCCTACCATACCTTAGGGTGTCTGCAAAAACCATCACAAGAACAAGCTGAATGCTAAAAGTTGTAATTTGGTGGGTACTATAATGTATGAGCTCAAGACACATGGCAGTTTTATAGTATACTCTTTTTCTCATTCCATCCCATCCCAAACTCAGCTTGATGATTCTCATCAGTACAGACAAAATTTAAAGTTATCATCTCACCAGTGGTTTGGCTCTGTCTGTGGGAAGTGAATAGAGAGGCAAATCTGGAACAGAGTTTATGTGCAATCAAACAAGCATCTGCAAATAAAATCAGGTGTATCCTAGGATGTATCAGCAAGTGTAACTAAGATGTCAAGAGAAATTATTTCCATCTGTCACTTGTGAGACCCCATCTTGAGTATTGCCACTGGTCTTGCACTTCACAGTGCAAGAAAAACCTTCTGCAGTGAGGCCTGTGGAAGGCCATCAGCATCAGGGGATGGAGCACAGAGGTACAAAGAGAAAAGTTGTAAGAAACAGGTTTGTCCAGCTGAAGGAATATAAGAATAAAAGGTAATATTTCTGCTTCTTCAGTTATCTAATTGGACTCCTCTTGAGTTGGAAAGGTTGGAGACAAAGGACACAAGTTGGGCCTGGGAAATCCTGCCTAGAAATAAGGAAGGAGTTTTTGCACCATGAGGGTGGTCAAACACTGGAGGAGGATGTCCAGTGGTTGTGAATCTTCATAATTGGAGATAATCATAGGAGGCTGGGCAAGGATCTGAGAAGCCCAGTGTAGGCTTGCCCTAAGCAGGTCAGACTAACTGACCTCCAGATGTCCTTCCTAACATAAATTAGTCTATGTTTCTCTGATTCCTAGGAGATCAGCATGGTGTTTCTATTAATGAGAAAGGAATACATTAGAAATAGCAAGAATATTCTATCATTTTGCTTAACTCTTGTAGAGGCAAAATAGAGCAGCTGGACTTTATACAGATAAGTTTCTTTATGCCACTCTTATTCTAAGCCAAAACCAAAAAATCTCTTCACTGAAATTTATGTTTTGCTATATTAAATGTCATGAAAAGACAGCCTTTCCATAAGTTTTTCTTTACTTGCAACTATATAAGTGGCTCAAAGTTATTGCTTTTTAGACCTTTACGATATTCTTATTTTCCTGCAATTATTATTGATATTATTATTATGGTTATTATTAACATTAATGATAATTTAAAAAAAAGAAAATACTACCTCCTCTGTTTTGCAAAAATATAAATTATATGTATGTGGATAGATAATTGTTGGTAAAACGTTTTCAAATCTTGAGATAGAAAGTGCCAGATAGATTTAGACTATTTCAGATATTGTTGAGTTAATACCTGTAAACCTGATGGTGTCCCAGCAAAAGCTGACCAACTTAAAAAAGGGTACATTTTACATAGATTTTTATCATTTTTAAAATAATTTTTAATCTAAAAATACAGATCACAATTAGGATTAGGATACTCTAATGACCAATCCATCCAAGATACTACTATCAAGATAAAAATAGTAGTTGTATATTCAAATCTAAAATTAAATCAAACAGAAGCTTAGAGCTTAGCATTCCACAGAAGTGAAAGAGACAAAGTATAGCCAAAGACATAGTAGTAGAAAAAGTAAGTTACCTTCTAAAATGACAAGCAGATAACCTTAGACTAAATAATTTCTGGTTATGCACAAGGTTAACCACAAATAATTGTTTCACTGTTTCTTTACACCAGATCAGGATTTCAACATCATATGTCTGGTGTTGATGTTACTACTTGTCATGTTTGGTCATTTTGTATTAGTGTTTGAATGTTTTGAACTGCTGAGTTTTGTGTGAAATGCACCCTACATAGTGAACAGTCTGGGAGAGCTGCCAACAATAAATTGCAATAATCCAGCCTTGTTTTTGTAAAGGCGTGAGTCAAAGGCTCAGCATCTTGCTGACACAGCAATTATCTTAACCTTGTTTTGCTCCTGAGATGTAATATGAAGCCTTATCAATATTGTTGATGTGGCTCTCTGAGGAAAGCTGAGGGTCAAAAATTACTGGAATTTATCATGAAGAGTATTTCTTTCAGGATTCCTCTGTCCAGCAGCAGAACAGTGATTTAATATGAAATTTCTACTGGAATGAGAGAGATCTAGCTGCTTGCCTGTGGAAGCACAACAGGATACAAGCAGAAGCCAAAAACGTATATCAACCCCAGCAAAATTAAATAAAAGCTGGTATTTACATTTTCACTGATGATTATCTGATTTTAAGTTTACCCTGTAGATGTTTACAGACCAAATATGATATGAGATATACAAGCACACACTTTTTCAGGAAGGTAAATTTCATTGTAGCTACTTTGAAAGCAAAATCTCCTGTCTAGTTTTCTCCAATTGCCAGGGAAGAAGAGCACTGATGAAGACACCCAGTGGAGGACCCACACAGGAGCAGTCTGTTCCAGAAAGACTGCTCTCCGTAGAAGGGGCCCACACAGGCTCTTTGCAATCACAGTTATGTGTGACTGTAAAGAACTCCAGCCTCTGGGAAGGACTCACAGTGGAGATCTTTATTGAGGACTCCCATGGGAGGGACCCACTTCCATTGGCAGGAAGGAGCAGCAGAGACAATGTGTGATGAACTGACTGCAGGTCCCTATCCCAGTCCCCATGAGCTGCTGGAGTGGGGTGGACAGAGAAAATTGGTAGTAAGATTGAGCCTGGGAATATCGGAGTGGTGGTGGGGAGGGTGTTTTAAAGGTTTATTTCTCATTATTCTACTCTGATTTGATTGGTAATAAATGAAATAATTTTTCCCTGAGTCTGTTTTGCCTGTGACAGTAAATGCTTTGAATAGATCTTTCCCTCTCATCCCAACCCACAAGCCTTTTGTTCTGTTTTCTCTCATTGTCCAGCTAAGGAAAGAAATGATAAAGCAGCTTTGTTGGGCACCTGTTATCTAGCCAGGGGCAACCTACCACAGCTGTGCATTTGCTGTTTGTCTTTTTATGTCCCAATAGCACTGGATAAGAATTTGAAGGTTAGGGAGGCTGTAATTTTACTCAGGTTCCTCTTAATCTTGTGGAGGCAGGTGAAAATGGGAGCTAACCAGTTCTTAGCTCAGTTTCTGCAGTCGCTTCTTCGAATCTTCCAAACCTTTTTAGCCCCTGAAAGATGTCTGCCTTGACTGATACAGAATTGTCCAGAGAGAATATTTATGTTTAGAGGCTCACTATCCCCTCCTGTGACCTCAATTCTCTTGGGTTTCAAGATATAATAGGGCTAAAGCCTGGAAGCTCCCAGCAATGCCTATTCTGTGATAGATTAGTGAGTTACTGGGTGACTTGTCTATTAGAAGGGAACTGGCTATGTGTCTTTAGGGAATGAGCACCTGTTTAACCTGCTTTTTATTTTCTGTAAAAACACTGGCATTACAGGAGGCCTAGTAGATACTCCTTTCTCTAACAACAATCTAGAGTGGTCTTATCAGACTCAAAGAGATGTGTTCCAGGCAAACTGGATGCATCCAGCTTCTGCAGCAGACAAACACTGGGGAAAATAGTGAAGAGAAAATGATGCTGGCAAGGAACCAGACCCTGACACTGACCTTGGCACAGACATAGATAGCTATTTCCACTTACACTGTAAAGACCTTCAGCTGTGATCAGATAACAGGCATGTTGATTGTAAACAGAAACCATTAGAGAATGACTAAACTTATTTCAAGGAAAAGGTTCAAAAGTCATTTAGAATAACATGCGAGCACATTATTTTAATGAAAAGGCCATGTACTTGCATCATATTTTCCCACATCAAAGAGACACAGTCATAAGTTCCTGAGATCTGGGCTGAGGTTTTCAAGATGAAATTGAAAATACTGAGAGTTTTCCTCTCATATAGAGGAACAAATTGCTCCTCCGTGCTATTGAGATCAGAATTGTGCAAAAAGGCATTTGGTAAAATCTCTGCAATCAACAGCTAAAATAATTATTGTTTTCAAAAGATGATGGGCTTGAAAACTACTGACTATCTTTCTGACATTTTCTCAGCATAAGAAAGATACAGGACTGTCTTGGGGTGATGGCCAAACCAGCACAAGGACAGATTTGGTTGGCTCAGAACAATTTGCAACATCTCTGGTGCTACCCATTTCTGGGTTATGAGAAAGCCACCAGATCGCTGTACAGGGAAGGAGGTGACTTTATATTTTGCAAAAAACCCCTCTTTTAGAAAAGGGGAGCTTTTCTTACTACAGATGTCCTTCACCTCTGCCCCACTGAACTAATTTAGTCCTCTGACAGCGACCTCCTCGCTAACAAGAGAGAGCTTTGCACTGGCAAAAGCATTCAAGTCAAAAGCTGAGTTGTAAAAGAAAAGAACTTGAGTTCAGACACTAAAAAAAGATTTCAAATGCTGTTGGAAGCTGCATTGCAAAGAGGTCCACATGAAAGGCTTCATTTATGTGGAAATAAATTTGGAGATTTTATTTTTGAATAAACCGAGTTTTGTACAGGACATAAGAGAGGTTATAAAGAATTTATTCAATATCTCTTTCTAGGAGACCTCTGAAATATTCTTGTTTAACTTTTGATTTGAATTACAATGGCAATGTGGTTATAGACACACTTATATGAACATTTTAAAAGAATAGTCAATCTATAATATTTTGTTCTTAATTAGTTACAGTTTATCATGTCCTTGTGTGATTTTGTAAATAGAAATGTACATAAGTGTGTTAGAATTTTGTTAAATTGTAAACTTGCTTTACTTCTTGGTTACTTGTCAAATAATATGGATAGTTTCTTGAACAAGGACTAAAGAAGCAATGCTCACCCACATTATCAAGTCAGAGTGAAGGAGAAAATGAATTCTTTAACTATTTTCAGCTTTTTGGGGAAAAAAATCACAACTAGATGCAATTGGGAGGAAGAAAAGAGCTGCAATGCATATAGAAGAAGGATCAAAAAACTGGCTGTTTGGTAGTTTATTTTTATTTTACTTTTTAAAATAAATAAATAATTAAAAAATTACCTCTGGAAATCCTTGACACAAACACACAGGAAAAATTGCAGCATCTTTTATCATTGAAAAGGTTATTGCTGACCTCAGGTCAAGGGCTGGAGAAAGTTTTGAGTTCTGCATTGCAGCTCGTTACTTTAAATCCAGCCTACAGATACAGGTATCATTTCAGAACAATATCCTTTTATCTTTTTTTTTTTACAACCATAAACAGTGATTCAAAAAATATATGCCTATTTCCATTAGTACTTTCTGGGCCCAATAAAATACATATTTTGAGTGTTTTAATATTTGCATTGGATTGTTTCATGTTGTATCTTTTGACTGGTATAGAAGTAAATAGCAAATTTGCAAACCAATATTTATTTTAATTCTGAAAACTGCAAGAAGAGGGAATATAGAACAATAATGCAGAGCAACCAGTGTTCTAAATATAGCACTTTTTTCAACTTATGTGTTTGCAATTTATAACCGATTTTGGATAAAAGGGGATAAAGTCAATGATCTGTTAGATTCTGTGATGCCAGTAAACCGCCTGCCAATTCCCACTCCCTGAATGTGTTATGGCAGCACAATGGCCCCAGATGCTGGCTGGAAAGCCAAATTACAATTACTTACCAAGCAGAAAAACTACTGAGATACAGTGCATCATTCTCTCTGATTTTTTGTTGCAAATTATTAAAGACCATAATAGAAGTAGAGACCTGTTAATAGCTAAGAAATCCAAGGACTTCAAGTGATTCTTCTTATCTTTCCTTCTGGAACATGTCTTTCATAAATGTTTTGAGTTTGTAACACTACTTATAAAACAGAATCCCTTCTGAAACGGTATTGCAGCAATCAGTTGTATTATTTTCATAAAAACCAGGCTTTCCTAAAGGTATTAGCAACTGTAAGGACTGTAATCAAGAAGTCTGCTCTGCACACACATGGATTACATACTGCCTTTGCTTTTATAGGCAACAGAAGACCTGATCTTGGGTATTGAGCTAATTAGGTCCCCAGGGTTTCTGGATACTGACTGAATAATGTTTCAGTACCTAGGGTCTCTTTCTCATCTGGAAACAGGACTGAAAATAATCGCTGGATTTTCTTTAAATTTCATGCTGGGTTTAATAAGTCTGTGTTACTGTACTACACTTTTAGTTAAACTGATATATTTTCAAATGTTTGTACAGTATTTTCATTTCTGTGAAAATATTCTGTAGTGACTCTCAATTTGGAAAAGATATTCACAGCAGGGTCACAGCATTGCAGTAGGATTAGATGGGATAATGAAGGGAATATGTACTCTTGGAAAGATCTGGTTGTGCGGTGGATTTTGGCAGGTAAAGGCAAAGCAATATTATGTGGAACTCTGTGTAATTTACTTACTAGCACATAATCCACCTGAATAGCTCATTTAAGAGCCTGCAGAGTGCTGAGACACATTTGCTAAACATACCTTGATGCTTAAGAATTTTCTTCCTTTTACCTTTGATTGAGTGAATTGGCCTCAAGAAATAATTTATGGGCTTTCTTCTCTAATCTAATTAAATGAAGGGAGGATTCCTGTTGTTCTTTTATTATTAAACTGAAATATGCATCTTTACTTTCCAGATGGTTTTGGGTTTTGGCAATCACAAGATTTCAGTATCTCAGAAGCCTTCTTATGGGACATACTCTTGGCCTGCCAAAAGCCTTCTGTGTACCTTCACTTCCCACCTTCCCCTCACCCGGAGACTCCCATGGTTCTTGTCCTGCCAAGCTGCTCCCTTCTCTCTTGCTGCACATTGCAGGGAGGGAAAGGGGTATGAGAGACGCCTTCCACCTGATTTGTTCATAAATTTTTTCCAATGAGGAAAGAAACCTCTTTGTTACAGTGCTGGTTTTGACTGGGATGGAGTTAATCACACTGTTATGTGCGACGGAGCTCTGCTTTCCTAGGGACGGCTGAACACCTGCCTGCCCATGGGAAGTGCTGAATGAATCTCTTGTTATTCTTTTACCTGTGTGCATGACTTCTGCTTTACATAGTAAACCATGAATTCTCTCACTTTTCTGATTCTCTCACACATCCCAGTTTTCTGGCTTAGCAAATGTGTATTGAGCCCTGAAAATGGTTTAGAATACAGCTTTGAAGGCAGACAGTGATGTGACGTCACTCTGACTGGATTTTGGCAGTAGAGCACTTGGTGCATCTTTGCCAATTTCTCTGTGTTACTTCACAGTAAGTGGCATCTTCAGCTTGTCTCTGGTTAAAATCCACAGATGCTTCCAAAGGAAGTTTTCCAAAGAGGAGGGCTCTGGAATGCATTATGGATTCCATAAGAAACATTCCTGTGCAGAGGGAACAGCTGATCTACATGGCAGAACATTTAGGTGTGCAATTATAGACACATACAATGTATTTTCAAACTTGGATGAGTCTATCCTGTTGTTTTATCCTAAGGGCTGATGAAGGAAATGAGCCATCCAAGCCTGAACCTTGGGTGGAAATTATTTGGTGCAATTTTGTCTTCCTGAAGGGATGTATAAAACTAGCAAAGCACTTGCATGGTCAGGGTATTACAAATTTGGAGGGTAGAATTTGACCTGTAATATGCAGGCTTGTAATTCCCTGTCATAAAACCTCTCATAAATCCAGATGGGAAAGTGTTGTTTCTGGAGAATATGGTGTGTGTCTGTACCTATAGTTGTCTGTTTCTTCTTAAGAAACTCTGATCCTTGCAGTTTTTCTTTCTAGGGGACCCCAGGGAAATAGTCACAATTTTTTATGTTTTACTAAACACAGCTTTTAATGTTTACTAAACACAGCTTTTACGCTAACATCTACTGCCTGGTAGAGATTGTGATGTCTCTTTGTATTCCTTCAAGAATCTCAGACACAATCCAGTTCCACTTCAATCTACTAAAATACCATTAATAAAGAATAAAAACAAGGTAATTTCTGCTGTTCTTTTATTTTTTTTCTTGTTTCAATTTTCAAATACTCAAGTGACAGCATAAAGAACATGATTAAGATTGAAAGGAATTTGATTTTTTGAAAAGTATTTTTTGTTTGTGTAGGTTTTTTTCACTTTTTTGTGTCAGAGTAACACTCATTCTGGCTTCAAATGAGAAGTTTATTTGCTTAAGTTAAGGATATGCAGAAATATACTGAGGATTTAGAAAGTTATTGTAGGACCCCATTATGTTCAGCATTCTTGAATAGGTTAATGTGAATGATATAAAGTCTTTTTCCCTATTCACACCATAATCAGTGACATAGAGAAAGAGGATCAATCTCTCATAGAGAAAGAGATCAGTCTCTCTTCTCCCATCTCTGCAAATGAATTAAAATTAAAATATTCCAGAAGATAAATCTTTCAGATCCTGGGAAAGAAACACTGGCTTTTATACAGCGCCTGCATTCTCTGTTGTATTGTCTCTGTCTAGGAGCAAAGATGGTAAGTAAATCTAATGTTAGCTCTATCACATCTCTGGAATCCCTGAGTGTTTTGGATATTTTCTGCATTACTTCATGTAGCAGACAAATAAGTTAGTACACAATCAAAAGCTAAACCATATACTTCCACATGAAAAAATACCCCAAGTAATTCTGCAACAAAGAATTTTGAACTTTCCTTTTTGAGCGTTCTGAGAAGCTAAAGTAGGAATGATAGTTTATAGTCTAGGCTTTGACACTAGAATATTTCATATTTAATTTCCTGAAACATGCATTCCTGCTCTTGGCTGCATAGAATGACAACAAAATGAAGTACAAAGGCCTTGGATATAATATACTGCTCCCCTAGTCCTGGAGTGGTCTCTGCAGGCTCCAGGTAAGTACCAAAATCTGCCATGATATCAGCAATAGCACAATTAATTTATTCCATATTGCTCCCTTTAATGATCTTTCAGCAGTACCACACTCATTTCATTTCTACAGCTACTGTTCTTCCCTATCTCATCTTCATTCATTCTCCCAGCTTGAATTAAATAACAGAAGTGAGAGATTTATTTTTGATAGTTCATTGTTATAAAGGAGATAGCTTTGTAGCATTGTATAATATAAAAATCTTCATTTCCCAGATATACTTGAGCACATTCTTCTCCAAAGCAAGCCATATAGTTGAATTAACTCTTAGCATACTCCACACATGAAGTATCACTTTGATTGTGGTACAACTCAGTAAGCACTGCTGGACTGCAACAGGGAGGGAAAGGTTGCCAGCACTCTCAAAAAGGCAGCAGACTAGAAGCTTGCTTCCTGTAGTCATCCTGATACACTGCAATAAAACTCAGCAATCACAGTTCTGATTTATATTTGAGTGACCACACAGCTCCACAAAGACACTTGACCGCTCACTGAATTCACATTGCGAGTGCTTGTGTGCTGTGGTCTATGGAGATTTTGACTCAGAGGTGCCAGCAGCTCACTTCTAGGCCATTAAAGCTGCTGGATCTTTTCTGATGCCATCTTCAAAGAAAGATAAAGTGCTTTTGGAAGGCTGTAGGGAGTAATTGCTTTTTGACATATTAGATGGATTGAGACAGCTAGGGAGTTGCATTTCTCTGGGAATAATTTTATGATTTCATTGCGTGTATACCTCTAAACTAATTAATATTCTAAATCTGTACAATCAATAAAGAAAGTGTGTGCATTCTGTTCACTGTAATGAATTAGTGATTGGTCCAAATCACTAATAGCTTTGGACTAACTTGCACTCATCAGAGCAGAGATGTACAAAAAGATGGGAGAATTCTGGGAGGCAAGAGGCAGGAAGTGGCATAACAAAAAGTTGTGATTTGCCCCAGCTGCATGGATTGGTGTGAACAGTGGCATTGCACTGATAGCAAAGTGGGAAATAGCTTATTCCTTTTCCTATTGAGCAAAGGAGGTTGAAGCACACGCTGCCCTGTCCCTGCTGAAACAGAGTCCCATTTCCCTTTTTTGGCTACGGGAAGCATTGAACTGGTGCTCTGCCCCGGGTCCTCCTAGTGGCATAGTGTGGTCATATCATATATGCCTCCTTGAAACTTACTTCAAAAATCCCATCTCATCCTTTAATTGGTTCTAATTGCAGTAAAAAAACCTTCCTGAGCACTTGTTTCTACTGTTTAAGTTACTTGTGTTAGCACAGTGCCTAGAAGCTCATTCAAGGGGCTATGTGGGTAAAGGATATAAGGTTACAATGACAGCTCTTGTTTCAAATAGCTTTCAGTTGAAATGAAACAGAAGATTCAGCTGATGTGGATAGACCAGTGTGGGATGAAACAAACTGGTGATTGAGAAAAATGATGAAACATCTTCATGCATGGCTTTCCACATGTGAAGAGAAACATGTGAAATCCCAGCAGTGTCTGTTCCAAAATGTAATCAAACTTTCAGATGGAGGGCCAACAGTGCTGTTATTTCAAGCCAGAGTTTATAGAGTGAGTGTACAGCAGAAGGACTTTGACATTTAAGACTATCAGCTTGTATTTGACATGAAGAAGGGACAAGTTATAGCAGGACTTAAAGGGAGAGATGAATTTATTAATCATCTTTGGAGCGATGTTGCTTCACATACTGTTAGGAGAATGTGGGCTGTATGACAAGGTGGGTTTCTGTGAAGAGACAGATCCTAGAGATAAAAGAATGTGTAAGGTTTATAGTCTGAAAGCTTGAATTGTCACTGAAGCTTGAGTCAAAGACTATTGACCTGAAAGACCAGAGGGAGGACAACCTTGTGGCACAGATCTGAAAAATTAAGGTAGCAAAACTGAAGGAGGAAAGAATGAACTCATCTGATCTCAGAATTTCCATCATAAATATTTCCTAATATAGGAGTAGGAATGGAGGAAATAGCGTCAAAGGTGAGCCACAACTAAAAATAACAAAAGAAATATTGTAATAGAAAAGATAACAGAAAGAGTCAAGGGGGGAACCTAAAGCACAAAGGGAATCATCAAAGGTCCATCACTAAAAGAGAGGAGTAGAGGAGGGAAGAAGAGAGGGGTGAAAAGGAGGGGAAAGCAGGAGATCAGGAAACATAATGTGACAAGGCATGAAGTGGGAGGTGATGTCACAGGAGTTAAAGTCATCAACAAAAATAATGGTGCTTGGAGAACATCAAGGGAACAACAATTTGTGGTGAATAATAGAGCTTCGGGCTGAATGATGTGATTAGAAAGACAGAGTTACAGGCTGAGATCATTTATGGACTGATTTCAGTTTTTACCCAAAGAAAGTTTTATTTTCTACTCCAAGGATGATTTTAAATTGTTTTAAAGACAAACTGGCTTTAAGCATAAAATCCATAGATATCTTTATCAGGAACTCAGTTTCTCAAATAGACTTTAGTCATAATTTCCACTCCTTTTACTACTTCTGACCTCTTACTGCTTTTTTCAAATTTAGTTTTAGCAAAATGAATGAAGATGGTACTTATTCAGGCCGGGAAATTCAGTGATCCCACGTAGGCTTGGATCACATTTGAACTTCAGATATCAGCATTCCCAGAATAAGCATTTCTGTAGATGAGTGTAAACAGTTAGGCAAAGTCCAGCAAATTTTGGGACAAAAGAGAACAATATCTAAATAGCTTATCTGCCAAGAGAATGTGGCAGGCCCAGAAGGAAGGAAAGCAGAGAGATGAGACACATGACTAAGACAGGATCCCATTCAAGGTTATTGTACTTGCAATTCTATCCATGTGATTATGATACACAGATTTTCACCACTGGAACTGTTTTACATGTGATCTCAGATTGCTGTGCATGACTCATCACTACAAAAAGGTATGAAGCAGGATTTTGAAAGTTACTGATTCATATATTTTGATAATTTTAATTATTTAAGCAGAGGAAGAAAAGGATCTTTGTCATCAAAATGCACAAGCTAAGAAAGTAGTGCAATGTTATTAAACTTTATAGCTTATAATATAAGTAAATTGCTTGTGCAGAGCAGGAAGATTTTTCCTTTCTATTATTCTGAATATTAAGTACTGGCTGCTGCCCAAGAAAAGGTAATAAGTGAGATGGGACAGTGAATTTATCTAATATGTCAAATTCAGGTCTCCTTTGAAGGAGAGAGCTCTAATCTGTGTCTCACAACTCCCATAAATACAAGGAGCCATATATTTAAGCACTGAACTGTTATTTTTCTCTCCTTGAGTATAGAACATGGCATCCTTTTGACATTTTATCTAAATACTTAAATCAAAATGGTTGTCATTACGTGTCTGGTACTCCCTGCAGCACAGGGGGAGGTGTGTTTTTTTCTGATGTGGTAAAGCTGTTAAAGAAACCCTTTTTACTTTCAGTGTATTTAGGCATATGGTATAACAAATGAAGTTTTCAAACAAAATGCCATGAGCTTTTAACCAGGTGAATATAAAAGAAGATGCTCAGTAAACAAACAGATCAGGTGTATATCTATACCTGTGTATATACATGAGGAGCAGCTGAGGCAACTGGGGTTCTTTAGCCTGGAGAAGGCTCAGGAGAGACCTAATCTCTCCCTAAAACTGCCAGAGAGGAGGCTGTAGCCAGTGGGGATCTGCCTTTTCTCCCAGGCAACCAGCAACAGGACAAGAGGAAATGGCCCCGAGCTGCACCACGGGAAGCTCAGGTTGGACATCAGGAAGAATCTCTGCACTGAATGTGTGGGTGCACATTGGAACAGGCTCTCTGGAGAGCTGGTGAAATCACCATCCCTGCAAGGGTTCCAGAAATGACTAGAGGTGGCACTTAGTGCTCTGGTTTAATCACAAGGTGGTGTTTTTGACCAAGGAAAAAGGTGCCTTGTTAATTGACCTAAATATCATTTTGGACTTGATAATCTCAGAGTTTTTTACCAACCTTGATGATTATATGATTCTTGTGTATGTGTTTATCTGTATCTATATCTATATTTATATCAATATATCTATCTATCTCTGTAAATAGACCAACCAAAACCATGGTAGGTATTTATTATTGAGAATTTTGTCTTACTCCTGGGAAAAATGATGTAGCTATGTTTCAATGCATTCTTACACCTATCTCAGTTCATTTTTAAAATTTATATTGTGATTTTCCCTTTTCCAATTCATTTTTACAGTCCCTTACAGTTATCCATATTTTCTTTCTTGATATGACTCTCAGTTCATATTCACTTATACTACCTGTGATATTCATTGCTTCATATCCTTTAGATTTCAGCTACGAAGAAAAGTACCAATTTTTTTTTTTAAATTTCATTATCTCCTCTAAATTTTTTTAACTCAGTATTGGAGTTACAAAAAAACCATCATCCTAATCTTTATTTAGACTACTGACAATCAATATTATATTGCATACTCTCCTAATTATATTATATCTGAAACAAAGACTGAACTATTCTTTAGTTCTCTAAAAATATAGCAAATTCATAAGCAAAAATAGGATAATTATTTTCCCCTAATTTATTTGACCCTCATTTTTAAACTATAATAGCCTTTCTTACATGGATAGCTATTTTGAACAGAAACAGTCTCATAGTCCCATGGAAACACTGTGGAATCTTGGAATTACCTCTCTTCCTACCTGCACCTCCAGTGCAATGGCAAATCTCATTATTTTTAGCAAAAAGTAATAACTTGTGCCAAATATGTCATAATTCATTTTTTCCCCCACGATGGATTAAAGAGCAAGTTAGAGCTGCTCACAGAAAAGTGATCTGGATTTTGACAACTCTGAACTCCTGTGCTGGAAGTTAATCAATCTCACTACCTTCTCAGAAGGGGCCTCTGCAGAAAGGGAAGAGACTCTGCTACTCAGGTACCCGGTCACTGTGTCTTTGGTTGTCTGAAGCCCAAAAAATTAGGACTGATTTATGTCTGGGCATGGGTAGTTTATCTTTTTCCACTGAAAGATTAAATTTCCTATAAATTTTTAATTCAGCCCCTTGAACAAGACTGTGGCAAAAATGGTTTTCTTTAGCAATACCACAATGTGTAATGCCAAAATAACTGATCTAGTTTACTGAAGTAGAAAGATACATACATCCCCTTTTATTGTGAGGTCATGGCCAATCATAAGCCTGTTTGTGAAACCAAACCTATGAGTATGCACGTATTTGTTCCTGCATAGAATTCAGCTCTAATTCTCAATTACAGCTTTCAGTACTTGTTAAAGCAATAATGATGAAGTTTATCTATCTGTTTATATTTCAAGGTAGAAGACCCTTACGGGGGAATGTAGATGATTATTGACAGAGGAAAGGGAAGAGTTTCCAAACAAAGAAAAACAATGCCCCAGGCTTTATCCTGTCAAATTCTGTTATGCTACAAAGATCTTCAGAAGTGTGTGATATTCCTGCTGACAGAACTGAGTGTTTATATGTGGGCTGATTACTCTCCAGTGTCCTCTGCAGACAACAATGAGAACAATGAAGGAACTGACTTTTCTCAGCATGTGTTTAAGTCTCAGTCAATGTTAAATTCCATCCTTTGTGTTCAATGAATCAAAACTCAGTGCTGATAATTATTGTATTTGCAATCCCAGAGACTTTACAGCTCTTGAGACAGAGCAGTAGCATTCAGCTAAAGAGGAATGAGACTCAGAGAGCTGCCTTGTTAATTGACCCAAAAATCATGCAGTTAATGAAGTGTTTTTAAGGATTCCATAAGCTCATGAGACATTGGACGCTCTTAAGTAGGGGAGAATCTTCATCAATGCAAATGAAGGCAAATAGTCTAGGCAAGAATACTGGCACACACTCCTGTCATGGAAATGACCATAATCTTGATTCTTATTTTCTCAGTGTCTTCATAATGTTTCATATGATCTCTTCTTTGTAGAGCTTTTTAATGCAGTGGAGGAGTGTGACAGTAAAATCTTCTCACAGTACAGATAAATTAAATGTTTGTGGACCCTCTCACAGTTCCTTACAGCTCAGCACCACATACAAAGACACACAGTATTAATAACTGAAGAAGATTCTCCTGCTTTGCTCTTTAAAAGATGACCTGCAATAGCTCGGTGTCTCAGGGTGATCATTTGCTTTCAAAGGTGGAGCAGGTGAGATGGCAGATGTGCAAAGGGAAATACAGATGGACTTGCTTTTAATGAACTGCAAAGTGCACCTCACCAAGAGGAAGTTTAAACACGAGACAAAACTTGAAAAACTTGGTTCATTTTGTGCTTTTTTATACACAGTGTTTTTAAAAACGTCCAGCAGCACAAAATCAACTGCACAACCCCTGGCATAACCATTGACTAATATTATTTCTGTGCTTTTTTTTCCAGGCACACTGTACAAGCCCATTAGCTGATCTTGAGAACATAACCATCAGTTAAAGAGCAATTGGAAATGGTTGTGAAGAGGATTACTTTTTAACCTCTGGTTAAGGATATATGATCCAGTAGCAAGAAGTAGTTTCAGTGATTAAAATGTACAGTCTCCCCTCTTAAAAGAAAATCTTCTATTTCTCAACTGGACACAACTCTTAGCATGTGTAAATACCACATAACAAAAAACTTAGACAAGAAAGCAGTACTGGTATAAACAAGAGAAACCATCAGACTGGTAGAATATTCCTAAGCCTGTAATATCAGCCTAATTTTGCTCCCATGAATGTAAATTGCAAAAATCTTACTGCTTTTTCTTGGGGATAAAGTTTATCCATCACTACCAGTTTTCAAAATCCCATCTATGGTGCATTGAAATCTCATTATGTTAGTGAAGGGCAGAAGTAATGGATCAAAGCATAAAGCAAAGCTAAAATTGAGCTGTAAAAAAATATGTAATTGCAAAAATGGTCAAAACACTGCTTAGAAGAAAACGTGGAACTACTCTGTGGGTCGAGGGTGCACGTTTCCAGTTTTTGAGATTATCAAAGGATTATGCCTAAAAAATGGATTAAAATTAAAAGAAAAAGAAAAGAAGAAAAAAAGGAAAAAAATCCAAAAACTAAATTAAAATCCGCCAAAGTACAAGTTGTAAGTAATTAAAAGTTTGGTCTATATATTGATTTTTGAAACAATGTTAATTTGAATTTTGTATCTCTATGCTTGTGACAAGCATTCATCTGGAATAATTAAACACTTTGAAATGCAATTAAAATCAGTCTTTCTTTGACACAAACCCATTGCATAAATTTCTTTTTGTTTCTCCTACAATCACAGTACTTTCTGAGAAGCCTCAAACCCGCATTTGCAGGCAAGAAGTGGTGTTTGAAATGTTTTGATAGCAATAGCTTCCCTCCCTCAGCAGAATATATTTGATCATTGTGGCAATTTTTGTCTTTTTCATATTTAATTTTATTTTATTTAAATTTACTTATTTATTTTGCAACATATTTTACAGATACTTATTGCATATTGCAATGAAATTCACAAGCTGCCCAGCTGAATGCTCAGTGAAAATTATTATTCAATGTAAATAAGGGTGTCTCACTTATTCTAGGAGAATAAGGTTCTACTGTGTAGATATTTTTTCATTTAATGTGGTGTAAATTGTCCAGGCAGATCAGCCTTTTTTAGGTATTTCTGAACAGCTGACATTATTTGAACTTGCAACAAAATGCCGTTTTTAAATTTTCCAGCCACATGTGTAGTTATGGATCAATAACTTTATATCAGCCCCACATATGAAGAAAATTCAATGAAAAATGCATGACTGCATAGATTAAAGATAAATAGTGCTTGGTAAAGTGAGAATTATGTCTTGCCTCCACCCCATACCATGTGGCAACCTCTAGTCCACATGTCAAAGACTAATCCAGGTGGGCACGAATTGTTCAGCTGCACAGTAGAATGCTTACATTGCTTAACTTTGGCATTTCAGTCAGGCAAACTGTCACTTCATCAAAGCCTCTCACAAAATGTCAGCATAACAGTCTGCTTGAATGTTAGTCTTCCAGTCATTTGGGGATCAAATGTGTCTTCCTTTATGCCACTTTGTGTATTGTTCCTTCACACTTCATTTTCCTACCCTGTTAGCACTTGTGAAGGACTCTTGACATTTTTGGCTTGCAAGGTGGTCTGAAAATAATTTTTTCCCATTTCATGGGGCTTGCTGAGACTTTCCTGCAAATTTTTCCTTTTAATCCTAGAAGAACAATTGTTGAAAGACAGGCTAAGTTCTGGAGGTCCCTTAGCCCTTGGCTTTGGAGATCGGTACCACGTGTATCAAAGGGAGGAGGAATAAATCCCTCTGGACAAACAGACTCACTTTCTGCAGGAGTAGTTTCTTCCTGTTGCATCTAAGGTGTACACTGAAGGAGGAAATCTATATACCAGCTTTTATTTTTATTATTATTTTTTTTTATTTTCTGAAAGCTATCTATTTTCATCTGACAATGGTTATTTTCATAATGTATCTAGGTTCCAAGCAATTTTAATCCATTGGCCTCCTTTCATGTTTGATATCTTATTCTGTTCTTTCAGTGATCTCATTAAAGAGCTTAACAATTTGTGCACCTGGGTATTTTAAATGTTTTACTTCACTGCTTCTCACAGAAGAATATCTAAGATAGCATTAAATTAGTATTTGCAATAGGTTCAGGTTGTTTTATTTATTGAAATTCAATAGAAAATTATATCTATTAGAAGAATCCAGACATAACCATCATAACAGTCAGTATATCAGTAGGAATTTTGCCCTGTAAAGGCATGTATTGTTTACCCAGGAATAATTTAGTCTGAAAAATCAAATCTTTATATAAAGAAACAGTGGCATTTGATTGTCTCCTAAAAAGGGGGTTCAATTTATTTCCTTCTTTTTCTCCCAACATTCTCTAGGTCTGTTTAGGGAGAAAACTTTTTAAGGTTTATCAGAGAGCTTTCATTAGGTGGGATATGTTTTAGCTTCTCTTTCTAAGCAGAGGCTATTGCACTCAATGAGAATTAAAAACTTAAGAAGACTTTTAACCATTTACACAAAAAAGAGACCTTAGCTGAACAAACTGAACATCTGAAATAAAAAAAGAAGTATTTTTTCTTATATTTGGAGGACATCTGATACTTTTTGAGATAAAGCTGGAAAAAAAGGAGCCAAGACCCAGACGGGGTGATTGTTGCCTGAGAAAAGATGTCTTGATAAGTGGCATCTAACTAGCAGGAAGAATATCTACTAGTGATTGCAGACTGTTCAGAGACATTTCTTCAGAGAACAAATCAAAGAGAAACTCCTTTCAGAAAAGGACAGATAGTGTTTTCTGGATCAGAAACTGGATTATACAATAGAAGAAGCAAAGCAGAAACAGAAGCTAATATCACTAAATAAGAGGAAGAAGTAAATGCAGCAGCTCAGGACCATAGTGAAAAGGCAGAAAAAAGGAGGACAGAAAAGCAAACCTCTTCCCTTTGCCTTCAAGAAAGAAACTGAAAATTGAGTCGAAATGATAGGATCACAAATGGAGAAAATAAGGTAAAGCAAAATTTAAAAAGTAAGAGAGGAAGCAAGAGGTCTCCCAAAGAAAAGGCAATACAGCAGAGTCTTTTTCTAAACTGACAGTCACATCTTTGGACAATGATAGCTGGAATCAGTTTTACATCTGAACATCTCCCTGTATGTGATGTTTCACTGTTGTTGTTCAGGATGCTAAGAAATGATATCACATGAGAGAAACCTCTTTGTTCAGTTCTTAACAGCTCTTTCCTTACTCAGAATGCTTCTGGGAATTGACATCCATTTCTGAGAGCAAATCAGCCTTTCTGCTTCTGTTTACAGTGGGGGTAATACACTTGTGTTCTGGGCTATTACACAAGCTCATGAACTTGTGGTGGATGGCTGCTGTTTTGTGCATGAGTATTTCACACCAGCTTCCTTGGTAATACCATAATTTTACGGATTTTCAAAATAGGAAATCAATGATTTCTGATGGAAAGTCTCTTCTGCCAATCTAATCAACTAAATTAAGGCACCCATTTAATTTAAAATTGGTTTTAGAGAGTATTGCTTTTTTTGCCTTTTAAGTTTGCCATGGGCTAGAATCTTAAAGCTTGTGTTCTCAGCAAAATCTTTGCAAAATGGTTACAGTACTTTTACAGTCTTTAACGCTTTCCTACTTAAATATCACATTTAGTAGTGTGGGGACTGGAAAGAAAGAGGAAGATCTTCACTCCCACCTACAAGCTTATGCATAACCCTACTCATATGTCCCCCACAGAAATGTACTTGTCCTTTGCCTCACTGCTGCATAAAACTTCATATTTTTTGTGCTATTTTTCTTGCTACCATTATGAAAAATTAAAAATGTATTTCCATCAGTAGTTCACTGATACCTGCGTTATCCATGTCATATCACCGTTTGCCATGGATCAACTCAGCTTGCAAAATTCTTCATTGCTGCCCCAGTGCTGCCTTTTTGAAGGCAAAAGCCTTTTTCAAGAGGCAGCATGACTGAGAGGGAGCTGGTAAAGACAGGTCCTTTCAAAACCTGTGTGTTGCTCAGAGCTCTACTTGGTTACTGTAGGGTGTGGGAAAGAATGTAAATTCGAGTCAGCTAGCAAGTTACATGTTTTAATTGTTTTTTTAAATATATATTTAATGTTCTTTTTTGATAAAGAAGGGTCCTTGAAGAGTGTCTGGGATGAATTGTTCACACATGACTCTTTTTAAATTGTGGGAAGTTATACCTAAGATGCTAAATTGCCTTCCTGCTCTTAGGCAGTCTTCACTAATCTTCTTGGTTGTGCTGTGGCTACGCTGTTTAATTAGAAATTTTCTTTGTTTCCTTGACTGAGCTGTTTCTACACCCTTAACAGCTTTTGGCTAGTTACATAAATTGCAGCATTTTATTCTTTTCCTAGCAGGAATTCTGAGTGTTCAGCTGACTAAATGTGTGCATGAGCAAAGATGTGGACTCAGATATAGAGTTAAACTGTTCTCACGTTGTTAATGAGGTGCTGGGGTAAAAGAGGCTTAATCTGGCTGAATAACACCTCACTCCAGGGCAGTGTACACCAGGTTGTAAAGCTTGCAGTCACAGATGCAGACCCACGATGCCTCTCACTCCCTCTCTTCCTCATGGTTGCCAGCCATCTCTCCATCCAGCTAAACTCTCAGTTTTGGAACTGAAGAAGACCTTGCCAACTCCTGGGGCTCCCACCCACTGGCACTTAGCTCATCCACATCTCCTTCCTTAGGATTGTCTGGGAAGGCAGGTTTCTGAGAAGAAATTGGGGCCTGAGGGTTAAAAGTAACAAGGAATAGCTTTGGAGGTAGGATACTTTGACAGTTTGGGAGTTGCAAATGGTACCTTACCCAGCAGATTGTGACCTAGAAAAAGGAAATGAACTTTCCTTCTGAGTCCCAGAGAACCCCAGCTCCTGTGTGAAGTCCTCTTTCAGTGATTGCTCTGTGGGGTATAATTTCTGTGAGAGGACGTCACCTGGTTAGCCAGGGTAAAGGCTTTGGGAGATCAGCTTGTTTTTCCATCTTTTTATATCGGAATGCTCAGGAAGAAAATATGAAAAAGGCCAAAGGAAGAAGACATATCCTGTGAGGAGTAGTTGAGGACCTTGAGGTTGTCTAGTTTGGAGTAAAAGAGGCAGAGGAGAGACATTATTCCTCCCTATAGCTTTGTGAGACAGTGAAAGGGAGGGACACACTGATCTCCCTGGGATCTAGTAGCATTCCAGCCTCATTCCCTGAAGATTTTGCCCTGTGCACAACTGTGAAGTGAGAAAGAAAAGGACAGAGCTGACCTTGTCAAAGCTATGATTTTCATGAAGTACATACTCTCCCACCCAGGAGAGAAGAATTTCATGCCAAAGGTAGCATATATGCCAAGGAAATGCTCAGCTGATTGTCTCCTTTGCCTTTGTCTCCACCCTCACAGGCTGGCTATGCTCCATATGCCCTTGCCTGGTTTTCCTGCAGTAGGAGGTCTGCTGGTGTGGGAAAGGTGTGGTGAGTGAAAAGCTGACCTTAATAAGGCATTTGCTTTAGAACACACTCCAGTCAGGTGTTCGTGTGAGAGACAGCTCTGCTGAAATGCTGCCATGATGGAAACACAAGTGGCAAAGAGCTTGTGATCTTGAGTTCACTTCTGCCCAACCCAGGGAATGTAAATACAGCTATAAAAAGGATAAAGCTGTTTGTGGATCCTCATGATCTTTAAGCGGTTTAAATTATTTTGAACACTCAGGACAGAAAGAATAATGACAAAACCTGATTCAAAATCTGATTGATTTTTTTTAATATCCTGCTTTGTTTCCATAGTTATATCAGTCCATTTAGAACAGTTTGTGTTTTTGCTTTAGCAGCAAATAAAACTCATCATTGACTGAATAATAGTTCTAAAAGTTGGCTGCAGAAACTTCATGGATGAGCATAGAAAGATTATAACAGATTATTACATTTATTTCATCTAAGCGTATTTAAATCCCTGAGAATGGCTTCCATGGCAAAATGAGTCCATTTTCCTTATAAAAGGGTTTAAAATATAGTTCAAATAAAAATTACATACTCTGACAAGTGTTTTGAAAAAAGAAAACTAAAAGAAACATACTGAAAGTCACCCAGAAGCCCAAAGGCTCTTTTTCTGACCTAGGAAATGAGCAGCTGCCTACAAAAGCGGCAGCTGAATTGGGAATAAGAGGTAACTCACCTACAACAAAATGACACTTCTTGCCCAATCTCACACTATAAATATCCATGATTGCTGTGCTGCATCCCCCAGAGCAGACACTGCTCTACTCCTGTCAAAATATTATAAGTCATTCTGAATTGTGTTGTAGAAAAAGTTATTTATACAAATCTCCTCTCTTTGGTTAAGGAATCCAGTACCTTTCACACACATAAAGTGGTCTCCTTCCCCATTCAGTCTGGACTTAATTTTGCTCCACTTTGCCCGAATTCATTGCG
>VXAC01007471.1:215046-239062 GCA_013399225.1 Rhipidura dahli | reverse complement strand
GGGCGGGTTGAGGTCAATGTAAAACAAATTCAAAGATTCTTCCAAGTGCATTCCCTGGAGCAAATGTTTTGTGAAAATGCTGCATAGATATAGTACTGCCCCACATAGCTTACTCCAGGTCTTCTTCTAGCCTGGTTTATACCCATGACAAAGATGAAGACATCTCAGAAATTGTACCTACATTGTATTGAATTAGATGCATTGTTCCACTTCAGTCTCATAATTGATGTTCAGAGCTACAGTAACTAACCTTTGGCACCTGTGAGAGAAACAGCTCTTAGGGTCTTTTCCTCTATGCTCCTGTGCTTTTCCACTTTATTTTCTTAGTATAGCAGGGAACATAGGAGGCTTTGCAGTCCTCTAAAGCCTTGTTTCATGAAAGGAGCATGCACACCAGTCACAAATATGTAAGATATTAAAATTTCTATTCTTTTACTACTTGTAACACAGAAAAAAACATGTTAAATGCAGTGATATTTACACTTTTCTTCAATTGCTTGTAAGATTTCCTAAGCAGTAAAAGTGGAGTTGTAAACACATTTATTCATACATTAACAGTTATACCCGTGAGAATATTTCAAGCAAAACTGCATTCAAATAGGCTGTTTATTTGTTTTAAGGACTTTTTAAAAAATCAACAATTAAATAGTCCATCTGTTCCCCAAACACTTCTAGTTAAACATTTGACTACACAGTTTTGAAATGGCAATTTTGCTAAATTAAACATTCTGTGTTGCTGGTGCATAAATCCTTGACTGCTACAGGGAAGCAACAGAGTAGACAAAGGCTTATATTTGCCAAATTAAAATATGGTGTATATCAGCAGAATTACACCCACTTGTAGTACATTAGGTTACTCTTTTTCTCTTTATTCTTAGAGAACCACAAGTTTAAAATATTCCCTTCTGAAAGCTGGGTTAATCTTACAATTAGAGAATACAACAAATGGCTCTAAAATCACTGGGAAAGTACTTTCAGCATGTGTTTGTGGAAATAGCTTTTTGAAGTGTGTTTATATCCCCTAGATTTCTTTTTCTTGCATTTTAATGTTGGGCTAGAAACTGCTGATATTCCTCCACTCTAAAACCAGTGGAAAGACTTGCTAATGTTAAAAACGCATACAGACAAAAAATGGGTGATTAAGGATAATTTATATTTTTCATTAAATGAATGTACATTATTCTCAGAGCAAAGTGCTTTATTATTAATGGAAATTCATGATTGCTATTAATTACACATTTTGAAGTGCTTTCGTTTTAACCTGTCATAAATTTCCCACAGCAAAATTTCGCGTTCTCACTGCGAATATTCTGAACCTTACTTTGCTCTTAAATTGTGTCAAGATTTTCCTTTGGACAATCTGTTTTTTAGTTTCCATTTAACAATAACCATCCCTTCAGCCTTCATCTTTTTTCCTCAAACTACTACTTTTGAACTTGTTTTATTTTTTTTCTACAGTAGAAGTACCTTGAGCTTACAGAATCAAATTTTAAACTGTTATGTTATTGCCCTTATTATTATTGAGTGTTAATTTGTGAGACGAATTCAATATGCTCACATTTTTTCTTTGCATGCAAGTTAGTTAATTAATGAATGAAATTTTTCTTTAGGATTTTTTTTTTTTTTTTTTTTTACATGGGCCGGCAACTCTTCAAGAAATAATTCCTGGAAATGATTGTATTTTGATTCATCAGAATTTATCTCTGAAAATCAATCTGTATATGCAAAACTGACATGGAGACCGAACAACTTAGTAATCACAGATGGCAGGACAGATGCTTCACATGAATTACAGTTATAAAGCAACATCAGCACTCAGAGGAATGAGTATATTGTCTTCAATGGGTCCTGTAGATGCCAAATAGAATTACATGAGGTGAGGCAAATTCTGCCTTACTATTATTTTAGAAGTGTTCCACAACTGTGACTAAGAATACTGTTTGACCTGATCTGTCTTTGAATTCCAGCAGTGAAATTAAACAATACAGGGGCCTGCTCAAAAAACAGGCAAACCAACCAGGAATATTTACATAGGAAAGAAGTTGGATGGTCAAATATCATAACAAAAAGTAATAAGAAGCAAAGTTTTAAACAAGCATGGCATCAATGTGTTTGCTTCTGCCTCTGTGAAGTTGTTCAAATTTTAGAATACTTATTGACAGACTCCCCTTATTTAATTTTACTGTTTTATTACATTTTTACCTTTCTTTTTTAAAACACACTTTTTTGTTTACTCTTTTTTCCTGATAAGGACTTCAGTGTTTTTTTTAACTCTTTCTAGGCTGGAATTCTCTTTGCAAGCAAATAGATGAATAATCCTTCCTTCCTTCCTTCCTTCCTTCCTTCATTCAAAATCAACACCTTTCACTTCCCACCCAGTTTAACAATGATACTGCTCATTCTGGATATCTTGCTTTTTTAGCTTTTATGGTTGGGGATCAGAGTAGGACCCCTGGGAGGTGGATGAAGGTGGTTGAAGGGCAACTGTGTGAAGACCAAGTGGAAGCAAACCTGCTTAGTGCAAAGGAAAGGAGAGCCTGCTCCAGGGACTGGAGTTGGCATGTGACTAGTAAGGGGTTGTATAGAAGAAGATGTACTGTGAGAAAAAAGGAAAAAACCAGAGGAATATCTCCAGTCATTTCTGAACAGGAGAATAGAGAGATCTGAATGCTGAGAGGTTGTGACAAAGGAAAATTTTGAAGTGATGCACAGTGAGGTAATTTGAAGTGTAGATAGGATAATTTAGATTCATCTGGAAGTCTAGGAATGAAAACATGCATTTTAGCAAGGATATAAAGAAAGAAAAGGTGATTTAATATCAAGCTGCAGGCTAGGAAAGAAGGACAGAAATGAGGCCATGGGAAATCAGAAGACATTGCAAATTAAATTAAGTCAATGGAACACAGAATCTGTAGGAGGAAATATGTCTCATATATTGTGATGACTTCACCTGTTGTCACAGCACTGGATTTAAAGATGAGTCATCAGGGATGAGTATTACCTTATTTGAAGAGGATAAAATGTCAATACTGATCTCAAATGGACAAACAAAATGATCCTTTTGGATCCCTTCCAGCTCAGAATATTCTGTGATTCTGTGAAAACAAGTAAAAAAAAAAAACATCTGCAAGTACTTAATACATATTCAATTCAAGGATATGTTGCTGTTGTGTCTTTGGAGAATTGAGCAAAAGAAAACAGGAAGTAAATATGATTTGGGGGCTTTCTTTTCTCATTTTGATTGTTTTAGAATGCTGTTCTACTCCTTTTATTCTTTTTTTGGTCTTCTTTTTTATCATTAGTAAAATTAATTGGATTGTTTGCCAAATAGAAAAAGCCAACTAGTTTTGAAAATTAATTCTCCTTCTTCTTTTATTTTACTACAATGAAAATAACAAAGCAGAGCCCAAACAAATAACTAAGACCAAACACACAGCAAAATAC
This sequence comes from Rhipidura dahli, assembly GCA_013399225.1. Taxonomy (NCBI): domain Eukaryota; kingdom Metazoa; phylum Chordata; class Aves; order Passeriformes; family Rhipiduridae; genus Rhipidura; species Rhipidura dahli. The sequence goes on along the minus strand of VXAC01007471.1, from coordinate 235,618 downwards.
CTGACAACAGGCAAACTCTACAGGTAAAAATGAGGATACGTTCTGATTCTTGCGTAACCTACATTTATCAAGCCATGATATTTTACTGTTAAATATGTTTTTGTTACTATTGTCTAAGTGCTTTATGAAACAGACGAAAAGTATAAGGTTCCTGCCCTGAGAACCTGTGGCTCTGATTCAGATGTGAAGCAGCAAGGAATTAAGGCAGAAGAATGGGGATGTGGGAAGAGGTAACCACCAGGGCAGGCAGCTTGTTTGGCTGCATTGCACCTCTAAGGTCAGCTAGCTTAAGTTACGTGCAAGAAGAAAGAGTCCACATCTATCCGAGACTCAAAACAGAACCAGAGAGGGTTAAACTGTCCATTATATTTTCTTCCTTTCTATAATGTTTTAAAAATGTGCTGAGAATGTATAAGCCTTCCAAAAAGTGTTAACTTGGCTAGCAGGTGTTGAAACCTGGCCTTTTCAATAATGAATTGACTTATCTCAGTTACACATAATTAGTGATCTCTTGACATGTAACAGCCACTATCCCTAGGCCACCCAGCAATTTACCTTCCTTTTTGCCATGGAGCCTCTAGACCCTTGGCTTTTTGTACTATGCTTGGAAATTATTCATGCTATTTCCAAACAATGCGGGACACAAGTTTCCAAGTACTCAGATGCTGCCTGATGCCAATAGACGTCCTTTATAATGACAGGTTTGCTTTCCTAGAGTGAAGAAGAAGTGTTCTCTCTGGAGGACGGATTATAGGCTGTGCTGAATTCTAAATTTAGTCCCCAACATTAAGAGAGTTGCAACTATGCCAGCTCTGATTTTGAGATAAGAGAGGAGAAGAGTCTCAAGAATAGAATGTAATTGTGTGTTCCAAAGTAAGGATTTCCTTGGGCATTTAACAGTCATAGAGGAAGATGTTAATTCTTGGTCACTACAAAGAGCACAAGCTTTTCCACGTGAACAGATAAAAGGAATTAAGAACTTTTCATGTTTCCTTGTTTCAGCTGAGGAAAAGCTGAGGAAAGTTAAATGGAATGATACTGGAAAAGTGTAGGGAAAAAAGATATGAAATGAGTGTTTTGAAAAGATAAAAAAAAAAATCTGTCAAACTGAGATTGCCAATGCAGCCAATGCTGCATCCAGAGAAGCTTTATATTAATTATCTGTGTTCATAAAGTAAGAATGATTACATCAATAAAGGGTGATTCATAGTTAAGTGGAGCCTTTCAACCATACAACTATCAACATCTATTGAGAACAAACACTGTGCTCCAGATGGAAGCCAACTAATGCACTAACAACATAATTACAATGATTGCAGCTGTGACAAAGGGTATGAGTGGCTTTCAACCACATCATACAACAGCTTACAAGAAATGCATTTCTGTTAGTTAAGTGTGTTGCAGTTTTGATTATAAGAGCAACTAGAATGGAACTGTGTCTGTTGGCTTATACTAGACACCACAGAAACTGATAAGAAAGGAAACAATTATTAAGAACACAAGAGAAAAATAATCTAAAACCAAGATAGTGTTCTGCTATTATTTTTATCATATTGCTGGCTGCCTGTGAGTGTTCACGTGCATACATATGCTGAAAAGAAGGATAGTTCCTGTTATTGAATGCTCATCCATGAGAAAATAGAGTCAGGGATGGGATTCTTTTCACTGGTCTTCTGACTCTTGACTTTCTGTACAGTTACCTGAAATGAGCAGACTCTGTCAGAGTGTGATTCATTTTGTCATATTTTAAACTTCAAATTTTGAGTGGGATTATTTTTAAAGTAGCTGATTTGCTCTGCTGAGTAAAGGGAACTAGGATAATGTACTCACATATGCACATGCTCATATTGTAAAACCCTTCATGAGACCAGTGGTATTACATCTTTGAAAGAATACAGAAAGACTGATGAAACAGTGCTGACATAAATAAGACCATGCATTCAAGTTAAGAATAGTCATATTACCCTGACATAAGTTGTCCTTTGTCTACAGCAAAGCGAAAGTGAGCTTTCAGAAGGCAAGACTGGTAATTATTTAAAGACTACTCATCCCAGAAACAAGGCAACACATGGAATGAAGTGTAAAATAGCAAAGATTTAAAGGTTCAACAACACTGAATATTACAGGTATGTTGTGAATGCCTAAAAGGTGGCAGTCTGTGAAGGGATTCCAAAGCAGAGGAAAATGTTGTGTTGTGTGGGTTTGCAGAAAAGCTGCTGCTGAGTAAATACAAGAGGAAGGTTTATCCTAAAACACAGCACCCAGAAGTGCTACCACACAGATCTTTGCATTTTGACATGACCCATCCATAAGTCCCACCTCTTCCAAATCCAACATAGACACAAATCTGCACTGCTGTCTCTGAAATCTCTGTTCTGAGGAGACAGTTCACCCACAGTCTGATACCTTCCTATCATATACTGCAACATCACTGAGCCGGTAGAATGATAAAAAGTACAGCATTTATTAAGTAGAATTTTAGGTCAGATATTCCATTAAAGACCTGGGAAAAGTTCAGATAAAACAAAATATTCTATTTTAGTAACATTTTGATAAATTTTACTAAAAATCGGTGATTTTAAGTTCAAAGAACACCCCTTCTCTGTTTCGTCTCAGAAACTAAGCCCCACCCAGCCCTCCACCCAGTTAAGGAGAGGTGGGAATATCCTACCCCCTTAGGCACTACCTTGTTGATCCCCTGTAAATTGTTTTTGTGCCTTCTAGGTTCAAGATAAATCCGTTTTTCTTTCCTTCCCCAGACTTAATTCTCACATTGAGCTCAGTGAAACAGAGCACTGGTAGCTTATCTAGCAGTAGAGGCAAAAATTAACTTTGCTATTTAAAGCACTTTATGCCTTATTACATTTGGAAGCCTTTTTCAATCTGCAAATTACATATCGTAACAAGTATTAGCTATACATACGTTCTATTAAATTAATAATCTTCATTGTGGCCTTAGCTTTTGGCAGGGTCTACTCATTGCAACCCACTAGTACGTGCTGGCACAGGCTTGAGAAATGTTCTGTCAAAACCACCTTCTCCCTCTTTTATCTCGTTCTGTTACTTTCTGAGGTAACAGTAAAATAAGTAGCTAGAAAAATCTAAACAGAATTTCAGGTACTCTTCAGAAAAGAACAGAATAAATTGGAAAGAACCACTACCAGGCTGTGTACATCCAGGATGTACCTGCTGCTTAAGCATTATTTTCAGTTCTGTTCATCATATATCAAAGGGATAGAGTATAAGTAGAAAAAATACAAAGAGAGGCCAGAAAAGTTACAAGAAACATGGAAAAACTTCTGTACAAAAGCTGATTAGATAAAGAGTTTTTAGATTGAAAAATGAAAATTAGATTAGATTTTCATTAGATTCATTCATCATTAGATTAGATTTAGATGAAAATTCATCCAAATATCAATAAAGTGGAAATTTATATAAAATATGGAGATATAATTTATTCAGTAACTACCACAGTGAAAGAAAAAGAGGACACTGACCGAAATTATTGGGCAGCATGTTTAAAACAAACTGATAATATATCTAGTGACAGATTAAATTTAGGTTAGTTTTCCTAAAATGTTGTGCTGTCCAAGGTATAAGCATGTATAAAAAAGTTTAAGCAAATTGTAGAGAACAGACTCGCCCATGGTTTTTGGGTACCATGGTCCCAGTTGTGTCTAGCACAAGAATTCCCTGGACATTTTTTCTCTAGTAAATTGCAGGAGTTTCATTGGAAAGGAGGGGGTGGAATAACTTTTTGTGTGTGTTAGTCTAGCAGCCTCCAGTTCAGCAGGGCTTCACTAGAAGTTTCAGGTGGGCCATCTGGATTTGCCTTGACCTGAAAAAGTTTTGCCTTGAATACTCAAGTCAGATACTTGGCTCAGACAAGTCGATTCAAGTTTGTGGGTGACTCTATTATAACAAATTTATTTTTTGTAGTAAGAATGTATGTTATACTACCTTGAATTAAAAGTTAGTTTAAGAATATCCACTGAGCGATTTTACCAGTTTATAAAATCTTTAAAACTTATTTTATTAAGTGGACAAGATTTGCAAAAATGTGACCTCATTGATGCCATTATTATATTTTTTACAAGATCACCTTTATGTCAAGTGCACTAATGAGCTAGAAGGTACATGATTAAAAAAACAGTACAGTCAGGTTATATTGGAGCATTGTAAGAATAAAAAAAATCTTCCTCTTCCAGAAAAATGTTTGCTAGTGGGAAATATGGTGGTCTAAAGCAGAGTGAAGCATAGCAAAATCTTTTCAAGAAAGTTTTTTTCTTCCTTAAGAACTTCATTTTTTGCTATAATTTAAATCTATGATCCCAAACTGAAAGAAACCTTTACACTTCGTTAGCAAAGTAAATATGACTATGCCATTAATGTTTTGAGATAACACTGATGAGGAATGATTTTCTATGCTGTATTTTAATGGAACCTGGCTGCTTCAAATTTTAGAGATGGAGATACACTTGGCTAAGCTGAATTTGACAGTTTACTTACCTCTGGAGTTGCCAAGTTGACACTTCACTGCTTATAGAATTTTCATGCTTTTACCTGAATTTATAAGCAAAATCTTGAGCAAAAGCTTGTAAATGTGATTTGTCCATGAAGTCTGCATGAATTAGATCAGGTACCTGTGCACCAGAAGAGAATTTAAACATCAGTACCGATGGCAGTTGTAATCTGCCAAAATGCAGAGATTTAACAGAAAACTAAACACAAAAATTTCTGTCAGCCATTGGGTATGCATCTGCTGCTAATTTGGTGCTTTGGCTCTCAGAGCAGTCAAACCTGACCTCAAAGCTGAGATCATCTACAGGATGAAATCGTCATCCAGTTAAATTTAGTGGCAAAAGTGTTCTTGTCAGGAAAGCCAGTTTTTCAGAATAGTTTTCCATAGAAAGATGAATCGCTCTGAGGTTATAGTAGTCTTGCTACTGCATAATTTTGTTGCATGTAGAGTTCATATTTTTAAAATTTATGTCAGCCATACTTTGTATATTCCTTTCTACTTATTTTGGCTTGTGCTTTATCTCTTTTTTTTTGAAACACTTACCTCTTGGGAAATAAAGCACACTCCTTTTGATACCAGTAAATACAGGAAGAGTTTCTACTTTTTTCCTTGATGAATCTTGGTGCTTCTCCTTGTCCCATTTTTCCTTAGCTAAAACCAGCTTTTGTAACAACAGTATGTTTAAGGGCTTTCTATTTCTTGGTGATTTTGTTGGCATATTTTAATACAGCCTGACTTGTACTTCATAAAACTGATAGCATTAAAGTGGTACTTAACAAAAACACTGCTACTGAGGTAGAATATGTGTTTTATGTATTTTGTTAATATCTAATAGGGATTTTTTTCAGTATTTATTCCCTCCCCTCAGCACATCTTCTGATTCTTGTCCTTATGGAGTGAAAATCAATATGGTGTATCCCAAATAAACCATACCTCAGATGTTTCATCTGAATTTTGGTTTGAAATAGCAGAGCTTTAAGGAACAGTAGAATTTATGCTGGATCCTCCTTATGCAAGTGTTTGTATTTGGACCCATCAGCTATGTCAAAATTTGATATATGAAATGTCAATGACTATGACCCACAATAGCATGTTTTAAGGGAGCTATCAATTGTTGGATATCACTGCTATGCAACAACAAAAAAGACATGGCTTGTTTCTGATGTACCTCTGGAGGGTCAAAATTTTCCTTCAGATAAGCTTGCTGACTTTTCAATCCATATCTGAAGGCTGTTCATTTCATTTTGGATCTAATTACTTAAAAAATAAAGTTCAAAGTTTAAAATTATGCAAAAAGTAGGGAAAGTGAGTAATATCATATTCAGAAAATGCAGAAGAAGTTTCATGTAAAGCTGGGAGATGAAAGATGAGAACTAATTCCCTCTTATTTAAGAATGACTTTGTGATTTTGGAGGTATGTTCATTTTTTGTTGTTAGAACTGAAAGGATGCTCCAGCTGTCCTCAGAGCCCTTGCCCAATAGCAAGTGTTCTGATAATATGTTTTTGATGCACTTTTATTATAAAAAATAACTGCAGTGTCTCTGATAAAATTAACTTCATTGGAACAGCTGGCAAATTCTAGTTTTTGAAAAGAGGACTCTTCTTGAGCAGTCCAGTTGCAAAGAGGATATAAATTACAATAACAACTCATGTCATGTAAGAGGAAAGACATATATGATCAGTGGCAGTGTCCTAGAGGGCTAGATCACACTTTCTTTGATACCTAATCAATGCTAATAACTATATATTTGCATCTGTTTTCATTTAATAAAGATCTTAAGGATACACTTGAGGTTAAGCTGAAGTTAACATGCTAGCTTACTGAGACCTCCTTGACTACAAAAAAATCCTTTTTAGTATGAGATGGGACGCATGGCTCAGTATTTATTAACAGATATATTTGAAACCCAGATTCCGATTCCAAGAAATATAATTTTTAGAATTTGTCCCTCTGGGTCCTGTCAATATCCATTTGTTGGACAGTTGTTGACACTTCAGAAGAAGGTAAAAATTATCCTGAAAATACACTTGGGAAGCAGCATATGACTTTGACTATTTCAGGACATTTGCCAAGAGACCTGGGGCGGCTTTGAACATGCTGTTAATGTACAGCTGCCAATACTATCAGCTTTCTGAGGTGATGCAGGGAATCTGGATCTTCCTGTGGGCCAGGAAAGAAACAGATACATCTCTGTACACACATCCCATGGGGAGCACTGTGATGAGCCAAATGAACCCAGATACAGAGACTGAAAAAATATTGAAAGCTACAAGCACACAGAGCCTACCCTTTTTCTCTCTCTCTCAGTAAAGTTGTTACAACGTTAAATTGCCTCACATCTCTCAAATTGTTTTTTGCTATAAGATTGAAATAGTCTGACTTTCAGCTGCATTCTGCAGGGCTGCATACAGCTTTGTTATCAGGGTGGGAAAAACTCACATCCCTGCAAGCCTTTCAGTATGCAAGTACAGTCACTTAGCTGTGCCTTCACAATCTCTTGTTAAACCAGTTGAGTTCTTTAATCCTCACATTTAAAAGGCTGATTTTCAGCTTTTTTATGTCCTACTTTTGAACTCTTGTTTGTATTTTTATGTCCTTCTTAATTCATTGTGAGACCAGCTGCTTCCTTCCTTGTGTACTGCACCAGGTCACATTTTACTTTTCTACAATCTTATTGGGAGTGTGCTGGTGTTTCATGATCACCTCATTCTGGATAAGGATCCTGGGCAGGGTGCTGTTAAGAGGGGTATTTTCTCTCCTCTCTCTCTTATACATGGGAGTGTGTCAGTTTTAGTCAGCCTGGTTTTTGGCAGTGGTGTGGGGGGCCACAGAGGTGGCTTCTGTGAGAGGCTGCTGGAGGCTTCCACCATGTCCAACAGAGCCAACCTGTGATGGCTCTGAAGATGGACATGCTGCTGGTCAAAACTGGGCCAGTTAGAGATTGTGGTATGCCTCTGTGGTAACATATTTAAGAAGAAAGCACAACAAAAGTAGTGGTGCAGTTTTAATTCCAGCGAGAGAAGAGGAGGAGGTGAGAACAGGACGGAAAACAACATGGGGACACCAAGGTCAGTGGAGAAGGGGGTGAAGAGATGCTCCAGGCTCTGGAGCTGAGATTCTCTTGCAGGCCATGGTGAGGACCATGGTGAAGCAGCTGTGCCCCTGCAGCCCCTGGAGATCCACGGGGGATGCAGAGATCCACCCGCAGCCCCTGGGGATCCACGGGGGATGCAGAGATCCACCCACAGCCCATGGGGAGGTGCCCATGTCAGAGCAGGTGGATGCCTGGAGGAGGCTGTGATCCAGTGGGAGACCCGATGGAGAGACAGGGCCCTGCTCCCAGGCTGGAGGAGGGCTGCACCCCGGGGAAAGAGGGACCCACGGCACAGCAGTTTTGGGAGGGCTGTGTGCCCGTGAGAGGGGCTCACACTGCAGCAGGGGCGGTGTGGCTGCTGCTCCTGAGAGTGGAGCCACATTGGAGAAATTCACAGAGAACTGTCTCCTGTGGGAGGGACCCCCATGGTGTAGCAGGGTGAGCACTGGAAGGAAACCTTGGGTGTCAAACTGACCAAAACCCCCGCACCCTGTCTCCCTGAGCCATTGGTGTGAAGGAGAGAGGAGTTGGGGGGAAAAAATGGGTGCTTTTAAGGACTAATTTTATTTCTCATTATCCTGTTCTGATTTTTGTTAGAAATAAATTCACTAAATATCTTTAAGTCCAGCTTGTTTTGACCTTGGAGCATTTTCTCCCAGTCCTTATTTCAACTCATGAACCCTTCATTATATTTTTTCCCCTCTGTTTAGTTGCAGAGGGCAGTGACAGAGGGGTTTTGTGGATGCCTGGAGTTTGGCCAATGTCAAAACACAGTAGAGAATTTCCAGAAAGGCAGCTGAGCAAGTGCTTGTGCTTTCCTTGAGAAAAAAAAAAATTAAGGTGTGGCAGAGGAAAAGTTTTCTGACAAGCGAAGCAGAAGGTTTCAGCTCAGTCAGCTCTAGTGAGAGAGAGGGAGGAAGGAACAGTGACAGGCAATCAGATCTATGGGTGCAAGGACAGAGGACGGAGGTGGGAGGTGAGCATCCCAGAAATCTAGAACCTGAGGACTGCTCTGCCAGATCAACACAAACACTAGAAATCTGTGATTTCAACATCCAGTTAGATGAACTGGAAGTTTATCTCCTGCACAACCCTGGATATGCTCTTTTTTCCCCCCCCCTCCTTTTTTTTCAGTCTGAAAGACTTTCCTAGCTGCTTTTTGATTACACTCAGATCTCACATTGAAGTGGTGATGTGATGTCACACATCAGCAGCCTCTGACCTACAAATTTCTAGTCTTGATGCCAACTGTATTAAAACTTTCAGTGGGTTATAAGCATTTAATTAGGGAATGCAGTATTCTGAGGCAGTTTATCTTCCTGATCATTTAATTCTCCAACAAATTTTGTGTCATTTGCAAAGTTTATCAACAACGATTTTATGTCATCCCTTCACTTCCATATCTGCTGTATTTTATACTACAATGCAATTATGAGCTAATATTCCATTGTGAACTATATGAAGACATTTGTTTTGATTACTTAAAATAAAATGCCAAATTGTCATGGGAGCTTTTACAAATAATGTAAAAGAAAGGATAAATAACACAATAAAACTATTTTTAAATAAAACATGAAAATTGCTCCAAACCGCGGCCAATCTGCTCTGCACTGCTGTGAAAGACAAGATACTATAAAATTCTCTTTTGGCTTCTCAAGAAACAGGAGTGTATAGCTCTGAGTGATATTCTGCCCTTCAGATAAGGCAGAATGGAGCTCGTTTATGTCAGCTGAGAGCAAATCTAAGACTGCTTTGCCACAAAGACTCATTAAAGCAGATAGTGTTTAGCCTGAGTGCTTCTGCCAGTCAGTATATGGCACAAACCAGCTTGCACTGACTTTCCAGAAAGAAGCTCAAGACCTGTGAGCACCACAAATCCGTTCTGCACCACACACTCTAGTGATTATTCTTAAAGAGAAGCTATTTCCGTGCAAAAAAAGAAATTGCAGGCAATTCAGAACTGCTGGAGTGCTTCCAGAGTGGCCTGTGCGTGGTGGCCCTGTGCTTCACAGACCTGGATGATGTCTGGGGTGCTGTTATGATCATAATTCCAGGTGCATGGTGACAGCAAGCAGGTTTCCCTCTTAAAGGAACTGAGATTCCCAGGTTGCTTTACATCCACAAGTGTGTTATGGCCTACCCCAGAAGGCATGTTCTGGGAGGGGTGGTCTTTGGAGGTCACAGATGAGCAGTTGCTTCTTTGCAACATTTGCTTACAAAAGTCCTCCGATGATCTCAACCATGTCTAAGCCACGAGCCATTTCAGCCTCTCACAGAGTGCTCTGCTGGTTGAAACACAGCAGTGTTCTCATTCTGATGCTGAATACCTGCCCTTCTTCAGTATGTACAAAGTGGACCTTTTCAAAAACCCAGTGTATTTTATGCTTAGATTTATCCAGAATCCAGAACTTTTCCTACTTCCTGTGTTATTACTAATGACCATTGGAAAGTTATCTACCATCAGTTAAGCTACCAAAGGACAAACCTACTCCAGATCCATTGAATATCTGGCACAGTTTCCTGAGATTTTCAAGGATGTCATTTGCATAGATTGATTTGCAGGAGAATGATCTTGATTTATAAAGCACTTCATCTTAAATAGGTTTGCTTTTAGAAATATGCCTGGATTATATAAGATTTTAAATAATTCAGCCACCACTGTGTAGAAAAGTAATGATTAAACACACAAGATACAAAAGAAAGGCCATTTCAAGGCTGTTGATCAGTTAGGTAGACAACTTAGTATGCTGAATAGCCAGTGTTATTACCCTGAAATTATCCTCTAGTGCAATTTAAAGCATCCTATATGTCCAGTAAGACATTATTTATACAATGTTAGGCAATGCCCTCTATTATATGGCTATACTGAATTGTTAGGAGACTGAATGGGAACCACAGTGGATGTAATTTATTTCTGAACAGAAACTGCAAAATTAGAATTAAATTAAAAATCAGAGTTAAAATATCAAGTTGCTCATTGCCTGGATGTCATTAGTAAAATGTTTCTTTTCTAATTTTAAAAATGCTTTATTTATTAGGGGGTTTTTGAGTGTGCTGCATTGAAGAAACCTTTTACATGTTGAAAAAGTGTTTTTTCACTGAAAGTCTGAAATTCTATGACAAATCATTCTGTTGCCCAATACTCAGATTGAGATGACTATGCTGTTCTTCCTTAGAAATTTTATTAGAAGACCTGGTAATTATGTGTGGTCAGATTTCTGTATCTATGGGGAAGCCCTGTGACAATGTCTATCAAAAGCTTTTTTAGAGTGGATTCAGCTGCAAGAATCACTACTTCCTAGAGGACAGCATATCCAGATGGAACTCAGAGCTTAGTCATGCAACTATCAGCCATGTGCTTGTTCCTCTCAGTCCTCTAAAGGGATTCTTGGCACGATTAAGGATTAATCAAGAGAGTAAAAGTTTGCTGGGTCAGGTCCCAATTCTGGAATGTGATTAATTCATTGATTGAAAAAAATACATGCTGCAATTTTCAATATTACAAAAACCAGTAATAAATAAACAAAGCTGATGTGGTGGCTCTGAGGTTTTTTGAGGATTATCATGAATTTCAGTTTGTGAATTAGAACTGGCAGGCTGTGCAAGGGTTTCAAGCCCAGTGCCATGGATCTCCTGGGAGGTATTTCAGCTTTTCTAGTTATGCAGCAGCACTGACGCTGATTGTATAAGAAGCCAACAGATTTAAGAGGAAGAGAACTGAGAGGACAGCTATAGTAAATCAGAAAGTTTTTCCATGTTACAGAAGACATCTGAGAAAATTGATGGGTATTTCTGGTTTGTGAAAATTTACCCTTTAGACAGCTAATGATTATAGTACCTAATTGTGTCCTTTAAAGTAGAAAAGAGACCCAAAAAAATAAACAGTAAAAACTATTAAATATATTCTTGTAATCTTAACTGACATAAATCTGATGAGTTCTTGATGATAAGGTAATTTTTATTTCTATATCCTTTTCGCTTATATTTTTCTTCCATTGAGACTGAATACATTTATCCAATTTAATCTATTCCCATCTGAAACCAATATATACTCCTCAATAATAGTTTGGGCTTCACATTTTAAACTACTTCAAAATTCTGAAGAGGCGGCCTGCTGAGAAATTCGTGTGTTCATTATTTGGTCACTGAGGAAGTGTCAGGAAGAGGTTTCACTCTGCTTGCTGAATCACTAGAGGGAGCTCCAGATGCATAGGAAGAGAAGGCTTCACTCTCAAACTATACAAAACTCAAGAAACCAGAAAAAATACCTTTCCCAATGGACAGTGATTGCTAAATGTCTAAAAGAGAGAGAGAAAAAAATAGTCCTTTTTTCGTCTTCTTAGTTAGAGAATTTTATGTGTGTTTGTTTGCCAATAATACATGCCTCACAAGCTAATAACTACAGCTTTTAAAGGCTGGTTACAAATAATGTCCAGTTAAAAACTTTGCAAATAGAAAGCTTGAAAAATGCCTGAGACCAGTGCCTGTAAGCCCTTTTAGGCAATAGCAATCAAGATATGTGGCTTTTTCAAGTGGCTGGTTTGTCAGAGCTGATGAGATACATATCCATTAGGTTGGAACTAAACCTTTCCTCTGATGCAATGCAATGATTCTAAAGCAGTATAATGTACCTGTAAGCCCACTGATCTGATGTCTGATATTCATATAGGGAAATGGCTCTTACGGTGCTAAAATGGGGATCATTTTTGATGTCCAAAGGGAAATTCATTTGGGTGAAACATAAAGTGGAGGAAATACAAAATAGCATTTTCTGAAGAATTTTCAGTGTTTATAATTTGGAAAATTGCTTCCAAAGTGCTGAAATTAAGAAAGCATTTTGTTCTGGCCTATATTTAAAATGTTATTGGTTTATTTTCAGTGTTTTTTAAGAAGATGTCTTTCTTTACATGACATGAAAAGCTGTCAAATGTTCTGATAGTTAGCACTGATATCTCAGTTCCCCAGAATATTTGAATTAGGCAGTGGAAGTTCTATAAATACGCATATGCAAGCACAAAGAACACTAGGATGGAGCCCCAAAAATTCAGTATACAATGTATAAGATCAGCCTCTTAGTATCAGCTGTATATATCTGCTTTCCTAGTACAGTGGAGGTTTTTATATGATAGTCTTCTCTGAATATTTATTCTTATGGATAAAATAATATTTACAATATGTATCTCAGAAATTCTACATTTGACATTATGGTCTTATAAATAGCAAGAAATAACCTATAAATATGAAAAATATATATATTTTTATCATCAAGATTTCTGATGTTTTATCAAATATATTTGTTACATGTCTTGTAACATGTACAGTAAAACTGTATTATGTTTAGTGAAGATTGCAAAAACTACTGTTTCAGCATCACACAATGATTAGTACTGGGAGGGAAGTTCATAAAAATGTTCTATTCAAATCTGCTATTTCTTCATATTGGATGACAGTGCTGCAGGAAATAAAAAAATAGCTGTGTGTTTTCATACTCTGATGAATGATATAGAAATGTATAGCTCATCAGAATAAACTAGACCAGCTTAGAATTTATGGAAATATTAATCCTTGACTTCCATAGTATTTCCACACTATTTACTGATTCTGTGAGGAAGAAGCAGAAGTGCTTTGTTCTCGAGGCTGTTACCTAACAAACAGTGCTGTCAAGGTTTATGCATTGGTGGGTGTGTATCCCTATTATGTGATGGCCATTATTTGGGAGTGGCACTGAGAGCTGAATGAAACGTGTTCACTTCTGCAATCCCTCCTTGAACTGCTTCCTTAAGGTACAATTTTTTGGATCTCTCCTTCTATGAGTCTTGGTCAAAGCAAACACATTTATACTTTGATGTTACTTTAAGCTGGTATCATGTTTGGGTTTGAAAAATGTAGGGAAGAGAGGAAGTGGTTTTCTTCCCTTCCTCACTCCTTACTTTCTAAGGCTAGAAGGGAAAAATATCTTTTCCTCCCTACCGTGTTTTTAATGGAATAAGAATATGAAATATGACATTTCTTCTAAGAGTTTTGTATACTGTTTTCAGAAAGATCTATTTAAAGCTCCTCAACATGTGTAAAACCAGCAGGATTGGGCCTCTAGAGGGAATCAGATGAAATAAGTGTTAGAAAAAAACCTCACAAACTCTTTTTCTGTGTAGCATTAGGAAGAATCTTCTAAAATTTTGAAAAGGGCTAAAATTCTCTTTGTATCTGTTGTAGTCCAAATGTTTATTCACAGTAACATAATAAAACACAAATAAACCCCTCTGGGAGTATGGCCATATATATTTTTTTCTTAACAAGAGCAAAATAGAAAGGCTGTGATGTGCATATTGTTCAAAACTAGAGAATTAAACTCACATCATTCTGTGGTGTTTATTTTCGAAAAAATAGATTTTTCTTTTTAATCCTGCTTCTGTTTCTACCACATCTTTCTGAAATGTACTGGAGACAGGAGGATTTATATGATGAGGTTACTCCCAATATTTTTTCTCCCACCTGAAAATAGGCTGTTAAACAATTTAAACAGTAAATGGTGTCACAATTTTAGACAGAAATTGTCAGGAAACATTGCATGAACCCAGTCTCTGTCCCAGCCCAGTTTCTCAGTGTAGCCCATACAATGATGGGAGGAGGAGTCTCAGCTTTGCTGTTTAGGCCAAGTCTCAGTGTAGGTCTTTGCTGGCTTTGCACTTTCCCAGCACTGTGTAAATGTTAATGGATCTTCAGGACATCTTAGTGAGGTGGGTAAAGATTAGCAGCTTCATTTTCCAGGAGGGAAATACCTTGGGAAGAACTGAATTTGTCAGCTCATACAGGGAAGCAGTGACCCAACAGCTTTTAGAACTGAAAAGTCCCATCCTGCTAAAACACAGTGTTTTGGGCTCAAAACCCACAAAAAAAATCAAACTGTACCATGATTGCCCTAGAGACAGTGGTAAACCAGATAATTAACAGGCATCTGGTGTAGAATGCCAAGACATAATGATAGTGTCACAAAGTATATTTTAAGGCCTTGAAATAAGTAGAGAATCCAAAAAATTGTAATTATCCCTCACTTACATTTTTGTGGCCATTCTGATTTGACAAGCTGGAGTTATGTTTCATTTTGTAGAAACAAATGTACTGAACTCATGGTTATGTGTGCACTGTGTCTAGACACTAGAGCAATTATAAGGAAAATCACATTTTCATTTCTATTGCAAATTGTCTTGTTAATCTGCTCAATATTTCCTTGTCTAATCATTTTGTTCTGCAGTTCTCTTCTTTAAAGAAGGTCAAACATGCTCTTTCAATGTTACTACTGCCTGCTGTAGCTGTAATATGGGCAATAAGAATCATAGTTCATTACTATCATACAAAAAATCTCATTTAGCTGATTTACATTTTATTTTTCCAATATTTAAAACAATAAATTTATCAGGGAGCAAGACCTGCTGAGTTCTCTTCCCCAGAAATACACGTTGGCCCTTATGGTCACTGCTTTTCTAATACCCACAAGAACTGCAAAAGGTGACTGACTGTCGCCTTCTCCTTTCTCTCCAACTGTGGAATAAATAAAGAAAGAAGAGAATTTTACTTTCAGTACCAAACAGAACTATTACCACTGCCAATAAGCTGCCCAAATCTGCCAATTCCAACACGGATATAAAACTTAATGGCTTGGTAGCTGAGTCATTTAAGAAGCCATGAGAAGCACTTTTGGATCTTCTCTGACTGGGAATGCAATTGCACCCCAGATATCTGCCCTCCTAGAAGGCAATATAATTCATATAATCATTGTGATGAAATCACTAACACAGTCATGTGGAAGAATATAAGGAAGAGTGTTATTTTCATTAACAAAACAATGTATTTAAGAACCTAGGCTGGAAAATGATGCCTTGCCATGAACAGAGCTCCCAAGGAGCTGCTTCATTCTAATTTCCAGACAAGTGACCAGGTCCAGAAGCATGACAGTGCTTTTTCTTTTATGGTGTAAGCATTTTCTGCTGGCTGCTTTAGATGTCCCTTCGTACAGCTGATTATGAAGCCTTTTTGTAGATGCCTAAATCCCATGGGATAATAATGAACTTTGGCTTTACCACCATAGAAGGACCTGACTCAGCACTTTGGGAGCTGAGTTCCTCACTGCACTACAGTGTTGACCATCACAGGACTGGTACTGGTAAGTCTCTGGGTGTACAGTGACTGAGAATTAGTGCCAAGATTTTTTCCATCTGAGCCTCAGGATCTTCTGCTCTTGCATAAACTTGCAGAGTTAAATTATTTATTGTGAATTCTTACAGCAACTAATAATAGCCTTCTTAGAAAATGTAGTTTTGACTTGTAAAATGAGAGACTGTCTGTGAGTGAAAAAAAAATGAGGAAATGACCACTGTAGAAAACAGAACAGTGGGTAGGGAATGATTTAGTATGACAATTATGCAAACAAATAATAATCTAAACTACTCAGAAGGTATTTTACCACTGCAAATTGTTAGCATTGTCAACAGTTTCTTGAAATCACAAGCTGTTTGCTGAATTTCTGAATTGTTCCTACTAGGGTGCATATTTCTATGTAAATGAATGCCATTAAACAAATGCTCCTGTGGTGATGATACAAGTTCCTTTCCACATTATCACAAGTTCTTTCCTTAGGCATACTGCAGGGAGAAAAAAAACTAAAAAGCCATTCATATTATTCAATGTCCTATTTGTTTCTAAAATGCAGCAAATTTCAAAACCAGTATTTTTGTCTGTATTGGTGTGTACAGCTCTTCTATAGGACATACACATTTCCTTATTCTTAGAGAATATGGTGAAATGAAGGCCCCATGTTGGTGCTGACCCTTGTCAATCTTGTTATGATAGTGCCTTGTACTTGTTCTGTTTATGAAATTTAGCACCTCTGTTACCCCTCAAAACAACGAAAACCTGCAAAGTCATGATTCTGAATATTTCAGGACATTTTTAAAATCATCTTACAAGTTAAGCAAAGCTTAAACTTTCTCTTTAAGATTTTCCCATGCCATTTTAAACTCAACAGTGCTCATTTAGGAATTCCTGAAACTGAAACAGCATTATAATATAAAGGGTAAATAGTTTAGATTACGCTGTTGGCAGATTGTGATTATGTCTTGCTCATAATTTAATGCCATTTATCAAAGAGCAGAAATTTACCATGTGCAGGAAACTCCTGACTGTCCATGATATGGATGGTTTCAGAATTTTAAGGAGTTACATGCTGACTCTTTTAAACATTTCTCAGGCCTAGGAGTAGTATGATGGATTTGTTCTTTTTCAAGATGGTAGACCTGAGTTTAGAAGAAAGTGAGGAGGGATAGACAGGAGGAAAAGGGTTAACAGAAATTTTTCTAATGTTAACTGTGAAGAAATATCCTGCACCAAATAAACAATCAATGGTATCTACAGGAGAGAATACCCTACTCACATTATCAGCCTGCTTGGCCCATATGGATCACTTTCCTCCTTGCTCCATTTTGCAAAAAACAGTGTCTGTTATAGAGGTTTGTTTCCTTTTGAGTCAAGTAATATCACAAATTTACAGATTTTCTTGATTATGAAAAACCTACATTTTTTAAAATAAAAACAAAATTGATGACAAAATATATTTCATTCTAATTGAAAGAACAGCTGTGAAATATTAAGTTTAATAAGAATTAAGTGGAGAAACATGAAGTTTTAGTAGTGAAACACTGCAGTATTCAGCATTATTACAGTATTTTTTCTGTGAAGTTTCTGTTGGCTGTAGTGAATGCAAAGGCTATGATGATAATACAAAGAATAAAAAGAATTGGTAGATAATCAGTGATTCTTGAATTTTCACAATGTAGCAGGAAATTGGCAGCAAATACTGAGTCTTCTCTTACATCTGATTGGCATTCAGTGGAGATATTGAAAGTGGAAAATAAAAAGGATTTCATATATACCTGTTTCAACTGAGAAATTTCTGAAAGTGATTTTCTTAACATTATAGTATGATTATTTTTAAGCATGCATTAATTTTTTTTGAGATTTTTATTTTCAGACTGCTTTTAATGGTACAGAATAGGATATGTGGAAGAAAGCATAAAACCTGTGTATTGTACTTCCTTGACTCCCTTTCTGCTCTGATACCTTAATAAAATCCTGTATTTCAGATTTAGCAGCTACTACTGACTGAATTCAGTACAACCAGAAAATTTTTTGCAATTCTGCAAAAGGTTGTGGTCAGTCATAAAAGCAAGCAATGTCCAAACAGCATGTTAACATTTATGGAGTGATTTATTTTTTTTAAAATAGATAATAATGCTGCTCTAATCTCCATCTATAAAAATCTTGGTTAATCTTTCACTCAGATAGTTTTACATTAGAAAGGCAAATACAATTATATGCTTTCTGTTTAACCAGTTGGAGGTTTGTGTTTGCCATATAGAAGAGGTATCAGGTTGTCTTCTAAGAACCTGCTGAAATCTGGTTGGTACAGACTGGAATTACACCTTAACATCTTCTGGTAAATCATCATTTGCTCCTTCTAGATACCTTTTATTTTATGAAAGCACTAAAGACAGCAAGCATGGAACAGAACTTACTTCAGTATATTTTAAATGGAAATGTTGAAAAAGTTTTCTTTGCTATCTCTGTCATCTCCTTTCCACCACCTTTTATCTTGACAGAATCAATAAGACTCTGTTTATATATAAAAAGACATTTACAGTTGTATCTAATGGTTCAAGGAAAATAGTCACCCTCCATCATTTTTGTACACTAAAGGAGCCTGGCTGGCTACTCTTCCCAAAAGTCCTGATGTTTTTAGAGAAATTCTCAGCAGGAAGTGTAAAGTTTGAAAACTTTGTGGAAATGGCAATGACGAATAGTAGCTTCTAGTGAAGATATAAAGGCCACATGAATAAAAGAAACAGAAAAAGCTGGGGAAAGAAATAGATCTGCTGTAAGAATATTAGAATATAATTCTGGTCTTCACTCAGATAATGGCTTGCTGTTTCAATTTTCCTTACATTTGTAAAGGATACACTAAGACTGAGCTACTTCTTTTATAGAGAAAGTGTGTGCATGTAATTGTTTCCTTCAAGAATACGGACATGGTTTTACAAAAAACTGAGGAGCTGAAGAAGATTCTAACTTTAAACACAGGCAGACTTTCATTCTTTTTGTAGTAAGTCGACATGTAAAACTGAAAGTGCATAGTTATTATTTGTGTCCTTTCTTTTGTCTTTGTGCCTTAAATTATTGCCTTATTTACTGGCATGAGGTGTTATAAAAATTAGAAAAGCAAGGAAATGTGAAGATAAATAAAGGACTACCTAGGTAATCATTTTCCTTCATTTTAGTTTACCTTGTTTAAGCTATAGTTCATTCATGATTTTGGCTTCATGACAAATGAAATTCTCCTCATCTGAGGCCAAGAATCAGAGGCATTGTCAGCTTGAATTTGGTCCTAGATGTAAATTTAACAAAAAGGAAGATTTAATTAAATCTAACAGTGGCAGGAAAGCTTTTGTAATTAAAAAGATTTGAACTGTCCCATGTTGGTAGATAAAGACTTTCCTGCAGTCTTTGAATCCCAAATGATGCAACCCAAAGAACACAACTTTAAAAGACAATTGCTTTAAATTCAATTAAACAAAAATAAATTGATTTTTGCATTCCACTGCCTCAGCTGCAGAAAATTTAAATCAATATGAAACAAAAATTGAAAACAAAATACAATGTTTTCCCCTGTCTTTGAAAATCAATGGTCATAGCAGATACATAGAATCAAAGAATCAATAAGGTTGGAAAAGGCCTGTAATACTGAGTTCATCCTTTGACCAAACTCCACATTGCCAACTAAACCACAGCAGTAAGTGCCACATCCAGTCATTAAATATCAATACATTTATAAAGTATTAAATTTAGATAGCTGAAATTTTGGGTAACAAAGGTGGAGAAATAGTTCTTGCCAAAGCTTATAGATCTAGAAAAACATTAATAGGGCTAGTTGGTGAGTGCTTTTTACCAGAGACTTGTGCACTTGTTTAAACATTCTGTGTAAAAAGTACCTCTTCTCTTGAAGTCCTCTTTGCCTGGTGATGAAGGGTTATGTTTCTTCTCACACTTTGCATGTTTCTAGTTTAGTCTTCTTTTTTTTTGTGCTTAGTAATATAAATATTA
Source organism: Rhipidura dahli (assembly GCA_013399225.1). Taxonomy (NCBI): domain Eukaryota; kingdom Metazoa; phylum Chordata; class Aves; order Passeriformes; family Rhipiduridae; genus Rhipidura; species Rhipidura dahli. The sequence goes on along the minus strand of VXAC01007471.1, from coordinate 215,850 downwards.
TAAAGACTTTTTTTTTACATTAATTTCCCTTCTGCTTAAAAAGTAATAACATACAGGTTGACTAATTCTTCACTATTGTGTTCAAATATTTATAAAATTTGGCTGTTTAATACGCAGATGGTCCCAAGTCTTAGGCATCTTGAATAACAATTGAAAGAATATTTTTGATAAAATGTAAGTAATAACTTATAGTAGCACATATTTTTAACAAATATTATCTAACAAAGCTTTGTTTTAAAGTTTAAAACTGACCTGACTTATCAGCCTTCTAGAAAATCTAAACACGGTAGTTTCTAATTCCCCAAATTCCCTCTAATTCTTAACTGCTAGATTCCTAAATTTCTCTAACTTCCTAAAAGGAATCTCCTAAATTCTCTAAATCCCTAAATAGGTATGTCTACAAACATATTCACTTGCACCCCCTCCTGCCTGGAACTTTCAGGAGGAAGATGCTGCCCAGTTGGAAGGAGAATCTTTCTCGTCCCTTGATCAGTCTCTTGAGGCTGAAGAAGGAGCATCCTGTAAGACTTGAGCCTTGAAGGCTCTTTGGATTTTCAGCTTTTGGACCACAAAGGGTATTTTGAACATTAATTTACATTTTCCTCAGGATTTTGATCGGGAAGAAAATTTGAATTTTGACCTTGCTTAGATATGTTAAGATATTCTTTCTTCTCAATGGGCAGATAACACAGTGAGTTCCAATAAAAAACCTGGAACATCCACTGAAGAAATAAACCTCTGTCAAGAAAATCCACTCTCAGAACTTTTACTTTCTTTTAAAATTTACTTACTTTTTTTTTTTTT
>VXAC01007471.1:190008-215006 GCA_013399225.1 Rhipidura dahli | reverse complement strand
TTTTTTGGTGAGATTCATGTATAACAATGGTTGAATCTTTTGATAAATAACATTTGGGTTTTTTTAGTGACTGGGCCACTTATTTGCCTAGGAGATACCTTAATATTTCAGATTCTGCTAATAAGTATGCATTTCACACTGCTGCAAAATAAAAGGCTTACCTGGTTTATAAAGAAAAAAGCATTCATAATCATTGCTCTCCTTGGGATTTCTCCAGTAGTTGCTGTAACCTGAGGCTCCTTCTTCTCCCCATCCCAGCCAGGGACCTCTCATTCCTGACTGTCAGTGAACTTGTTGATGAGAATCTTCTCTCTCATGCAGGAGCTGCACATTCGATGCCTGTTGCACAGAGAAGAATCTAAACTCTAGTTTCTGCTTTGAGAATGGATACTGCGTATGGTGCTTTAGTTCCAGAAAACATATATATATGATTTTATTTTGGAAAATCATATGTATATATGTAATTATATATATGAATAGAATCCTATTTACATTTTTCTCCTAAAGTGAAGGATTGGAGAAATAAGGCTGGTGGCTGACTCATTCTTCATATTTACCTTTCATCCTAGGCCATTAAAAATATTTGATAAGATATGTATTGTTGAGGGCTAGTCAATACATCTTGCTGGTTTCTCTTCTCTTTCTGGAGTTCTGACCCAGCATCCTTTGGAGCTTCTGTGTCCTTCTGTTCCTCTCCTTAAGATACCTCTTTCTGATAAATATGTATTGTTTTAGTGATCTGATATATGATGATTCTATCTGCAAGTGGGAACCTTGATTTTGGACTAAACTATAAAAAATACCCTGGCTAATAACAAGTTTCTGGTTTACAGATTTGCCAAATTAAAAAAAAAAAAAAATGTTGTGTGTCTGAAGGCAGTAAGCCCATGTTCATTAGGTTTGATATAGAAATCCCATGATAAGTTTGATGGATTACACTTTTACTGAAGAATATGAAAATATGCCTATGTTTGTGTCCCAGTTTGAGACAAATTCAGAGGAACGTCCAAAATGAACGTGCTCTGATAGAAGGCAGGTTACAGCCCCCCCTCCCCTAGCAGGTTCAGGAAAAAATTCCTCAGAGAAAAGTGAAAGAAAAAAACTATTTATTGAACAGACACAGTGCACAAAGGGAAAAGAATAATGCTAAATAATAAAACCTCTTGCTGTGGAGTGAACCTGGTAAATTTTCAGAGTCCTTTCTGTGGGTGTGCTCTCTCTCTTCCCCTCTTTGGAGCTGGGCCAGTGTGGGCCCCCCTCTGGGCCAACAGTGTAGTGTCTCCCAGTCTTCCAAAAGAGAGAAGAAGAAGCCAAAGTCCCAGGAAAAAAAAAAAAGTTTTAGTCTCCATCTCCCTGTGGAGAAAAGGAGCTGAAAGGTGGCTGAAGAGCAGGAAAGGATGCTTCCTCTGCTTTTGCTGCCACAGAACCACACAGAGGAGTAGCATGACCTTGGAGCACAAACTGCCTTGAAAAGCTCACCTGGCTTTTTTCTTTCTCTTGCACCCAGTTTTAAAGACACAGAAAGGCACAGGAATCATGTCTGGGCATAGAGCAGACATAGGGGATACAAATCATAAAGTCAGCCCAAGACATTTAGGTACATATGATGGAATTATGAGACAATGTAATCTTTTTGTTTTGAGCAAAGCTTTATGGAATTAAAGGCTTTGTAGAATGAACATTTAGCCACTGAATGAATAATTAATATAGCATGGACATTTCCATTGTCCTAAAGGTGAATTTTCAGATGACTTACCTGCAAAAAGATAGCTCATTCACTTCATTGCTTAAGACCTTTGCTTCAACATCAGATATATTCAGTTTAACATTTGTAATTATCAAACAGTTTACCTTTGCTTGGCAATTGCCTACATCCTATTTACAACATTTAAACTACTTTTTTTCAAAACTACTTTTAATAACTGGCTTTAATATCTAATTAGGCTGTAATTGCAGTACACATTCAGAAAAGTAAAATATACAGCAGTAAAAGCCTTACCTTGAAAAGGGTGACAATTTTGTAGTAATAGAAACAAATAGAAGTGATCCATATTTTCAATTTGCTCATCAAAATTGAGAGGATGAAGGTCAGCAAATTATTTTTTTTCTCTGAGTGATAATTCGGATCATTGGAACCCTCAGCCCTAAATTATAATATTTTAAAGAATAAGAGGCAGGGGCAAGTCACAAGTCTCAAACTAATTAAAAAAAAAAAAAACAAACCTCAATAAACTTTGCTGTAAATATTCCTTCAACCCCAATATAGGTAATGCCAAACTACATGAAATGGTGAATCCTCACTGACTTAAACATGTGCAGGATCAAGCTCTTTGTGATCCAGGTATTCTGTTCCAAATGCTGGAAATGTAATGGGAGAAACAGACTCCTTTGTCACAGTAGCACTGGACCTGTTTAATTTTTAACAACATGTGTACTAGGGAATGGGATACAATCTGAGAAACTTGCCTGTTAATGGTTAATGACTCAAACCATTTATCCATTTGTGGAGGCACCAGGGTGCTTTGGTGAAGCCAGGCTTCCAGGCTGAAAAGGAAGACAACAGGCTGGTGCTCTTTATCATGGTAATTGTCCTCTGCTCAGTTGTAAAACTTTTTCCCCTCCCCCCCACACACAGGGGAAGGTCTGATGGGACATTACTGGCTCAGCTGCGCTGACATAGGAGCAGCTGTTGTGAATTAGAAGGTGTCATAAACCATCAAAGATTGTGGAAGTTCCCCCAGACTCACTTCTGAGGCTTTCCAGCAGAGGACTGAAAGATCCACCCCACTATAGGGGAGGTACCAGGCTGTTCCCACCTGAACCTGTGTTTATAAACCCATCAGAGGGTCTCATGGGCTTCTTCCCCCAATCCTGCTGGATGAAGACCATCACTTTGACAAATAGCTTCATTATAGATCCACTGAAGGTGATTGTATACCTTTTCTACTATTTCCCTTTCTTTTTCTTCCTTTCTTTTCCCTTAGACATTTTCATAAGTAATATTTTATGTTCCCATATTGCTATATTATTGAAGATAGTAATAACTAAAATGGCTACACACCTGCTTTCTGTTGCAAAAAAAACTGTTGTAAAATTAACCCTACATATATATATATGTATATTTACAAACACTGATCATTCAGTATTACTTCACTCTAATCCACCCTAGTGCATCTATTAACAAGAACTTGGGTTACTCTGTTGCAGTCGCTCAGACTGCCTGCAGCGTGGGGGGCTCAGAATGGGTGGATTACCCCGCGCTGGAACCAGTCTCTGAGGATAGCGTGGTTTGAAAATGCCTTCAGCTATCTTGCTATTAGCTAAGTTTAAGTCTCATCCCTGCCCCAGGGAATATTATTGGCCCCTGCTAGACATGGCAAGGGATGATTGGGTAACTTTGATATACCTCTCTCTCTTTCTGGGACTCTTAAGCTTGTGCACGGGGGAAGAGCGGGGTCTTCTTACCAGCTCCCTTCGGGACCCTCTGCCCCCTGAGGGCAGAGAGGATATACCTGGAATAAAGCTAGAAGAATTCCACTCTCTCGTCTCTTTGTCTTCGCTAATTGCTCGTTAACCCTGCCTGGTCGAGCAGGTCCACGAATCCCCAGCTCCGGTGCTGCTTGTGTTACCTGGGGGTTGCGGGAACGCATCCCTCCATGCACGCTCCAAGCCCGAGACAGATCAACAAGGGATATGGATCAGAACCAAGCCGAGCTAGCTACATTACTCTTACCTTTTGGGGGGTAACATATAGCTATTTCCCATCCTCTAGGAGACCAATTTTTAATATCCTGGAGCTTGTATGGAGCTCCCATAGTATGACTCTTCAAATTTCCAGTGGCAGATAGAGACACTGTGGAAAGCACATGGCTGCCCTACATTAGACCAAAGAACTACTTTTGTTTGGCTGCTCTTCATTTTCTTCATCATGCTCTTCATAATCTTTCCACATGCTGTCAAAACACGGTATTTTCCTCTGTGTTACAGCTCCTTCAGCCATGGATGAGGCCAAGGGGAGCAACTGCACTATCAGCAGATTCACATTAGGTCTTACTTTTGTTCTTTAGTATACTTTTATCTTTCCCCTCTGATTTGTATACAACAAAATAAGTTGGGTCCCAAATGCCAAAAGGTACATGATGAAATGAAAAAGACATATTTTCTGTGTTGATGGCACTAGTAGCATGACATCAAAAGATAAATTTACTCTGAGAAGGACCATAAAAGCAAAAAATTGTGTTATTTACTATAACTGTCAAAAATATCTTCTCTCTTTTATATGTTTGTTTCCTGTTCCTACATAATAAGGAGAGAAAGAAACAGAGTTGTTTGGAAAAAGTTGTTTTATTTTGTTTCCTGTTCCTACATAATAAGGAGAGAAAGAAACAGAGTTGTTTGGAAAAAGTTGTTTTATGAACTTTCTTACAAGGTTTTTCCCTGGTACTGCAGTTATAATGACAATAACTGTCACCTAACAGCAAGTAGTATTGGCTCCACTGTCATACATGGATATATGGGCTTTTGTTAGGGTATCTGTTCTTTTAATATAATTTAATTTTGGTTATGGTCTAGACAACAATAACACTAACTTACTGTCCAGGCTTGTGACTAAGTTTTTCATTAGTGAGTATAAAATTTTAATACTATAGTGCATACTCATAAAACCAGTGTTTTTATCTTTGGAAGCTAAAGTTCTTAGCTGTTTACATTAATATTATATGATTTTATGATAGTGTTTATATGGCTTTTTTAAATCCACCCAAAGTAGAATGAATTTGAATTTTAGTTTTGATTGTATTCTACAAGTTTATTCTCTATTTTCTCTGGTTTATTTGACACCATTTAAGATTTTGATGGGACTTTGGATGTAGTCTTTATGTATGCCTCAAAAAGCAAGCCCTTCAAAGCTATGAATATTTTTCTCTTAACACAATCATCTTGTGTGTTGTAAATGAACCTGTCTTCAAGCAAGCAGAAAATAATGCAGTTAGCTGCAAAGAAGTGCAATTCCTCTACAAGAGGGGTTTGTGTAAAACTCTAGTTAGACTAAGAAAAAAGCTTCACATTCTCTGTCCATCTTCTTTCTGATCATCTCCTCTTTCCCTGCTTTTCTACACGTGCTTATCGTAACTATAGTACAAAGAACAGAGTGGAACACCATGTACATATAAAGGCAAAGGCTAAAAGATCATGCTGTCAGGCAACATTTTCAGATACATAAAGAAAAAGATGAAAATAAAACATATTTTATTGTTATCTTTCCAAGATAGAATAGATGCTGTCTTATTTTTACAGAAGCAACAGCATTGCCTCTCAAAGTAACAGTAACATGGCTATGCTTGGGAAGAGATTTGTGCTCATAGTCAGGATACTCCTTTGGCACTCTTTCCATCTGTATTTCAAGATAAAAAATTAGGCTTTTTTTCTGACTGAACTAGAATTAGTTTCTTTCTTTATGTGACAAGCCTTATTAGTGCAAAGCAGTATAGTTTTCACCTCATGCCAGGAAGAGTACTTCTCGCACATAGAGAAAGTAATATTCCTTTCTCTAAACAGATCATAAGTTGACATGTTTGGAACATTATGACATGGTGTTCATGTTTAAATAACAGCAGAGGAAGACAAGAGCTGTTATGGTAATGCTTATTTCTTATTAATTTTGTGTTATGTAGGAGATAAAGGCAGTCCTCTAGGACCTTTTAGACAGAGGACACATGATGATTCCAAATTTCAGTTTGAACCAAATCTACAACAGCAGGAATTTCTAAGTCAACAGGAAAAAATTGCGTATTTAGACTGACTGACTAAGCTATTCACTTGATATCTTCAGTTTGTCTTTCTCTCTCATTCAGCTGCACCAGGAACTTACAGGATTGCATAGGAAGAACGTCCAGACTAGATACATAAAACTTAGATGTTTTTCTTAGATTCTTTACATCTATTGACCTTTTCCTCCTCTTTTTGTTATGTTTTGTTGAGAATACATGACCAAAACTAAATGCAGCGTGACATATAAATATTCCACCATAAAAATTAAAAGGTATTCTATGTATGAATATTTTTAGGATATTTTATCTTGCACTGTATATAATATAATTTTTTTTTTAGCCAAAGCTGGCAATGACTTGAAGTTTTCACTGTACTATTGATATTGATGACAGGGTATTCTTTCTGTATGTCTCCAGTAACTTTTAGCCTTCTAGTGTGCATAAACTCAATACTTTATCCCCTTTCAATGTGCATTGCCTTGAATTTGTGAATAATTTAAGCCCACCTGCCAAAATTTTCAGCCCTGTCATGCTGTTAAACAGTAAGAGTTAAATGTGCAGATGAAAGACCAAAGCTGTCAAACCCAGCAGGTTTTTCCTCTTCAGTTTCCATTTGCTCGGAAGGGGGAATATTGAGATTCTGATCCTGGTATGTGTTAATAATGACCACATTCTAGCTTTCAATGCACATAATCAGAGATAAGTAAAAAAGTAATACTTTTTATAAACCATTACAAAAGTCTTTGTCAGGCATGCTCTTAGGGTGGTTGCAATGGGCGCTACATCTAGTGATCCCTAACTCCATGAAGCTCTGTTCATCTTGGTGGGTTTTCACTCTGTTTCACTCTGTTTACAAATCTCAGAGCCCCAGTAGAAACACTGAAGAAATATTTTTCCATTAAAACATACAAACACATAGTTTTAACCTTCTTTCATCTTTTCATATATCTATATTTGTATCTAAAGATCATCTTGCAGCTGGGGCCCAGCACTAGTAAAACATTCTTGACCATGCTTTATTCTAGTCTGGGGCATTTCAGGTCTTTCACCTGACATGGAATTAACAGGTTAGAAATGTTCAGATTTCTTAGAGTCATGCATTTACATGACAAGAGGTTTATTTACATGGCCATATCACCTACGGAATTTCTGTCCTTCTCACCCTTTCTGGAAGTCAGTGGTGAAAGAGAGATTGGACTAGAACCAGAGGTCTCTGCCTGAACTTCTGTCTATGGGATGGCCCTTTCCAGGTAGCCATGAAAATCAAGGTTTGGTATTGCCATGGTGACTTAGATGCAATTCTTACATGTGTTGTCCTTAAAAACACGAAGAAGCCTTTACTCTGGAGACCTTAAAGATTGAATGAATTCATTCAGGGCTAGAGCCTGGAAAGTCTTTCTCATGATGAATTTCCCTGGAGTCAATTGGCATAAGGACTTCCTGAGTGAGATAATATTGGCTTTAACCATGTAATAATTTTCTAGAAAATCACGCTGTTTCTACCGCATTAATAAATCTCACTACTTCCCAGAAGATTTATGTCCACTGAATTAACTCTTCTTTCATTGCATCTATATTAAACTATCAAAATCTATATTTGATGGTATGCTTATTTTTTTCTTTCAAAAGTATGGAGGAGGTTTTGCATGAATTAAGCTTCTGGAGACATACTGAAGCACTTTGAGTTATTCTTTTAAAATATATCAAGTAACTTTTGTGGTCGAGAATAAGGATTTTAATTTGAGGTGTATTGCCTTAGAAGTGATGATGACTTTATCCCCCTCTTGCACTATTTGGGAGGATTTTGAATTTTTTTTGTGGATTAATGAATCTATCAATTTTCTCCTTCCTGAAGCAATAGTTGATCTTTACAACATAACCTGTCTGGCACCTTGGAACCACTAGGAAATTCAATTGATCTTGGGAAAGGAAAAAAAATCACCTTCCTTTATTCTAATTCCTCTCAAGAGCCACTTTAATTTTTACCCAAGGGCAAACCATTTTTATTTAATTCCACTTGTCTCTTCTAATAAATGGGCGCGTTAACAATGTCCACTAATAGAGATGATAATTTTTCCATTTTAATCTTGAAACTTTCTTGCCAATTCATAATTCAATCAGAGATTTATTTAAATAGTCCATACAGTAATTTCTTTGAAAGCTTGGTAGTTTCCTTTTGCCTCAAAGCAATAAATATTTTGTATTGTATTATCAGAGATAAATGGTGAAACATGAATACAATAGAAGTCAAGGTGAAATGCACATCTCTAATGTTACAATTCCTAATAAACATAGTGATGTATTTGACCTTTATTAGAAATAGTTTTACAAGGTCTTTACTGCTAATAAGTTGTGCTTCTCCTTCCTGGCTCTCTGTGACAATGAAGCCACAATATCAAGTAATGCACCTGTGTAAGGGTGCATCCAAACAGACATTGCTTAAGTCTCTATATTCTCATTTTCTCTACATTCTACATTTTCAGAAGTTTGGTTTTGCATAGAGTTGTCTACCTAAGTTGACTGCATGTTGTTACTGCATTTGGTGTTCAAAGTTCCTTGAGAGCAACCTGACCACAACCATTTCCTTCTGGAGTATGGGTTGCCCAGTTAGGAAGTACCCTGGAGATGAATCTGCTTCCAGAAATATGTAAAACCTACTGATAATCAAAACACTTAACTGATCTCTCTGAGATGCCAGTGGTTCAGTTTCATCTTCACTCCACAACTTACATGTTCTTTCTGTTGTGCATCCATTTTTTCTTGCCCCCTACTCTGTATTTATAGGCTTCTGATATAAAATAAAGAGAACAATGAGGTGTTATCAGTATGTAATGCAGATGTATGATTTCTGCAGGTATTTGCCATGGTTTTAGAGGAAAAAAAAGTGCAGAAGTCTTGACAGGTCCTGACTGTGCAGATGCAGAAAGCAGCACATCTCTTTAACAGAATATCTGCCTTAAAAAACCCCATGATTGCGTCAATAGTCTCTCAAAATGACAAAGACTCTCAGCAAAGACAGATGCAATTAGAGACAGGCAGCAAAACATCTGCTTATGAGGCTACTCAAAATCTCCCTTCTACTCATGCTCCCTTCAAGAACTGTAGACTATGTTTGCAAAGCTGCCAGGGCTCCTGTTCCAGAGAATTGATGAAGACAAGATAAAGCATCTGTATCCCATTCTGTTTCGTGATGAAAAACAAACACTCAGAATTAAACTCGCCAACACATTCTTTGTGATAGCAGTGGTCACAGTGATGACACTGCTCATGAAATTTCATTGAGCAGTTTTTTGCTGAGGTAAAAAGTATTTCAGTGGTTTCAGACTATGAGATTTAAACTCACTTTTTCTGAGTTAATAGACAATAGGCTCTTAGTAATTTATTCTTTCTACATATGAAAACACTTTTTGAAAGCCATATTGCAATGGTCCTGACCTATTTTTCTCTCTTCTTTAGATATGTTTCAAATGTTACCTCTTATTCTTGATTTGTTTTTTGCCAATTTTTAATCTCTACCTAATCACAAAGTGATTACAACAAACAAAAATTGCCAGACCTTTATACTTGGGTGTATTTTCCACCCATATTTATATATGCTAAGATATTTTTTGGCAAGTCTTTTGGAACCTTTTGGCTAATGCATCACTTTGTTGAGTTTTTTTAGATAAAGACATACTTCGGTGGAATTAGGTATATACAATTATATACTGCATAAGCAAATTTAGTGTGTCAAAATAAGGATTGTAAGTGAACAAAGAACCATTTGAAACATAGGAAACATTTAAGAGGACTGAATTAAAAAACTGAAGGAATACTTGGACACTCTTCAGTCATGTCCATTCCTATAAATCTAAAAAAGACTAATTCAATCAGATCAGGGTGAATAAAAACCAGATTTATCTCTAATAAAAACACAGGAAAGATTAAACATGGAAAGATGTCTTTGAGGTACTTTTATACTGGCATTCTGTTCATGGATGAATTGTTAGGCAGAATAAATCCCCGAGAAAATTCCTGTGAAACCTTCTGAAGTTACAGTTCTGACTAGGGGTCCCTGATTTGAATATTTTTGTATGAATGACACAAAATGACAGAAGTTAGGAAAGCTATTTAACAGTCCCTGCTTTATAAAAGAATGAAAGGACAAATACTGGGAAGCTTGCTGCTTCATTGCACACAGAGGTGAAGACATAACATGATAACTGTCCTTTGTGTGAAGTTGTATATTTTATTAACTGAAACTCTGTTTTTAAGTTCATCTCTATATTTTAGCCCTCAGAACACTGTCAGAATTCTTCTCTGTTTTTAAACTGTACCCATCCCAAATGGGTCCACTTGCCCCATAGAGAGCTCATCTTCATTTTATATTCCTTCACATTAATCTACTGAGTAAACAGTTTACAGAAAGAGCACTATATTTCAGTATTTACTTTTTTTTTTTTTTTTTCCTGGCAACTTTCCTAAGTATTTTAATTTTTCTGGGAAAGTATGTAAGTTTCTAAAATTCTGAGACCACTGTCAATGCCCAGAAAAATTACCTTTGTGCCTTTCTGTGCCTTCAAACTGGTGGGGGAGGGGTGGTTATACCCTGCCTTCCCTCAGAGGATATTCTCCTCCAAATTCGGCCAAACCGGCACATCCGGAAAGTCTCAGAATTTTAGCAGAGAGCTTGCAAGCCATAGTGAGGACTTGGACTATAATACAGCAATTTCTTTTCCCTATAATTCATAAGATGAGGTACATGGGGGGATGCAGAAATCCACATGCAGCTTGTGGAAAAGTGCTCAATGCTTCCAGTGTGGGAAGACTGCAAGATTCATGGGAGGGATGTTTTTTCACTGCAGCAGATTTTGGGCAGGCTGTTGTTTTGTGAAAAATCCCACAGCACAGCAGAAGAAACTCTTTCCCTTAAACATAAAGAAAGACTCTTAAGAAATGAAACACTGACCAAAGTTCATGTTTGTTTTTCTTGTGTGGGTTGGTAGAAATAAGTAGGTACTGGAAGAGAAAAGTGTTCTGAGAGTTTGCTTTAATTTATTATTATTTCTTTTAAATACTCTTACTTTTAATTCTGTTAGTAATAAATCTTTATAGTATAACTGTCTAACTGTGGACCTGCTTTCCCTTGAAGGTTTTCCATTTTCCTCAATAATGAGGAAAATTTTCCTTATTTCACCTTATGAAAACAAAGAGGCAAGTAAATAAATAGATTTTGTGTGGCTTGGTGTCAAACCACGACAGGGACAGACTGGAATCTCTTTGTAAGGATTTGTACATATAGAACTTCAGACTTAAATCCATTTTGAATACTCCCTTTAACTGCCTGAGTAGTTCTGGGTTTCAGTAAAGTACTGTAGCAACACAGTAGATGCATAGAATATCCAAACATAGTACACTTCCATACAACTGAGCTAAGAAAGAGCACCTCCAGAGGCTCTAAAGGTTCTTTATTTCTTTATGCAGTCAAAGATAAGAATCTATTCCATGAAGGTGATTCAACAATATAAAATAATGAGAAAAAATGCTCTTCCAGTTGCTAGGCTTTCTAGCAGTTGCTAGGAGATCGTTGGAGTGGTTTGTGATTTTGGAAAATAGGTCCCACATTCGGCAAGCAAGGACTGATTTTCACACTTCTAGCACATTTGTTGTCCAGGTACTGTATAAGCTAATATGCTTCCCTAATGAAGTATATATGCACTTATATAATGACCATATTAGAACAAATTTAAATGTTCTTGAGCTTATAAAATTTTAAAAAGTTTTCCTTTTACTTTTTCCTTTTTTTTTTTGGACATCCTAGGCTTTAAGAAATATCAGAATCAGAAACAGCAGGAGGACCAGCAGCATTAGAAATAGTGTGTTTGACATTTCATTTCAAGCAAGCCAGAAAGGTTTTTTAAATCATGCTGTCTGCTTTTTCTCATTGGCACATCCTTTCCCTTTGATTTCCTCTTCATTCTCCTGAGTTTTTCATTATCTTTGCAGTACAAAACATTAGACCACCGTGCTAGATAATGGATTCAAACATTTAAGGGATACTGAATGCTGTGGCCTCACTTCAGATCAGAATGTAACTGTGATACATGTGAGTTTAACATCTTTGAAACTCACACTTCTTTTTCTATGATAGCTGAGAGTAGCAGCACCATACTGGGTTCTAAATTAAATGTGTAGGATTAATGACTTGCTCAGGACTTGGTGAGACTTTTCTATTACTCTGACTGGATTTTGAGTTTATATAAATTTGTTTCTGCCTTCTTGGGAAAAATTAATGAATATGTCAGAAAGTCTTCTGAGGTGTATTTTAAACTGCAGTGATCTAATTCCATTAATATATTTGATTTCTGTGACTCTCAGAACCTTTATAAAGTTCAGTTTATTCCAGTGAAAATCAGATCTTGCTATGTGTCCATAACACAATTAACCAAAGAACACTGATCGTCAATTAAATGTTTTTATTTTTTAATTAATTTAATGCTTTCATTACAGGTTTTGAGAATACTGACTTCTATTTTTTCGTAGAACAGTTTGAAAAAACAGTAGAACTGAATGCTAATTCCTTAATTGTGTGGAAGTTCTGGAGGACTAGAGAAGAGAGACATAAATGACCCTGGCATTCATGAAAGGACAAACACTATCTGAAATCACAAAGTTGCTCACACGTTCTTTTAGAGCATTTAGTTAAATTGCAGTTATTTTATACTAGTGGAAAAAAGGAAAAATAAACCCCCAAGTGAACATAATACAAATGTTTATTGGTCCAAAGAAGATGGATTTTGATCAACTTGCAATTAAGTTTTAATTTAATTCAGAAAATTCCTTCTGTTATAATCTGAAAGAGGAAAGCAGTTTGAAATCTTCCATCCTTTGCTCTGCCTTAGGAAAAAGTGGCTCAAGCTCTGACCTTCCATCTGAAGACTGGGCACTTTGCAGCTGAAGGAAGGTGAAGTGCCTTCATTCCTGGGGATCTCTGGCCATTGAATGACAGGATATTAAAGAAATCAGTATTCTTGAGGAAACTCTTTTCTCTGGGGTCTAGGATGCTGGAAATTTGTTATGAATCCTGAAATCACTCTTAATGCTGGGCATTTTACTAGATCAAAGGAAACTTGAGTTTATTATACTACAATCAGGAAGTACAGGGAAATAATACCCCTATGTTTGACATAAAAGTGATATTACAAAGTTTCTGTAAAGCCCTGGAAAATTTCTGCTTCTCCCTAGCTGGGATCAGGGATTCACCTCAAGACTATTGCCTAAGTGTTGCTTTTCATGAAAAGGAACTGAATTTGGATAGTAAAAATCTTTCTTACTTTTCTCTTCTCACTTGTATTTCTTCTGACTGTAGCTTCTCTCCTATGCATCCAAATGTCATGTCTCTTTTACTCAGTGTCAGATGGATTTCCTTTGTCATGGATCTCTTCTTCCATCAGCACAATCCGTGTCACAAGGGGAAACATTTTCTAGAGCAGCTTCACACTACTGAACCCAGACTCATGAAACAGCTTGGTTCTTCAAAGATTCATTCATTTGTGTGAAAGGGATATATTCTTTCCTCAAAGCCAGTAACTGAGGGAAGCTTACACAACCCTAATTTTGCATATGCTTCTTGACATAGTTTCTGGTGCACCTACCTGGAATTAATCCTTCACCAACATACTGCTGAGAGTAAAGTTGAAATTCTAGGCCAGTTTAAGGAAACAAATATTTTTAACAAATTGTACATAATGCAATCCTGTTTACAAAAGCAGTTCAGAGTAGTCCTTTGGCTGGTGAGAATCACTGGCTATCCCAATGCGGAGTTCTGTAACAAAACTAAGAGAACCACGTTACAAGTATCATGAGCTGGGCAGAGCTTTGACCTACTGTGCTCTGACATGAAATGCAGCCTTCATTTTCACAGTCTGTTTTTTTAGCTGTTTTTATAGCATATTCCCAGCCCTGTGTAATCATTCACAAAATTCTATCCTTAACATGTCCTAACAGGAATCAAACCTTTTATTTCAATCCTCAAGTCCTCAAACATCAGTGAAGTGAATGAGATGCATTGGTTTACGGTGTTGGCAAGAAGGTGTTTAAGCATTCTGTGCTGCATTATCAATCCTCTGACAAATGCTGTAGCCTTGTTTATTTGACCTATGATCTCTAGCTCCAGTGTTCAGCACTGGACTGAGTATTTTTAAATGGGAATTTTTAAAATTCCTCTTCTATGGAGTTGGTGGGTCATGTGATATAATCATTTAAACTTTCCTCCTATTTAAATATTACTGCTTTGGGAGGTTCATTCAGGAAACATTACATGGATTATTCACACACACACAAAAACATTCACACTTTCATGAGCAGGAACAAGCAGATACAATAAGATTGAGGTTATTTATTCTTCACTAAAAACCTTTATGATATGGTTGATTGTTACTTAGCCCTCCTAGCCAATGGTATTACACTTAAGAACAAATTTTTCCCTATTGCCATTACAAGCAAATTGTAATGCTTGCCAAATTTGTAGAACACATATAAGGAAAATTATTCATTGTAACACAGTACTAATATGTAATGAATCACATTTACATTTTTTTCATTAGCTACAGTTCCTGTATTTCTTCAGTGATATCTTAATTATTCTTGGAGGATAATGTTCTACCTCTGCATAAACATCAATGTGAGTTCAAAGTTACATATATTTCCCCATGTATTTTTGGAATTCTATTGAACCAGTTTTACCAGATCTGTCATTTTAAAGGGAGATGCAGTTGAAAGACTTTAAACACTTGACTGCATGGTTTCTAACCTAGCTGTTAGATACAGAATCAAATACAGAACCTGCAGTCAAGTAAAGGTAAAAATAAATAGCTGTTTAAAACCAAAGCTCAGGTTGTGCTTAAGAAGGATGAGGCAATAATCTCTGGTCCCATCTAATTTGCCCCTTCTGTTGTGGAAAGCACTTACCCACAAGCATTCAACCTGTTGTTGTTTAACTTCTTTTTTTTGGGGAGGATGGGGGCCAAGGCACTGACTAAATGTTAGTCCTTTATTCCTCCTCGTGACTGTATCTGGGAAAATAGCATAGGGATGTACGACTTGTACCTTGCATGCCTTGTTTGCAAATGGCTTCTGAGGCATTTGCTAGTCTCTGCTGTCAGACACAATGTTCTGTGTCAGGGGGGCAGGTGGTCCCAGATGTAGTTCCAACAGGAGATCCAGGGATTTGTCACTGATATGCTACGTTAGGTTGCTATGTCTTTAGGTTACCGTTTCTCTCTTATATGTAGATTGCAGGGTGAAGGCAAAAAAAGCCATTTTTAAGGCATACTGATGATGTGGTTGGGCACTGGAAGAAGCCCCCCAGGGAAATTGTCACAGCACCAAGCCTGACAGAATTCAGTAAGTGTTTGGACAATGGCACATGGTGAGGTTCTTGGGGTTTTCCTGTATAGGACCAGGAGCTGGACTTTGTGATTCTTGGGTGCCCTTCCAAATCAGGGCATGCTATGATTCTATGATGTCATTAGGGGTAGAAGAGTCCACCTGAGAACTCCTTTTTCTTCACAGTGATGCAAGGAGGTGAGAGTTGGAAACATAAGGCAAAAGAAGTGTTTTGTACACGTTTCAGTATCTCTTAACAACATGAAGCTTCCCAGACACTTGTACTTTTCCTCTGTCTTTGAACAGTGTTATGCCACTATCTTCTCTCCCAGCTTTGGTCCTGTTACTTGCTCCATCTGAGTCTTGCTTTACCTTAAACTCAGGAATTTAAGTGGATAAAGCTCCTTATTTATTGCCTGAAGGATCATCTTGAGCTGTCTGAATTAGATGAATCTTTAACAAGGGACACTTCTTCCTCCTCTAGACATAATGATATTAAGCTCATAGGACAGGTTGTCTTCAGTCAGAGCAAGAGAAGGCTTCTACTACACAGTTTCTGCTTTGCAGTGAAGTTGAGAAAAAAACTTCTTAAGAAAAAAGAAGCAAAGATAAGCACACCTCCCATCAAAACTAAAAAATATCTGAGGGAGTCATCAAGGTATTTCCCTTCACAAAAGATAGCTGCAGATCTCTAGACTAGCTCTGGGCTATGTATTCAGATGCTAAGATTAGGAATCTGTGTGCTTTTCCTGAATATATCCCATAAACATGCTTTGAACTCTCCAGGGTATTTCAGAAATGTTAAGGATAGAATTTTGTGAATGATTACACAGGGCTGAGAATATGCTGAGAGATTCTAGAGTCCACATACACACTTACTATAGGAAAGAATCTCGCTTAGGTTTGCTGCATTTTAAAGAAGTACTTTTACTTAGATTGTTTCTATACCCATCCCCCCACCAAAAAGCATATCAAATATATATAAAAAGAACTAAAACAAGCTAATACATCGAATACATGTCAGCATGCAACAAAAAATTGATAAATTTTGTTGACAGGCAAAGCCGCAAAATAACTGCATGGAAGAGAGCTTAACTATCCAAGTTGCTTAAAGATCTGTATCTGATCAAAGTTTGTGTAAAGACTCTTCAATACTAGTCTGAGATATGGGTTTCCTAGACACAGGTGTTGGTTAAGGTGAACAGCTTCAGGGTAAATTAATCTAAAAGGGTTGTTTCTGTGCATTCACATAGAAGGAATCTAAATAACCTGTAAAGACATGGACTGATATTTTTGGTCAGATGAATCCCAAGTGCAGTGTTCATGTATACCTTTGGTAGACATTTGTTTATCTAGCAGAGAGCATTTTTACCCCACTGTTCCTTGATCCAGGGAGCCTTCCAGGAGGACCACATTATCTTCACCCCAGACACTGGCAGTTAAACACCCAAAGCATTTCATTTTTCTGCAGAAATTTTCCTGTGTCAAGGTGCTATATTGATGGCTTCTTACAGATATAAGTTTTGATTTCACAGAAGCCTTACTACACCAGATTGATCTGGCTTTCTTCCTTCAGTGTTATGATATAAAATATATGCCATTTATGAAAGTCTTGGGTTGAATCACTATCATAATAAAAAGAGAGGTATTTCAAGTAGCCTTTTATTTTAATCATTAAATTGTGCCCTGTTTTGATCAAAACCTCATTTACAGGGAAATTTAACAAA
Source organism: Rhipidura dahli (assembly GCA_013399225.1). Taxonomy (NCBI): domain Eukaryota; kingdom Metazoa; phylum Chordata; class Aves; order Passeriformes; family Rhipiduridae; genus Rhipidura; species Rhipidura dahli. The sequence goes on along the minus strand of VXAC01007471.1, from coordinate 198,145 downwards.
TAAAAGCAACACTTGTGCCGTGATGTAATGACTATGTCTGAAATTGGCTTATCTTAAATCTATGAAGGGTATTGAGTCTTATTTTATTTGGGTAATTTCAAAGATACATTAACACAGATAACAAGAAACAAGCTAGTCATGACAGGAATACAATTCAAAACTTCACTCACTCTTAATTTCACTGTATTCTATTTTTAGTTTAGTTCAAGGAAATGTGTCCTAGATTTTGTAGAAGCATTTTCTTTTGAACAGTTAAATTTCCTTTCCAATTAGTGTTTGTAATTTATTTCTAATTGCATTCATAAAACATTATAGGTAATGATAAAGTAACTGTATTATTCCTGTTGTGTCTAGCTGACATACTTCAGCCCCAGCATAAGAAGCATAGCAGAGATAGAAACTTAAACAGAAATTTCTTGTCAAAGTTGACAGGTTAAGGAGATAAGCTAGTGCAATTAAAGAGAAAGTAGATAAGATATTATATCACAGCATAAGCCAAGATTTTCAAGTTAGTTCTCAAGGGTGAAAAGATAGAAGACTACATGCAACTAAGGGACCTGCTTACCTGAGTGTAATTGCAATTGGAACAAGATTAGCTATCATGCAAACATAACAAACATCTGCTTTGTTGGTGTTATGTAATTTGGATAAATGTCAAATATTATGCCGAAATCTCATTTCCAGCCTTGGGTTTTTTGCTATTTAAAGTGAATCTCTGTGTTTTGACATACTAAATATGTAAGCTGACTTCCTTGATTCAACTCCAAAGTGCATGCAGAGGAGGAGCTGAACTCTGGCAGCTGGACAATCACATGATGGAACTCATTCCCCTGCTGCAACTGGGAATTGCTTCACTTCACAGTCTTGATTCAGAGAATCATGTGATGTGAAGTATGAGGTCTGAAGTGTTAGACTGTCATTAGAGCCCATCAAACTTAGCAGCAGCTGTTTACTTAGGTGGGAGCCTGCCATATATATCCTCTGCATACAAAGGAAGTCCCTAAACAACCTTCTCTTTAACCTCTCCATTCTTCAGAAATATATATCTGGAGTTCATTTCCATGCTAACAACCAGCTCCACAAGTTGCAAACTTGGGAGAGGAAACAAAATGAAGGAATGATACCAATGAAACTGAACAAGTAGTAGGAGAGAATTTCATTCCCCTTAACTAGAGGTAAGCAAAGTACTAGGATGCCTTAGTGGGTGCCCAAAACCTTGTGATTCTGTGAGTGCTATCTGGGACTTTGTGTCCTCAGGCTGATTTATCAGCTTCTGTCAGCAGCAGATGTCCTTTTAGGAGCCTGCAGAGACTGGAATGCAGCTGTGAATCCCTTGGCCTTGGGAAAACTTGAAGGGCAGCAGAGGACATGACATAAACCTTGTGAGTGATGGATAACAGCTGGTTTGGGAACCAGTTATGAACCTCTACCAAACCAGATGGAAATGTCTCTGGGGCATCTTTGAGTCTGTGATTAGCCATTCTCTAGCTGGCTAAAAACATGTTTCTTCCTTCTCTTTTTTTTCTTTAACATCCTGAGAAACAGGTGTGTGATGTAAGGTGCAGTACACAGGCTGGAAAGAAAGTTAGTGAAGAAGGAAAAGCATGAAAAAAAGCAGGAAAAGCACATAATGAAACAATCAACTGAGTTCAGAGGTAACTGACTTACAGGATTCAGTGGAGGCCGCCTACGTGCCAGGCAGAGATGCTGTGATCCCATTGTGCTTGATTTGATTGTCCTAAACTCTTCTGCTGAAGAATACTATTGTGTTTTTTATGGAAAATCCTAGACATTTCTTGTGGAAAAATGGGAACTCTTAAATTTTAGTTTTTATTTTACTTTATTTGGTATATAAATTGTTGGATTCAATATCATGTGTGGCAGGAATACAGCTGGTGTAGCCACAGGATAATAGAATATCTTTTTTTTCTGCCTTTTAATGCTTAATATCAAAATGTTTTGTTTTTTTTTTAAATAAAAGAAATGACATAAAAAATAAATTCAATAAGGGTGGCATATCCAAAGCCACATAATATATAGATACGCTTTCCATGGTTTCTGAAAGAAAATATCAAGCAGAAAAGCTTAGCATTATAAAGCAATATCTGACATAGTGTATGCAAAGCATGAACTGAATGTAGCAAGTGTTTAAAAATGGTAATTGTTCTACCAGAGAAGAAGGTAATTCATTTGAGAAATAAATTCTCCTTTTGCCCCTTGGAAAAATTCCTTAATAGTGTTTAAAATAGTAATGGGCTAGAGGGAGCTCAGAGTATATTTTAAGTAACAATTTCCATACAAATATAGCTAAAGCCTATTCAGCTATGCATTTCTGTGCATCTGTCATCAATGTATTTGACTAAAGTTGGTTCCAATATTTCATTTTCATTGATTAGTGGCATTTAAAACAAATGTGTTCTAAACACTGGTGGATTTATTTTCCACTAAAACATAAAATGTTGGAATAAAAATTCAACCTTTTTCAAACCACAGCAAGTTACCTGTTCTTACTTTATGAGTAAAATTCTCTTTTCCTCAAGACAATTAAAGCCTTGCCTATCAGGCCTTTGCTGTTTGCATGCACTTGCTGGCAACAGAATTGTTTCTGAGATCTGGCAAGGGTCTTCTAGTTTCCATAACAGTCCCAAAAAACAGGGAAAGGGGATTATAGTTCTAGAGGAGCAGGAGTGAGTGACAGAAGAGATGGTAAGGCAGTTTGAGCTGAAGCATGCTTTGACTTTACTGACAACTGATTGTGCCCGTTTCAGAAGTGTATCTAAAATTCAGTGCTATTTTTATTGGTTTTGTTTTTGCTTAGAGGAGTAAATAATGTTATAACATTTCCTGGGCTTAGTCCTGCTTGAAATGGAGAACATAGAGGTGGATTTGAATAATCAGTGTCTCCTTTACTGACTGTGTTGTGTATGTGAACTTAGAGCTGAGCTTCCAGACTGACAGGCAGGCTATTGCTGGTTCTGTAGGTATGATCTGGCAATAGAGAAATGTCATCCTCAGGCCTGTCAATTCAGCATTTGAACAGAAACAGGACTCGCATATTTAAAGGACTGTACTCTGCATGCATTTTAAATACATTTTACTATTACAGAGTCTAAAGGGCAGGATCAATCACTTCAGCTGCTCTCGCCTGATGGGCTGGAGTCAGTGTCAGGGTTTCATAAGAACTGCTCTCTTCAGTGCTGCTCAGTGTCTGGGTGAGAAGAAGATCCAAAGCCAGATATCCTGCTTTGGCAAAGTTCATTAACAAACTGTGTTTATTATAAATAATCCCAGTATGTTTGAACCATATATGTTTTGATTGTCATCAGTAAATTGTTGTAGCAATTCTGTTGTTTACAGATATTTTATAAACTGCCTAATTAAGATATAAAATTTTTAGTAAATTTTCCCTCATCATCAAAGACAATCTGACCAGTGCCAATTATGTTTTCTGTTAACTGGCAAAGCTATGGTCTCATGTCAATTTAAAACCAAGTTTTGTGCATATTTTTCCAATGTAATTTATATATATTTATTGCAAAGGGAAATACCGATATGAAATGAAAACATCTTTATAATACTCAGTGCTAGTTGCGTGATTCAGTCAATTAATGGGGAAGAAACTTGCACTGAGGCATTCTCAAAGTTAATAGCAGCTGATTATTTGATTCTGTCATCCTTTTGAAAGCACTTGCTATATCACTCATCAAACCCATCAAGCAAATAAAAGCTGTGATGCTTTCATTTTCTGCTTGACGTTTCAAATGTGCATCTCATTATTTAAATATCCAGAAGCACAGAAGTCACTTCTGTTATTGCTCTGAACTAACACAGTTGTAACCAATATATTAAAATAATATTAGAGATACAAATTTAAACCAAAACAAGGATATCTCTAGTGTAGGTTGTCACTTCAAGTGAGCGGGCTGACAGTTGAAATGAGAATGTCAGTTCTTGTTAGACCCTTAACATAAAATTAATGTACTGTGAAGTAATTTCTTTATCTTTCATTGCTTGAATGGAATATAACTAGAATGGCTACCATGAAAACTAAAATTAACAGAAAAAGGAATATAAAGACTTGATATAATGACTGTCCCTTGAGGCCATAGAACAAGTACCCCAACAACTATGTCTTTTGTAGAAAACATAAGTCTTCCAAGCAAAATGACTGTGTGATTTCCTGTTCTGTGTTTGTATGGAAGATTTTACTGCTGACATGGAGGCCAACAATAATGTCAATTGTTGCAAGATTTGAAAAACTAAAACAAGCTTAAAATATATGCTAATGTGAAAAGCACTGTAGTCACAGTTACTGTCAGCCAAGATATTTGTCTTACCTAAGTAGAATTTGTGAAGAAAAAAATACATTTAATCATGCTGATGAATTTGTAGCAACATTGCCCTAGAAAAGTGCTAGTTGGTGGTGGCGTTATCTCTGATGAGAATGCAGAGCAGTTAGGATGCATATTGGAGAAATGCTTCATTCTTAATGGTTTGAAGTTAGTGTGAGACTTCAGAATTTTACCAATAGAGCTGTCTTTATTTTTAAAATATGTGCTAATTTCCTACAAGCTCTAAGTGTGTATTAAGAGAACTTGCTGCATAAAGTGAAAAATGTCAGCCTTCTACATGGTTGAGGATAGTAAAAGTAATGTATCTTCCTTTTGACATTCTGGTGTATTCTTCCAGACAACCCAATTTGTTATTTCTTCTTTTAGTATTTATCTCCTTCTAGTCTACAGCTGATAACCCCTTCTCATTTTTAAAGCCTTAGCAACCAGAGGGTTATCCTGCAATAGTCTGTCCTCTTTTTCCTTCTAAGAAACCTTTTATTCTATCCCCTTCTGATTACAAATTATCTTTCATTTTATCATGTGGGATTAGAAGTACATCCATATTCTTATGTGTACATTATATAACTATTAAGTAAAATTTTTGGGGCTTTCTGTTATGAAAAAAATCATTTTTTTTCTCTCCACATTTTCTAGGTAGTAAATAACATCCTTGATATTGAATCACATAGTCAACAAGTGTCAGCATTAAAGCATGTTATATATTGTTTGAATGCAAACCTGTCCAACATTTTCCCAGGGTTATAGGAGAAGTTGCATGAAAAAAAATTACAGCCAGATGATAAGATAGTAAAGTGTCCCTTCACACAGCAAGAGTGACTTATGAGCAGACTAGTTCAATTGTATTATCACTTATTTAGTGGTGGCATAGATAGAAAAATATGCTTAGAATTATATCCCCATATTTTCCATTTAAATAAGATTCTTATAAAAATATTGTCATTATCATTGTGGTAAAAAAGTTATACAACAAATATTTATCCTAATTTGTGTCAAAATTTATAGCTACAGGGAAGCTCCAAGCAAAGTGCTTTTGCACAAACACAAGAAGACATAAAGAATATGTACAATAATTTAAGATTATGTGTTTTACCTTTGCTCAGTTATGATAATAATTGTCTTCATGCACAGAAGAAATATATTTTTTCACTATGAGATCATTATAAGAATAAGATTAAATTACGGTAATTAGACTGGATGAGAAAAAACGGAGAAAATTACACTGTACCAAAGTAACAAATGTTTTGTAACCCTGAGGAGACCAATAGTGGTGTTTCTATAATTTTTTTACTGACTTTGTAGTTGGTAAAGCAAATGAAGATGATTCATCATTTTCCACATATGAAAATCTATTTCATAACCTGTAAGAGCTTCTGTACACTTTAAAATCTTAATATCTCATACTTCCCTTAAAAAATGGAAGTGTGATTATTGTCAGTCAACTCAGAAGATATACTTCTTTGGTTATTTTACTAAAACATACAGAAAGACTCTGAATACCAGCTACTTCTAAACTATTATTCCATGTTTCAGGGTATCAGTCTCATATTTTTCAGGTTTGCAGAGAACAGCACATTTTCCTCTACTGTTAAGTGCTAATATTCCACTTTGTCCCTCAGCTCAAAAAATGCACTCAGAAGTTCTGATTGTGCTTGGTACCAAAAGAAGGGGTGAGGAACTGACTCCTAGCAATAGGAATATATAATTATCTTCATTCATTAATTTCACATGGCTTATATTGATAACCTTTGATAAGGAATTTCAAAGCAGTTAAAGACTGCATCTTTCAGCTCAAACATTGGATCTTTGGTCACAACAACTCCATGCAGCAGGTTTGGGGAAGAGTGGCTGGAAAGCTGCCTGGTGTAGGACCTGAAGATGCTGGTCAAAATCCAACAAAACATGAGCCAGCAGAGTACCCAGGTGGCCAAGAAGGCCAATGACATCGTGGTCTGTATCAGAAGTACCCAGGCAGGCTGCCTAGGAAAGTTGTGAAGTCACCACCCCTGGAAGTGTTCAAAATCCATGTGGATGTGGCTCTTGGGCACATGGCTTGGGCACATGGCTCAGGGGCTAACACAGGGGTGCTGGGTTAACAGTTGGACTCAATAATTGTAGAGGTCTCTTTCAATGCAAATAATTCTATAATTCTATTATTAAATAGGCTGGAGGACATTACACATATTTGGGTTTTTTTCCAGTGAGAAATGGGATTGTGCTTTTCCTGATGAGATCCCATTCTGGATATCTGCATACAGTTTTTCACAAATACCTCTTGTCAGCTTGCATTATTGGCCTTAATACGGCAAATATTCACCATGTTTCCTGAAAAATTTGCTGCTTTGCATGACTAATTGCTTTTCTATTTCTAGAACAGAAGTTCTTGCACTTCAAGAGCATTAAATATGTATATAGTCTAAACAAAGTGTATAAATTTTCCAGAATAAGACTGATCTTGCAAGGCAATAGCTTAATAGATATGAACAGTTTTTAGAATGAAAACTAAGCATGAGAAAATATTCTGATATTGATTGAAATTACTGAAATCCTCAAAAAGGTCTGTACAAAAACATCTGTTTGTAACTGTGCTATCAGATATAACATAATATTGCAACTGGATTTAAATCTGATGTTGAAAATGGATGAAATTAAAGTATATATTCTCCTGAAGATTACAGTTTTTAAAACAGATAGGACAACGATGTCTGGTCTGTAGAGAGAAAAAGACAAATGAGCATATTTCAATTTTTTCAGCAAAATTTCATATTTGATATGAATATAGGACAGATATCATTTCTTATCATTATCAAATGTTTGTTTCTGCTACTATAAATCCATTAAAAGTTTTCAATATGTACTGCTGTAAAGCAGAAGTCTGGTCAGAATTTCTCACAGAAGAGAAAGTACAGTTTCTTTGCCAGATTAAGGTTCCAATTTTTTATTTTTCTCTGTATGGTTGTAGAGTTTGTGTAAAAAGACTGCTGCAGCTTCTGAAGAAATAATTTGCTTTCTACTAGCCAGAGTACCTGAGGTCCTTTTAAACACAAGCAAATTTAAAGAAGAAGATGATTTTATTTTATCAAAATAAAGGCTTGATTTTTTGACTATGAGATTGGAAAAAAAGTTGCAAGGCAAAAAGAAAAAAAACCAAACAAAAACAAAACAAAAAAACCCCCCAAAGCACCCAAACCAACAAAGTACAGTCCTGGATCACTCTTAACAGGAAAAATCTTTTTTAACTGCTCCAGAATATGAACTTGGCTCAGCATGTTAAGCATGGGAGTTCTCCTTTTGCTTGTTTTCCCATGAGCTACCTTACACTGGAGCACTGTTCAAGGCCACTTTGACTCCTCACTTGTAGTGATATGATAATACCGATATCTCAGTGTTATTTTTCATTTTAAGTGCATTTCTCCTGCAGTCCAAATCCAGATAAACATGAAGGTAGCAGAAGCAGAGAGCTGGTTGTGGCTCTCTTGATCCTTAGCTATCTCATTTTGGTAAGGCATTATTTCTCTGTGATTCCCTGTTTCCTATTTGCAGTCCTAGAACATGATTTCTAACTTTTCAGTCCTCATTTGCAGAGGATTTGGGTCTGTGAGCATATTAAGAGCCAGACCTACTTGCATTAAATTTCTGTTAGTAACCACCTCCATTAAATAAAGATAATTCTATGTTTTCTTTGGCTGATGCAGAAGCAGTTGCACAGAAGCTTTATTTCTTCAAATTTAGAGACTTCAGCCAAGTGACTGTGCTTTGTTTAACAATCCTCTGAGGCTCCTGGT
>VXAC01007471.1:94589-186280 GCA_013399225.1 Rhipidura dahli | reverse complement strand
TTTTTTTTGTTGTTGTTGTTTTCATTTTGTTTTGTTGGGTTTTTTTACTTTGAGAAACACTGGGTTTTCTTTGGAAACACCAAATTGGATTATAAACTTTTTACTGAAAGAAAATGTTAGATGATTATTTTTGAAAACTGGGAGTTAGGCTGTAGGAATAACAGCATATTATATAGATCAGAAGGTTAAACTTGACAAGTACTTGCCTTTCTCCCCATAATGTAATAGGAGGAATGTGTACAGAGGAAAGATGGGATAAATTTCTCAGCATGAGCCACAATTTGATTCTATGACACTGGGAGAGAACAACTCTGGATTCTTTTTTTTTTTTTTCCCTGTTCTTTCATTTTCTAATAACTATCTGTGTATTTCTTCATAATGTGAAGAAAAATAAGATGCGTAAACTGTAATTACCTAGTTCAAGTCCCCTTCTTATCTGACATCCAATCAATCCTGAATTTTTGGATGCCACAAGGCTTTAGCACAAATACCTTAGGAATTTTGTAAATGGCTGACAGAGGCCATTTGTTCTTTAGCATTCAAAGTAAGAATTAGTAAAGAATTCAAAAGTAGTATTATGTGGTTTGCTTTTCTCCTTTGTTTTTGTTTGATATAAAAAAAGCAAGTGATCATATGCTTTTAATACCTAGCATTTATGTGGAAAAACACCTGAAGAGTGTAAAAATTTTACAGGCTTGAGTAAATTTCCAAATATTTGGAAACAAGATTTTTTTTATATCTTCCTAATATTAACTTATTGGGCACTGAATAAATAGGAGATTCTGATGTTTAAATTAAATAAATAGCAATATGTATATATGAGATGCTGTACTTGCACTGTGCATTTCTTCCTTACATTTCTAATTGTTTTTGACTTATGCACCATGAATCTGCCCAAATGAGGCCTCCTGAGTGTTTTGGAAGGAAGAGTTTCTGAGTTTCTTCTTTTCACTTGTTAATTCAAGGAAATTTTGTGACATAGTTATACATTAGCAACCAAGACATACCTTTTGGAAGGTGTGCATGCCATGGTAACAATCTCTTCCTGTGTTCCAAAGTGCCTGCTTCTTTTGTAGCATATCTGCAGTGGGTTGCTAGGAAATGTGGCTGAGCAGGAGTACATGTTGCAGACAAAGCTAAAGGAAAGATGTAAAGCAAGAGGATAATTTTTAAATTTAATTTATTTTATTTATTATTTTATATTTATTCCTCCTGCTGCAAATCAAATTAAAAAAAGAAATAATTTTAGAAGGCGTTATTCTTGCAGAACATTTTTTTCTGTCATATAATCTTTCTGGTAGCATTTAAACCAAAACTTATAACTTCAAGGTAATCATCTAAGGATTCAAATAAAGACAATTTATCTGTAGGATCAACAGGTGTATGCAACAGAGCAGGCAAATTTTTAGTCATGCAAACCCTTTTTAAGGCTTCCCATTTGTCTGCATTTTTCTGGTGTGCTGAAATAATTCTCAATTCCTTGACCCATTTACAAAAATACACTATAGATCCCACTTCAAAAAATTTTGTCTTCATTATTTCCTTCCAGTGGAGAATCACTTTCAACACTTAGTCACTTCAAACAATAAAGCTTTGTATGACACAATTCTGTTGTCTGTCAGTAGAATAATGTTATATACATTTATCCTTATTCAAATCTGTAATGCAGTAACAAAAGTACAGGTGAATATTATACTCAATTTTACTGAGAATACTCATTAAGTATTATTTTATCTTCACTTTCAAAGCAAGTGGTGAAAGCATGGTGTAGATGCCTATGTCTTTCCTTCTAGTGTTTGAAACTATTTGATAGCCTCAACCAATTTAGCCTTTTTTAAAAGACAGATTTACAGGTAAAGAAAAGATATCTTATTAACATTAAGGGCTTGCCTATTTAGCCCTTATCAATTCACCAGAAAATCCACATGAAGGAGAACTGTGAACCCACACAGTAAAGGTTCAGATGGAACTTGAGTCTACTTAGAAGCCAGGTAAAGAAATCCATAGGACTTTTTTTTTTTCAATAGCAGTCATTAATTTGAAGTAGGGTTTCTGTACACTGTTTCATTTTAATGTTAATGAATGTTCTGCATGAAGAAGATACTCAGGATTAACAGTGCTGTGTTTCTACATTCTATGGTAGGCAGTATAAAGTGAACTAATGTTCTAAAAATAATCAGTGATATCTTAAAGAAAACAAATTATATATCAGCTGTGACATCCAAGAAAATAAATTCCAATAACTTGTGAGTGTGCTTCACAGGTTTATTTCTCTTTGCAATTATAAAATGGGTAAATGAATCACTTGACTCAGAATGTAAGAAAAAAAGAAGATGGAAATATGGAGAGTAGCAATGAAATATTAAAAACTATTTTATTTATTAATACCATTTGGTACTACTTCAACTGGTTATCAATCCATCTGATTTAAAGTGAGAGGATTCCTAATAAAAATTCTAAAGTCTCAGTGACTGTCACAGCAATTTTTGTTGCAATACAATGAGAAATGTTGTACATTTATGATAGTAGGGAGTTTAATGTCTTTTGGTGATGTTTTGACTGCTAGCATCTCAATTTGAAATTCAGGTAGTACATTCCAGTTTTCCAAGTAGTTTATTCATATAGTTTATTGAATTGTGGTTATATTTAAGCTGTTCCTCGGTAGTTAAGTGAAAAAAAAGGGCAATTTATTTTCATGATGAGACCACTACTGCTAAAAAACCAAAAAGTTCAACACAACAAGAGACATGTTAGAGCTCCAAATGTGAAAAAATTGACAACAAACACATTAATATTTTTACTATAAGGGTTCTGCTATGCATTGGTTAAAAATGCCGAGGCACATGGGGATATCTTGCATTAAAGGCCACTTCTAAGCTGTCATTGATTTGCTTCCTGTTAGGGAATAGTCCATCCATGGAAAGCCCATGAAACACAGGGCTCACAGTGAGTTGCAGAGCCTGACTGCCCAGGGTGCTCCCTCTTTAAGCAGTGGTGGGACAGAGAATGGAACAGGCTTAGCAAGGTGCAGCTAGGCTCCCTGTTTTGCAAATGGAGAAATGCAGCAAAGAAATGGCTCCTCCTGTGCCACTGCTAGGAAAATAATAGAGCATGGTAATCTAAAATTATCTGCTGCTAAGGTTGGGGTATGTGTGTCTTACACTGTTGCTGTGAACTAGCTCTTGTATATTGGGAGACAAACCCTTAGGATTGCTTCATAGAGGATTTAGTGAAAAAAGTGAGCTTTGGTTGGGAATCCTAGGGGAATAAGGAGTAAAAGGGTTATATTCACAGAGTGCAAGGAATAAACTGACTGACAAATCTTGTTCTGTCATGCTTGTTTATTTGTTTGGGTAACACAATGGGACTTGTAAACACCAGTGCTCCAGGTGAGAAGTCATTACTTTGTCACAGCTATCACAGCTGTAAGACACTTGACAAGGAGTGTCAGTAGTCTCACTTTTCCACACACACAGAGAAAAGGGACATATATTTCACATTGTGAATAGTGTAAAATAAGAATCAAATCTAGGACATATCAAACCCTGCCAGAAGATTTTATAAATGTATATGTATACATGTATCATGCAAATAGGACCTAGGAGATCAAATCAAGCTCTTACCAGTTTCCCTATATGTGACACATTTACAAGAAAAGATGTGTGAAAGCACAGCTTTTTTTCTTAGTTACAACTTGTGTAGTGTATAACCTTGTCAAGAGGAAGGGCTCAGTGTTTTCACTTGCTCTTGCAGAGTCCTTCACTTTGTTTTATGCACAACATATATGAAACCTAAAGCAAAGGACATGCCCAACAGTTTGTGCCTATGCTAGGAAGAGGTGCCACATTTCCTTTTTGGTGCCTTCTGCAGGCAGAGTGGAAGTGCAGAGCAGCCCATCCAGAGACCTGTGTGCAGGCTGGGAGTCCAGCTCTGCACAAAGCAGTGCAGGTTTGGGACACAAACACTGCTCTTTGGGGGTTGTGTACACAACACGTGCTGATTTATAGTACTTACCGTCAGCTTTCATGTTTCCATAATTTAGAATACATTTGGAGAATGAAATTGATTTTTTGACCATCTATGCTCACACCTTATTGTAGGTTATTTTATTTATTTTTGTTGGGTGTTTTACATCCAAATTAAATTATTTGTATCGTTTGTAAAATAAGAAAAATAAACAACAAATGCAGCTTGTCTGCCTTCTGGAAAAATTACAAGAAATAAGGCCCATGAAAGAAAGAGATTCATTAGTAGTTTTTATGCTTTTAAACAGATACATATGCTCCATTTTTTAATTATTAATTTCAAGAATATGCAAAGAAGTTTATTAAGCCATGAGTTGAAGAAGAAGAAGTAGCATAGCTAGTTGAATGGACTCTTTTGAACTACTTCTGTTTTCTTAAAAATCAAGGCATGAATTTATGTGGCATTTCTGCTGGTGTCTGTTCTAGGGCAGGATGTTGCAAATAAAATACACTTTAAAAGCTCTTTTGTGGCTGGATTAACAGCCTCCAAAAGATAGCACATCTGAAACTAGAGAGTGGAAATTTCAATTTGTCATTACTCAGATGGAAATATCAGGAAGCAGGAAGAGAGCCAAGCAATGCGGTAAATAATAAACTAAACCATCTGAAATCTGTCAGTATTTGAATCAGGGAAATATTTTCAAGTTTATGAGTCAGTAATATGTGGAGAGTCTGTAAAACTTTGGATGGCATGGTGATCAGTTCTATAGATATGTTAATCAAGAGGCATATAGTGATAAAAAGGAGATACAGAGGTAGCAAGCATGGAACTACATATAAAAATGATAGGAAAAGTAATTGCAGAAATAACTAGCATAAGCTACATGGTAAAACACCTGGGAGAGTAATGAAGTAAAGCAGCAGGATGACTGCAAGATATATGACCAACACAGATAAAGATAATAGGCTTAAAAAGGAAAAGAAAAAAAATCTCTTCTCAGTCTCAACTGAGCATGAAGAGGTGAACAGAGACCTGCAGGAAAGATATGACTTCATTTCATAAAACCAGTAGCTTCAGGAAGCTGATATGGTGGAAGTTTATGTCTGGTGAGTGTCAGGGGCATTGGGAATGATTACTCACTACATACCTTGTAACACATGAAGGGTATGAGGCTCAGCCAACACAAGTAGGAAGTAGAAATTTTTCGGGAGAGCAAAGGGAAATATTGTTTTCACATAAGCTATTATTACACTGTGGACCTCTTTACCTCAGAATAACAAGTAAGTCAAAGGTCTAAATGGCTTAAAAATGTAATAGATCATTTTTTTGGAGCAAAACCCTGGAGTCTGACTGCTAAAACTGACCTGCTGATTCATGGAAGCTTTTATGAGATGGAAGAGCATTCTCTACTTGCCCCGTTTCTTACTTTTTCCCCCCAAGTATCTACTATTAGCTGCTGAGGGATTTTGGGCTAGACTGTTCTTTGGCTTGATCCCTCATGGAAATTGTGATCAAGGAAGCATTTTAGGGAAGAAAAAAGATGTTGGTAAATTGAATTCACCATTGCTGTCTTTTTTTCCCAGGATATGTATACCCTCTAAAATAAAATTTTAAGTCGATTAAAAGAGTTTCTTGTTTCTAAACATGATTTTAGGAATTTGTTATCAATTCATCAGTGTTTGAGTAACAACAGAAAGGTTGTTGCTTTATATTTACACTATTTTATTACCTAGCAGAAAAAAGAAACAGAAAAGTCAAGCTTGGTAAGCTGAAGTGTGGGAGTCAGACAACAACTCTGGTTTCCTTCCCCTGAGGTGGATATCAGCAATATACAGCAATGTGGGCATTCTTCTACAGCATGATAAAGGGATAATGAGCCTTGCTCATGTAAAAGTGCTATTTGAGTAAGTAAAAAGGCTTCAACAATACTCAACAATAATGTAAATCACTGTGCATTTGTGTGTATGTGTGCATACCTGTGTGTAGGTATTTGCCCAAAATGTACATACATATATATATATGTATATATCTGTATTTATGTACCTATATGTGCATATATGTATTCATTTATATACATATGTACCACTGAAAGCAGTAGTTCAATTGCATTTCACTACTTAATTCTGAAAAAAACCCACCTTTTCCAGTCATCTTGGTATTTACTCACTGCAGACTACCAGACTGATCACAAAGGGTATAGAGAGCAACCCTCCCATAACCCTGCAAGGTAACTCATGTAAATCTTGGCCAAGACATGTTGGGGGAAGTTTTACACTATGCACTGCTATTTCCCATTTTGTGTTTGTTCTGTGAATAGACTCCAACTGCAGGACCATTAGACCAAAGTATTTCATGAACTAAATCCAAATTAGCAGCAGGGAATGGCAGCTTTATTGCTGATGGCTGTGAGGATCCGATTATTAAAATTTTTAGAGAGATGTCTCTGCCCGAATTAAGGTGCAAATGAGACCATATGCCAAAGTCAAAAGTATGGATTTTATTTAGCAGTTGTGTGTGTGTGTGTGTGTGTGAGAAAGAGAGAGAAATAGGAAAAGGGTTGGTGGGAGAGAAATAGAGTGACACAGAGAGAGAGATTAAGCAGAAAATATCACCACTCCATGGGTCCCAACAGCATCCCATTAACCCTCCTCTGGTCTTCTTGGTGGTGAGGGTCTCAAAAAACATAGAGTTCAATGGATTAATATACATTTGGTCCAGGTGGGAACCTCCCCTGCAGGCAGTTTGTTCCTTGCTGCAGACTCTGGATCTGTTGCATCACTTTGCATCATGTGCAGTCCTCTGATGCAAGGACTCAGGAGTGAGGCTGGGGGGCACTTTGGGGGCCTTTGATGGCTTATGACACCTCCACAGATGCCTCTTATGGGAATGCCCCATATGGATGTGGTGGCCTTCCTGGGAGTGGGCGTGTGTGAGCCAGTTTGCGCAAGGGAGGATGGGTGTTCACTCTCCCTGACCAGGGGTTATGCCACACCCCCAAAAAAACTCTCCTCCCTTTTTGGTTGGGGGGAAGAGTGTACAAACCTGGCCTCAGCAAATGAGCCTGTGGGCTGTGGCCTCCCCACCCCAAACCCAGAGAGAGATGATTTTCGGAACAACTGCTGGCTTTGGATTTCTTCTGGATACATTCTTCTCTCTCAGCCTTGTTTACTTCTCCCTAGACCTGAGATAACTGGAAAATAGTGCACCTTTATCTTATCTCAGGTTCCCTCAGGCAGGTTAACTCACAGCTGAATGTTCCCCTCAGGAGACATATTCAGGGAGGGGCGGGCTGTGGTGGTTGCAGCTTCTTTATAGAGTTTTGCCATAATGGACAGAAAGTCCAATATTTAAGCCATTAACATTTCAGTCTCTCGCAATGGTGAAATAACTTCACTTTCTAACAGTATAATTTAAAATAAGCCTCACTTGTTTCTCATGATCGTGGCTTGCAGGCACTGCAGAGATGTATATTTTTCATATTTTTTGTCGCTTTGGAAGATGGCATTGGTTTAACACCAGTAGGCACCTAAGCACCACACAGCTGCTCAGTGGTTCCCTCAAGGAGGGATGGGGGAGAGAATCAGAAGTGTAAAGGTGAAAGAACTGGTGGACTCGGGTAAATATAGTTGAACAGATAAAATAAAAGAAAGGCAGGGCAGGCAGGTGTTCACCCATTTCCAGGAAAACAGAGTTGCATCACAGGTAGTGGTGACTGGGGAAGAGAAACACCGAGACTCCAAAGGTCTCCCCTTCTTTCATCTTCTCCCAGATTTAATTGCTGAGCACATCAGTGTTGTCTGTGATATTCCTTTGGTCACTTGGGGTCAGCTGTCCTGGCTGTGTCCCTCACTAAATTCTCAATGAGCCCCAGCCTCTTTGCGGGTTGGGCAGTATGAGAAGAAAGGAGAAAAGACTTTGGCTCTGTGTAAAGCTCTTCTCAGCAATAACTATAATATCTCTGTTCTATCCACATGGTTTTGATCACAAATCCAAAACATAACCCTGTACCAGCTGCTATGAAGGAAAATAAGTCTATCCCAGCCAAAACCAGTACAGGTACTTTCACATATTTGGGTAAAATAAATTCTACAATAC
The DNA here is from genome assembly GCA_013399225.1 of Rhipidura dahli. Taxonomy (NCBI): domain Eukaryota; kingdom Metazoa; phylum Chordata; class Aves; order Passeriformes; family Rhipiduridae; genus Rhipidura; species Rhipidura dahli. The sequence continues at coordinate 178,219 of VXAC01007471.1, read as the reverse complement.
TTCCCAAAGACTCTGAAACTTTTTCATCCTCTCCCTAATGAATATTAGGATAGGTTAGGACCTCAACAAAATTCTTTCTGAGTTTCACTTCTATTTATATGTCCTCACCATTACAAAAGTTTGCATGAACTTTTGAATAGCTCAGAGTTGCAAAAAAGACTCAACTCTTTTCTCTCAGATTATCTATTCATTGCTGAGTGTTCTATTTATCATTTTATAGGATCTTCTACTGCTAAGATTTACAGATGAGGAAAATCTGCTGCAGTGATATCAAAATAGTGTTTCTGTAACTATTTTAGGTCTTTTTTCTTGTTTCTCCTTCTTCTTTTGTTCCCGAGTTTTTAGTATTATACAAGATAGACCCAAATCTGTAAAGAATTTATATTTCATTTCCCACTGCACACCTGAATACATTTTTAAAATTTATTTTATATGCAAGCTAAACTTGCAATGGACTGCTTGTCTATTGTATTTTTTAAAACCAGGTTAAATATTTCTTTTATGAATATCTCACTGGAAAGAGTTTTGTTGTTATTTATGGATAACTTGGTACAACTTCTTAAAAGAGGCTTCTAAAAATTTAAAACCAATGTCCCTGTTATGAGCAATAGTTTCTTTTTCACTTCAGAAATCTTTGTCCCTTTTCCTGTGTTCCAGCTGCTAAGCATGGTAGATGTTTTGTTATGGAATAAGTATCAAGGTAGCCCTTGATATCTGTGGGCTGAGACTGCTAGGATCAAAGGAAAACTGAGTCTTTGGAACAGACATAAGTGTCCTAGTCTAATGTTTGGCTCTCTTTCAAGTGTAAACAAAATTATACAGTTTTATGCTGTATTGGCCAACACAAAAAATCTAAAAAACCACATATGCCAGAAAGACACAGCTGCATGTTTATGTTTCCTAATTCCCCTTATTAGGATTCAGTGCTACACACTGGGGAACAATCTATTCCCATGTGAACTAAGATATATCTGTGAATTCAAATTAGAATAAAATTTGGCTTGATTCACTATTTCTCTTTTATTCTGTAATTGTTTGCTCTTGCTATTCAATGAAACAGTCAGGGTTTTTTGTGCATGTATGTGTTTTTTGGCCATTGTTGTTTTTTTGGGTGTTTTTTTTTTTTTTGCTTGTTCATTTGTGGTATAATTTCTGAGGTATTGTATACTCACACCTGCTTTAGTTAGCAGAGTTGAGAATTAACATAGTGAAGATGCTTAGTATTGTATAAAAACTGACCACTACTATGATATGTGAATGAATAAATTTAGCGAAGTTTAGATCTCCAATTTAAAGCTGGTCTGTGAGTTTTCTAAACTCTTCTTGCACAGAGATGTCTCCAATTATTGGGACTCAATTACAACACTGCTTAAGCCGCATATTGTCTATCTTCAAGTTCCTAGTTTTTTAGAGCTCTAATTTGAATTTTCATTGCAAAATTTTTGTTAAATACCGTGAGACGCTTCCAGGTATTTCTTGATACAATTCGTTATTTCCAGTCGTTCTCGAGCTAATTTAGATGAAGATTTAGAAAAATAGAAACTGGTATTGCTTTGATGATGAGGATGATGTTTCCATATGCTAAGATGCTGGTTATGCAAACTGGATGTTGATAACGCTCATGGTCTTATAGAAGTCATAAACATTTGAAAGACTAGGTTCTGATAGCAAGAGAAGTTTTTGTGCGACAGAATAGCAGGACTTGACATTTATCTGAAGCAATGAATCAGGAATCCTTAATTGAGGTTGAGAAGTTTAGAATTATTTTTTTATAAAATTGCCTGCATCTATGAAAATTAAACACCATCATTGTGATTTAGAGAAAAAAAAAGGCAGGTCTAGCCTTTTGAATCTGAAGAAAAATAATTATTTGTTCAAACACATTATCACACAGAGAATAAGGTAAAATGATAAATATTTCAAAAGGCAATAAATTAAACCAGGACAAATTCCAGCAATGTCACATTGTTCAAAGAGTCCTGAATCATATATTTTCAAGTCCATTCAAAACAACCAAAAAGAAAATTTTGGTTTGAAAAATACAATCTAGGATGTATTTTTTTTCTTTGCTGAAAATACAATCTAGGAAGTTTTTTTTATGGAAATATTTTGATAAACAGGAGACATTAACATCTCTTTAATTCAAAATATGTGGAGAATATCTAAATCCAGTGTGGTTTTCACATTTCTCTGATAAAAGCTTGTCATCTAAGTCCTGAAAACTTCTAAGATTCTGTCCTTATACTGAAAGGAAAAAAAAAAAGCAGCTTAAAGATCTTAAAATCCTGATAACTCTATTAGAACAGAAATTCTCAGAATAATTGGTTCTAAATTTAATTACATGGAGTATGCAGGGTGAAGAAGATCACTGCAAAGAAAGAATGAGTAAGGGGGTTAAGCTAAGGTCACAGGAAAAACTGAAACTGCACAGTGAGGGGAAAATGGTATGAAAATGTGTCTGCAGAATATAAATCTTGGGATAATTGTCTTGGCCTCCACAAAACTTTGAAGATGTGATGCATAAAATGGCAAAGGTATTTGCTGAAGCTGAGATATAAATTTTATATCAGCATTTTATAAATGAACTTGTCAAAACTGATCACAGGTCTTGTTGAAGCTGATGTTTACAATTTCAACCAGATTCTGAAGAGAATAAACACCATTTCCTGGCAGTATATCCGGATGAAGAGAGATTTAAAAAATCAGAGACTCCAAACCTAATACCCAAAAGTACTTTAGATTTCTGTTGGCAAATTAGAGAAAATGCAGAACAATGCTTAATGATCAGGTACATTAAGAAACTACAGAACAATACTGTAGTCATTTTGCCATCTCCCATCTAAATAATTCACTTGGATTTCTTGAAGAACAAGGGAGTTTTGCATACTCTGGCAGTTTTCAGAAAACTGGGAAATGGTGAATATTAGAATAGATTAATATCATATAATAGACTTTTAATAGAGCAAAGCAATGGAAAACTGCAGCAAAAGAGCCAGTATTGAAGATAAATGTACTAAAGTGTGAAGAAAACTCCTTAAATATCTGGCAAGGGCTGAGTCAATGCCAGGTCTGTAAAGGAAAGACATTAGCATTACAGTTCGACTTTGGTTTAAGCTTCAAATAACAGCCTGAAATGATCAGTCTTAATGAAGGCTGTGGAGGAACTGCAAATGCTTTTAGCCATGGCAGAGAATATGAACCACAGTAGTTTACAGAGTTGAATGCATTTTGCCTCATTTCTGCAAAGGACTCTATTTAAATGCAAAGGCAATTTCTGCAGCCCAGCTGACAAGGGGTGAAACACTGTCAGAGAAAGGAACTGCATTGCCTTCACCATTACTGATACATTCTCTTGTTATTATGCTGAAAAACTTCTTAGTTGCCTTTGCAACTAATTAATGTTGTTTTCTGTTTCCGTATTGAGAGACCTCTCCCATGCTGCATATACAGAGGTGCAGGTAATGGTTCAGTATTGGTGCAAACGTGTTACAAGAAGTTATTGAAGGGAATTATTATCTGCCTTGAAAAAAAGTGTTCAAAATACATTCTTTATAAAATGTCACAATTAAATATCATTAGAAAATAAAATAGAATAGCCATTTTGGAAGCATGTAAAGTGCTGCTAGTTCAAAATCAAAGGTCAGTCTATGAATTAAAGCTGCTGATTCCTTGAGAGGCCACTTAAAACACAGTCTAGGCATCTGCACATCACAGCGACTGGAGCGCAAGAGGTTTCAGCCCTTGTTTTTGTCAGGGCAGAGCTCTGGATGTGATTTTTGACAGGTGTCCTTTCTACCATTTCCCATACGTAAGTCATTCACATCCTGAATATCTGTAAGTTTAATTCCCTCCATACTTTCTAATTTGCAAGGAGTTCATTAGCTAGGGTGAGCACCATACAATCATACAAAAAATAATGTGTAACATAATTGTGTTATGTTGGAACTGAAAACAGATAGTGTGAAATTATGCTACAAAGTAAGATTTATGGGAAGAACAATCATGAGAGATTTTGGGCACTGCTTGCCTGTGTGCAGATAAGCAAATCCCGTTTCACTGGTATCACTGAAGTGGCATGCACATATACAAACACTAGGATAGAGTCCAGTTCATATTTAAGCCAAAGGTTTTCTGTGCTACTAGAAATGCTGTAGAACAACTAAGGCTAATCATTCAGAGCAATACCAGACTAGGCCTGCAGCACCTGAATAACTGAAGGAATGAAGATTACATTTTTCTTACACACACACATGCACATACACACTCTCACTGTAGTCTGTGGCAAAATTCTCTTGGGCTAGAAATAGGTCAAGCTTGATGGTGTTAAAGCTTATCTACATAATACTTCTGTTCTTGGGTCTTTGGTTTTCTGGCAGGAGTCAACATCAGGAAAATTTTTACTGATGCTCATTTGGAGCCAGTGTTCAAATTGCCTGTGGGGAGCTAATCCCTCCTGCTGACCCACTCACTAGGTGAGCAAAGAGAGCAGCTGGTATCCTTCATTCATTACTTCAATTTAGACAGAATCTAGTCTTCCTTTCTCTTGGATCCAAGCATTAATAACAAACTGCTTCATTGCATCACCTCACACTCTATTTCCTCTGAAGCTGATGATTGCTATTATAATTATAAACTCCAGCTTAAATTAATGCACATGCATTTTGGAATGCAGATGTTAAAAATATCTTAAATTTCAATAATAATACGAAATTTAGGGGATGATTTCTCCTCTCTCGGGCTTTCTGGGGCTATTTTCAAGGTTTCTTTTCAAAAGCACTTCAATGAAAAATACTGAAAATATTTTCTTAAAGATTTTTTTCCCTGCTTTTTAAAAAAGAAAGTGTGAAAGAAGCAACATGATGCCTTTTTCATTGTCACAGAGCTTGCACACTTTTCAGGATCAATGATTCGACACAGCATCAGAAAGCCATTAATATGTGGCTGCCAAAATGGGCTTTGAAGCACAACCACCAACTCAGAAAGACAGAAAAGGCCCACGCAGGGTGTTAGGAAAGCCATATCTGTGTAAAAATCTCTTAATGTAGGCTGACCAATTGACAGCCTCCACAGGTATAGAGATGTTTTCATCTTTGTGGTCTTTTGTATTTGTATGAATGATACAACCTGTATATAGCATAAACATGAAGCCATGAGTGCACCTATACTTCATCTCACGCATTCTGAGTAGACCATTCAAATCAATAGATGGTCATATTGTGTCAAAATAAACCTATTTTGTAAATCTTTGCAGTAGAGGTGTATGAACTAATCAGGCTTTGAGCTGTAACTCTCTCTCTATTAACAACATTGATGTTGAAATATATTTTGCAGAAATCCAGGTTTATTGATTTCAGTGTATATCAGCTAGAAGAACAGGCTCAACTAGAAGCTTAAAAATAATAAATAGAAAGCCACCCAGACTTTGGAGAATTAAAAGGTTATCTAGACTATATTTCTCAGGCTTCTTAATGACTGCTAATGAAAAATTACATATTTCACACTTCTACATCATGAACTGGGAGGATTAAAGACAATTTTAAAAAATGGTAGGGCATTCTCCTTTTTTTTTTTTTTCCTACTACTGTTTTATAGTGTACAATGATAATTTTAAAAGTGATCTCTGCAATCCTTATCTGTCATGGAAACAAATTCATTCGCTGGGTGGCTGAGCAACATGAGGTGAAATAAATTTCTCAGAATTCTATCCCCAGAAGGCTGCTATCCATTACTGTTACAAGTTTGCAATGGAAATGGCTTTACTGCTATGCAGAGAGTATGATAAAATTTAAGGCCCAGTGAAAGATGCATTAGAACAATAAATATAGTTCAAATAATGTATTAGTAAATAATATTTAGACAAAATATTGCTGAATTTGATATGTTTATTTATTCTGACAAATTTTTGAGTTTATCAAAGTAAATGTAGAACTCCTTAAATCTGGAAGTTAGCCTAAAGAGTAATAAAAGTGAAAAATTATGCACAAATTGATATATTCACATAGCATGGGCATTAGCATTTTTTTCATTTTACTTATATATAGTACCTAGAGTGGCAGACTCTCTGGCAGATATGATCATCATAAATCAAAACATTCATCATAGTCAGCTAGCTGATTCCATCTTAACTCTTCCAGATGTTCCATGTCTATACTTTAAAAGTACATTATGGATCATTTTCATCTTTTCAACCAGGAACATCAGAGCATGCATATCTACTACAATTGCAATTAAAGCCTTATCAAACAAGGCACTGAGTAGCCTCAGCACACAGCCTTATTTACAGCAAAGTACTTATTTATATCTCTGAATATGTGTGTTAGAATACTATTGCTTTAAGTTGGACTTAATACCAAGCTTAGATGTGGGCATTGGCTTTACACCTGTAATGAGCTGTGGATTGATGGCAATTATACTGCAAGTCTGTTGTTCTTGCAGATAATTCCAGCTTTATATTTGCCACTGACATATATTCAAACAGTTTAAATGAATACCAAATGGATAGTACAATAAACACTCTAGTGAAGCAAGAACTTATCCTTTGAAATCTTTGCTAGGTTTATTAAATTTCAATTCACCACTGATGTTTAAATATGAAAAGAAAGAAAGGTGTCACTTGTCTGAATAAGTAAGTATAATAATATTTCATCCATAAAAAAGCCTTTATTCTTTCTCATTTTTCAGCAGAAGTAAATAAGTGAAGATATTGAGATAAATACTTAAATAAAATTTCTCCCTCAGAAGGGGTTCTTGCAAGGTAACTTCTGCAGATATCAGTCTGTGTCTGAGTAGCAGACTGGATCCATTACCCAGCCTTCGACTTTAGAGTTTTGCATTGATTTGTTCCCACTTGACAAGGCCTCTCCCTGCATGACCCACGTTTCTTTCACAGGAAGCCAGATGCTAGGTATAACATGTTGCTAACATAACATGCTCCACACAATCTCCTGTAGTGCTCTGGGGTGTGTTCCTGTGGTTCAGCTCAGGTGCTGCGTATTTGTATATGCACGCTGCCATCCAGCTGCTTTATGTCTTGAGTTCAATGCCTGAAACTTCAAACTGCCATGGTCACTTCCCCATTATGCTTCAGACAAGCCTGCTGGTGGTTTGATCCTCCAATGTAAACTGTCTAATGAGTATGTTCTGGGAGGAAGGGAAGGATGGTGGGGTGGGGGAAATATGCCGAGCAAAGAATGTTCTCACAACACTCACTTTATGGCATTGTAACCTCAGAAGTGATGAATTCACTACCAAATGTCAGGCTTTCTGTATTCCCTGCCCATCCTGGTTTCACCTCTTGTAAATTGGAAGTATCTCAACATGTCAGGCTGGAAAGCTCATCCTGTCCTCATTCCTCCTGCAAGGTATGACTATTTTGTTGTCTTCTATGCATATTTGCACCTCTCATGAGAGCAATATACATTCAAAATTTGTTCCCACTTTTTTTATCCCCTTCTTTTGTGTGGCAAGTTTGCCCTTTTCTCAGCAAAGGGTCTTTGAGCCAACAATTTGTTGTTTCATGGAAATACACAGGCACCTGAAAGATAAACAGCCAATTGTCCTTGCCTCTAACATTGACCATTTCTCAACAATAATTTCTATTGAAGTTTTAAAGCATTTTATTGGTTAGAGTAGCTGTCTGAAGTGCAATTCAATAAACCATCCAGTGCAAGCTAGGTGTTAGCAAAAAATACAAAATGAAGTTCCTACTACATATGCACCTTGCAATTTGTAAAATGGCCATTAGTCCTGTTTAACATTACAGGGCATCAAGAGTATAAATTATGAGGAAGAACAGACAGCTCTGATTATATTTTTCATGCACTTGGTAGTGAAACAGTGCAATAAGATGAGCCTGTACTTGGCAAACCAGTGAAATACAGTTTCCTTGACTTCAGTGAGCTCTGTGTGCATCATACTCTTCAGTTTATCTGTGTGAGCTTCAGAACAAAATATATAGTTACACTGATGTTTATAAAGTTAGAATATAATTTTCTACCTGTCCTATGCTCGTGTGTTGCTGGGAGAATGGCAGGGAATTACATGTTTGCAGGGAACTTCCCCCTTTCTGAAATAACACAACTTCTGCAGGGTAACTTTCTCAAAGTTAACATCTGCTCTAAGTTATGGCAATAGAAGTAAGGATTTCAGCAGAACCAAATACTTTACAGATAATAGGATGGAATCACAGTTCTGCTAACTCTCTGCCAAGGAATACAATTCTTTATGTTCATATTTGATTTTTCTAGCCTGCCTGACCTCTCTTACACTTCCATTTGAGTCAATTGAATATTTTACCCTAATCTACCCTTTGGCACCAATAAAAGAAAAATGAAACAATATTGGCATACATTGATCTTCTCTCTTTCCATAATCCCTTTGTCAATGTCAAAAGGAATAAAAAATTGCAGAAGTCTTTTTGTAGGATACTGGTATATCTCAGGTGAATGAGAGATTAAATAACTAAAAGTTTCCATGACAAATGAAAAGTAGAAAGTGAGTACTTGCTAATGATTAATTTTTAGATATTATCTAAATCCAGTTTATCTAATCCACCTTACAGGATTTAATTATGCTTGAATTTAATTAGAATGGAAAGCCACTTCTGCCATTAAACACTGCAGAACTCTTTCAACTATTCTCATTTCAACTGTTTTTTTCTCCTTGTTTATTAAACAAAAATGTCCAACTTGTGCTCATCAACTAATTTTGATATTACAAGTGGCACTAAATCTTTCTGAGATGTACATAAATGAAGACTTGCTCTTTCCTCTAAAATACCTAAATATTTTTATCAAGTGGTCTGGAATTTACATAACCATGGTTTAGCAACATGTCAGAATATCATGGTCATGTCAGAACTAATGAATGAACCCATGAACAATTAAAAAGTGTATGGTGGTTGTAAAGGTCATTTTGGAATATAATTACAACTGAATGTAGCAGCAACTCAATCATACCTTTTTGCATAATTTTCCTTAAGATTTTTCAATGCAGTTTGAAAACAGCAGTGAGGGAGTGATGTATATATAGAATTTTCCTCCCAGCAGGATACAAAAACATAATGAGCAGAGACATAAGAAGTGATGGCCTGCATACAGGTCTTATAGTAGTTGCTTTAAGATGATCTATTTTATAGGATATCAGTATCTAAACACCTCTGGTGATGGACCCAAAAGTATCTTTATTTAACTTGTAAATTCCTTCCACTTTAATGTAAATCTTTTTATTCTAATGTATAAATGATAGTGCAAAGCATCAAGCATTATTTTTTTTTCTCATTTTCTTTCATATTATAAACCTAAATCCTTCTTGCAGGAGATTTGACTTGATGCTATAATTGAAAATGGTTTCTGGATAAGTACCATAGGCAGCTTAAACACAATCAGCTGGAGGATCAACATCTTGCGTTTCTTTCATGTCTCCTTGAGTTTGGTGTAAAAAGAATGAAGCCTAATTGAGAGTCAGAAGTTGCATAAACCCAAGTCTCATTACATTACCTTACAAGGATAGTATGGAGATTTTAAAGCTTATCACCTGTGTCTAAAATAAGCTCTCTTGTGAAATATGCAGTTAAGAAAGTGCTCTAATAAACCACTGAGGAACAAGTCAAAACCAAGTCTGACAAATACCACAGAATTGCACTGCTGCTACTGAGAATGACTTCTAATATCTTAAAAATATGTACAGTCCCACTCCAATGTAATTTCTATGCTCATTTTCCATTATAATGTATTATTACTCCCTCAATAATTTTTATTCAGAGCTCTGAGCTATAAACTCTGACACAATTTGTCAGGCATCTTTAAAAAATGAGAAAGTCAAACCTTTCATGAATTCTGGATCAGAAGAATACAAAGACTTCTCTAAAAAACTGTTGTCATCTTTGTCTCCTTTCATCTCAGTAATGAATTATCTGTAGAACTAGCACTTCCTCCTTTCAAATATCGATGTAAAATGTTTCAATTATGTGATGAAACAATCAAAGTGTAGTAAATTCCCACATGTCATCTGAGCCATGCAAGCTCATTGCAAATCTGAGCTAACATGTTTTCATGGAGATTTGTCACTGATTTGCCCTACATTACCTTTGCTCTGAACTGTAAATGCCTATCTGGACAGTCAAAAGTGATCAGCTCATGCTACCTGGACTATTAAATTTGTCTCACCCTTTAGGCACTGCCCACAAGAAACAAGATAAGTTGTAGATAGGTTATTAATTAAAATTGCTGCTTGTCATTCTGGAATCCAGTAATTCTTTTTTTTTTTTTTTTAAAGAGTGTGATTCCCTTTTTAGCTCCATAAATTCTGTTCACTAGCAGGGGAAAATATGATTTTAAATGATAGCCTAATTCCTGATAAGTTAGACGAACACAGGAAAATATTAATATAAAACACACCAAAACATCTCTTCCTCTAACTTTATGTGTCTGTGCAACATGATAGATATAGACATAAAAGCACAGTCTATTTTGAAGCTCTTTATGAGTGCTTGGATTAAAGACTATTGTTTGTAGATGCAGTTCTCCATTAGCCCAGGAAGACTTAAGGACCATCACTTGTTCCTTACAGTGTTTTTACCTTTGGTCTTCTAGAGACTTCCTTTCTGCAGGGTGGCATTTGAATTTTTTTGACCCATATAGAGTCTCTCTTGTTTCACTTGTAGTGAATACACACATTCTGGCATGTATTTTAGAAATTTCATATAAATATCCTATGAAGAAAGGTCATATTGACACACATATAAGTTTGAGCTTGCAGACACTTATGGATGTTTGTGGAAGCTGTCAATGCTTGAAGCATCTCTGTTGCAGAAAGGCACTTGACTAAGATTGGGTTCCTGGTAATTGTACAACTGTTTAACTCTCCCTAGTAAATTGCCCATCTTAAATCTACCCCACAGCTTTAAATACTCTACTGCACTTCCTCAGTCATCAGAACCTAATCTCTTCCAGTTTTCAGGCATATTTCCCATTCTTGTTCAAGATGAAAAGATTTTGCCAGTGGTGATCATCATTTGCTGCATATTTCTACAAAATTTAAACACAATAAGACCCTCATAGGTCAAGTACTGTCTCATAAAATATTAAATAAAACTACTGGCAATTTGAGAATGCTAATTTTAATCAGAACTGTCTGAGGTAAAAATAAGTCTTACTCAGAAAAAATACAGAATAGAAAGGCCACAGAGACCTTGCTTTTAACTTCTATTTCTTGCCTTCATTTTAGATAAACTGCACTCAAATGGTTCTCCAGTAATTTTGATTAATGTTCTTGAATTGTAACTGTCCTAGGTCAGACTGTCAATTGACATATATATCTGTGGCTTTAAATAATTTAGAAAGATTCTTCACCCTTTGTAATCTGGTTTTCTTCAGTATGACAAAGGTTGACAAAGGTTGACAAGTTGGTCTCAGAATATACAATGTTTCCCCAGCCTACATACACCTTGTCTAGCCAATCACTCAGTCACCATAACAAATACCAGTCATTTCAAATGGACTAGAATGCTTAGATATTTGGTCTGTGTCTGCTGATTTTCATGTATTATGAGGTCTCTGAAAACTGCAGAAAGTATTTCCCATGAAGGAATGCTGCAACTCAAGGACTGACTGAGATTAAGGAGTCAAAGACTTCTTTCTCTCCAGCTACCACTCTTATTCCTGGCATAGCCCTAAGAACAGTGGCACTAAGAACATGGCACTAAGGACAGTTGGACACCCTCAGGGACAACACACCAACACCACAATGGTAAATACTAACTCCACAGCTGTCACTGTCACCCTTTCACTTGCTAATTATCCCCTTCTTATTTATCCCCATGTATCCTGCCATTGTAGACACACAGCAAGGTTTAGGACTATTTTAAATTGCTTTACATTTCCCCTAAAATATCTTTATATCTGTGGCCAGAAGGCTTCAACAATCAGTGCGGGAAGAGTCTTTAAAGGAGGCTTTAGAGCCTTTCCTTTGTTTAAAGATTGAGTTACTTGATTTAAGTTCCTCACAGGTGGACAGTGGCTCTGATATTCAAAATCTTCACAAAAAGATCTTCACGATGGGATTGAATGTACACTCATCAAGTTTTCAGATCATGCCATGCTGGAAGGAGTGGTTGATACTACAGAAGGAAGAACTGCCTTATGAACAGAAGTCAGAAGGTTGAAAGACCGAGTAAAAAAGAATTACATGAAGTTTAACAAAAAGAAGTTTGAAGTATTGTACCTGTGGGTAGCAGGATGCTCTGCCTGGAATGGGGGAAACAACTTGAACAATGCCCTGTTTGCAAAGCTATCAGTGTAAAAGAAGTTCTGCTGAAGAAGGTCTAGGAGTACTGGTGGACAGAAAAATGAATGTAAGTGCATAAAACACACATTGTGCTCAGAAGGGCCTGCAAGTGCATGCCAAGCAGATCAAGAGAGGTGATTATTTTAATCTAAAAGAGAGAACCTTCATCAGTGGCTCCAACCCAGGGGTCAGTCAGCCCTTGGGATTGGTCATTCTCCCTAAGAGCCCAATCCCACCAGTCAAGAGCAAAGCCAGCACAGGATTTCTGTTTCTCAAGCCTTTTCCATTCACAGTACAGTAGCAAGTAGAAGAGGCTGCTGAATGGGCTGAGCAGCTCTGCTGGTAAAATGGGAGCTCTGCCATCCTATTCAGAAGCCTGAGATAACACTAAGAGCTGGAGGCAGGAGCCTGCCTTACCTTGATCAGATGGTTGCTTGCAGGGCCTGCAGGTTACCAAAGCTCACCTGTGAGAACAAAAGATGAGCAGCTCCCAGCTGGTGTTCTAACTGGTAACATCAAGGAATGAAATAAAACTCTTCTGGCAGAAGGAGACTTGACTGCATGAAACACCCAGGATAGATGAATCCTAGCCTGCACTTTTTTTCTGTGTGAAAGTACTACCTGTCTTTGCAGATGGAGGGAGGAGGTGAGTAGAAGTGTTTTGGAGCAAAACATCATTATTGTTTGTGAAAGACTCAGTGCAGTGATCCTTTAGGAAGCCTCTGGGAAAAAATGACTAATGCTGCATTTAGAATAAAGCTTGAATGTATTCCTGGAAATGAGATATTGTATCCTGAATGAAAAAGGAGAGGGAAAAAAATAAGTAGCAGTCCATTCAGTAAGGGCACTAAAAATTGAATACTTCCAAGGGAAATATGATAGGGTAGGACATGATAGATTTTTTTGTACTTATTTACTGAAAAGAAAGAAATTTTTGTTTTGTCAATATAAAGCTTTTGTAAAATTTAAAATACATTTCATTGGGATATAAGTGATCTAGACTTGGGTAAATAATTTTTAAGCATTGTTAGGGCCTTGATACATCTTTCACATTCAAATATATTCTACTATGGAGGCAGAAAAAGACAATAGCTGCTATTGTAGCTTACGTGCAGATTTCCATTTCTCTCCATGCATGTCCTGACTCTATGTAGAGAAGTTGTGAGAATTCACTAGCTGTGTGGAGTGAATTGTTATTTACTTGTAAATCAGTTTATGATCTAAACACAGCTAACAAGGCATTCTTAAATAAAAAAGAAAACTAAGTATTTAATAATCACTGAAATTATAATAGAGAAATAAAGAATATATCTGAGCCCTAAAAATTTAATATATTTTGGGAATCAGGAGATTTTTAGTCCCTCCTGCCCTTAGGAAGGGCTTTCTTACTGAAAGAGTGCTTTGACTATAAACCTGAGTTCTGGTTTGAATGAAACTAGGGGAATAGCAATAATGTAGCTAAAGTAAGAAGCTACCAAAAGGCTTCTGAGTAGTTTTTCTAAATAGCTAAAGGAAAACTTCACATGTCCCCAGGATGTTTTTTCATAACCTACTGATTATTATAAAACCCAGACTCTTCCCAGGAGATTCAGCACACAATTCATGAGCAGAGTTGTGGAGCTGTGGCCAAACCAAAGGTGTGTGTAGCTCAGTGGCCTCTCTTCAACAGCAATTAGTAAAGGATGGCTCATGTAGAAGAGATATATTGTGGTACAACCCTTAAACATTGTGTCAGCCTCCAGCAATCTGCAATACAGGGCCTTTATGTTACAGTGGTGATTACTGCATGTTTAGTAAGCCTCAGCAGATTCTTTTGTGTTGAACCACCCAAATTCCCCTTTCATTTATGGAAACTTTTGCCGTTCAGAATGTTGTATGGCAAGCAGTGCTACAGCATCATGTACCGTGTAAACAGTCACACCTTTTTGCTTCTCTTGAATTCAGGTCAACCATTTCTTGTGTGGGTTCTATCATGGGAAAGATTTCATTCTCTTTAAGTCTGCAAAGAGAAAGTTGCCATGGTGTTGTGAGCATTTAGGTAACAGCCCAACCACAGAGAGCTCCCAGAGTGCAGTAAAGAATACACTGGGGAAAGGTTCAGCCTCTTTTCAGGCTGATCAGGGAGATTCAGCTGGTCAGAGTTCATGTAATATAAAGAATGTATAAGGTTACCAAATCTTTAGCTATACCAAGAACTCAGCTTTTAATTTATAGCCTGTGGGATTCTTCACAAGGATTTTCCACTCTAAAACTGAGGTGCTGGTGTCCAGGAAGGCTTCTGCAAACCCTGGATTTCTATTGAATAGAGTTTTCCAAAATAGAAAATCTCTCTGACGACTGACAGATTCTGACAGTGTCTATTTATAAAAAATACTATGACATGCATGTCAAAGTGGTGATGGAATTTTTTAAAAGTTTCTGTGAGAATTGAGATGTTTTGTCATTTACAGTAACCTCCATTTTAGTATAGCCTTTCTGATGGCAAAGGACCGTGTCTAGCCTTCCGTTCCTCTGGCTGATACCCAGCTTATTGAAGAAGCTTTAATAATAGCATTTAGCTTTTATAGCATTTTTTATCTGAAGTTCTGAAGTTTAAAGTTCTGTACCGGAGTGGGTACTATTATCATGATTTTTGTAGACAGAAGAACAGATTGGATTACACAGTAAATATACAGATGAACTATGAGCTGTGCTTGGGTTTCTTGCTTTTTAAGCATGTCTGCTAATCACCATCCAAATTTATCTTTTAGGAGAGCAGTGGGAGATGGGAGGATCTAACAAAGTGAGGACATACTTTTTGAAGCTATCTTTGCAGTGGCAGAAGTCTTCCTGTTGCGATGCAAAGATGAACTATAGGCAAATAATAACTGATCTTTTTTTAGCAAAGATCAGTGCAAATGAAAGTTCAGCATGATGCATTGAATGCTTCCTGCCCTAATGAGGAGTTCTACACCACTGTTCCTAATGACGAGCAAGACAGAGGCTCAGTGAGTGTTGAAAGGGTTGGTTACCCTTTCCAGTTACAGTAGGGAGATGAGCTTCAAAAAGCATAAAGCAGAACTTGAACAAAGCAAGAACAGCATTCTTGAACTGAAATTAGTTCAGCATTTGCAGAATTCAATGAAACATAAAGCTTTTATTAGATTAAGTCAGGGTGTATGCTTATATTCAGAAGGTGGAAGAAGAACAATGAACTCCTTAAGTGAAGGCTGCTGCACAGGATCACAGGTGATGAAAACCTACCAGGTCTGCCATGTGATATTCACAAATGACATTATAGAGTGTTAGAATTGATAACATGTGCTTGATCCTCACACAAACAAAAACAAGCTCTGCTTTTATAACTAAAAATCAGACAGAATAAATTAATTCTTGGTGTATTTACTTCTTTATACAGTATTTTTCCATATCTTTTTGTATCCCTGCTCTACTATCTGATTTCCATTTTCTGTTTGATTATCTACCTTTAAAACAATTTCTTTTCACACAAATGTATTTTATTTCAAAACAGTGCATGGCATGAAATGGGATGCACTTAGCATTACATGTATTTTCCTAAAGAAGTCATCAACAGCCACAATAGAAAATGGTAGAATTTGTTGCTTAGAGTAGGGATTCTGTCCCCACTATAGAAACATAGAAATTAAAGGGGAAATTGAAAAAGCACAGTTTGTTCCAAATCCAAGAGGAATGAGTTATTCTTGGATAAAAAAACATGTTAAACAAAAAAATCAAAACATTCTGCTCCATCTGCAGGAGTACCAGCATTGTACTAAGACTATATTTTTATTATATAATATGTGTGTACATAGCAGCATTTGTGTAACAAAGTGAATAAAATAGGAAAGAAAGCAAACTGTGGCCACTTAAAATCATAATAAATCATCCAGGAATATTTTTCAACACAATTTGCCAGAGATGTTAAAGCTAACCCTAAGGCTCTTTGAGCACAACAGACACAGAAGCAAGGTGGAGGGTATGCAGGGCTCATGGCTAACAGGGATCTTACTGAGGAAGCACACACAGAAGATAAAAGTCCATTCACCACAGTGTGTTACTGGACTTCCCCACAGTAGTGAACTTCTTTTCTCTGGAAAAGTTGGAGGAACTGTGTCAAATAGAAGTGTCAGAACAAAACACTTCTAAGCAAATTAATAAAATAGATAAAAATAATTTTTACTGTTTTTATCCAAAACCAGATTACAACAGTGTCTGAAGCCAAATGGAGTTTGCACAGGATTTCTGAAATAACTCAGATAGGAGATTACCAAATATTAGCTGAGATGTGTAATATATGGTTTAATTTGCCAAAGGCGTAGAAAGCAATAAATGTTACTATACCTTTTCCCTAAGTGTCTGCTTCTGGCAGTTTTCAGAGATAAGATATTGGGCTATGCAGCTCTTTAGTTTCAGCTGTAATGGATATTCATGTGTTAATATACAACACTAGTTATTTAGGAATTAGCAAATGAAACTAAAAACACAGAAATGTCTATCTTCTGTTCTTTAAACATAACTTTCAAATAACGATGGCTATAAATGCATTAGTCTTCCTCTTGATAGAGGTTGGTAATTTATGATCTAGAAGAAAAGTCCCAGTGGCAAAACAATTAAATTAAAGTACTTGCATTGTTCTGGTCACTAAACCAAAGATTCAAATAGTGGATTACCTTTACTTCACTTTTCCCTTTCCTGCTATCACAAACATTTCTTTTTAAAGTCCTTCTGCAATGCTACATTACTGAGGAACTACAGGTATTTTCTCAAATGAAAGAAGATTTTTGAACTGGGAAATATAGATTAATGTTGCAAATTGGTTTGATTTGTGTTACTCAGGAGAAATTTTAAATGGTAATTGGTTACATATATTTTGAAGTCTTAACAACTAAAACAAAAACTTAGAAGGAGCCATTCCTGGCAATTAAAAATGTTCAGGTTTAGCAGCAGAAACAATGCAAAATTAGCCTGAAGATAATTAAATAGTATTGCAGAACATCCATTCTCCAGGTAGATTTGCGAGACTGAAATTTAAATCAATAACATTATATTGCAAGAATTCTTGGGCTTGTCTAGACACAGAGGTTGTATGTATCCGACCAGCTGTAACTCTTTATATTTGGTTAAGTTGTCCTGCAAACATCAGTTTCTTTCCATTAATTGCAAGAAAATAAGTTTTGCAGCACGAAGATCTTTATTCCAGAAACATGCTGCATAACCTTCAACATTTTCTGTGGCTAGACTGTGTTTCCCTGACTTAAGGTGAGAACAAGCCTCCAGCAATTTAAGACTCTAAGCCTTGCACTGATAAAGGTTAGGTTCATATTATGTGTGAAAGTAATGAGAGCCTGAAATTAAGGTAAAGCTATCCAGTGGGTTTTCCTTCTGTTTCAATTCAAGTAAACAGGTATTGGGGAGGCCATCCAAGGATAAGTTATGGATAGTATCACAGGAGTTTTAAGAATTATCATCTGAGGATGTGGTTCACAGAGTTTGCACCTAGCTCATTCATGACATGTAGTGATATGGACCACAGCATTCTCCCCACCATCTTTTCAAGCAGTAAGTAGTCTGATAAAGAAAATGTAAAAAAAAAAAAAAAAAAGCTGGTTCTGTTTTAGATTGATTTGTATGCCAATATCAGAAAATGCAGAAATTTTATCTGGTGCTCTAAATCCTGTTGTTCATAAAGACTGTTATTTCAGCATGATTAAAAACTGGAATACACTGAAATGGCAGTAAAAAAAGTCTTGTCAGCTAGAAATTACTGCATCCAGACTGCAGGCTGAACATAGGAAAAAAGTAAATTACAATTGTTAACCTATTTGAGAGGGTCTTTCTGTCTTTATTTGCACCAAATATATATGTTAAATTTTGACTAATTAGAAAGTCAAGCATTTTGATTTTGAGAGACATTACATACAAAGTAAAGGGGTATTTGAGAAAACTGTGGAGGAAGAAGACTGCTGTCGTTTTTATTTAGTAAGGTGAAAGGCATCTTTAATAACTATGATTCAGTGCCTTATGACCCAGAATTCACAGCGGGAAAAAAAGTGAACTTTGTTTTCAGTTATTGTCAGAAATATTCTGATTTTTCTCACAGTAGTCTTCTTGCTCTTTTGGATTACTAAAGTTCTTTAGAAGCTTAGAATATCTGTATTAAGAAAAACTGTATCACTGCACATTTCAGCTCCCATTTGCCTATCTTATTTTTTAGTTCTCTTGTTTTATCTGATAATTTCAGCATCCTTTTCAACAATACGCAATTTTTATTTCCATTTCTCTTCATTCTGTGTCTTAGAATATATTGAATAATTAGGATACACATTAATGCATTATAAATTTCCTCTAAGTAAAACAGGTTGCTAAATATTACTTTGAGTACTAATTTGTGCATTCAGGTTAATATTTTTACTTTGCAAAAACATAAAAATATGAAGTTGAACTAATCCAATGATAATGTGGAGAGCACATTTTCTATTATATCCTGGAGTGCCATCTATATTTATGAGTTGTAGAGAACAAGAGCTTTTGACTTGATTGGCAATTTGTATACAAGCCAAATTTTCTCAAACCACTGTTACAGGATCATCATCCTATCAAAAACTCTAAATATGCAAGCTTACAAAATGATGTTGACAACCCAATAAGCTGTGATGTTAACACAGTAATAAAAGTAGATCCATTAATGAGAATTCTTCAGGTCAAAACACATTAAGTATTGATCTTTAGACTTAAATTATTATTCATTTTTTCATTGTTTTTGTTTCAGCAAGATTATTTATATGTGGAGTCTTAAAATGATGAGTTTTGTGGACTTTTTAAAAGTTAAAATTTTAGTCAATCCTATTTCTTGTCCTTCTGAAATAAGCTGACTGTAGACTGAGTAGGTTTTCAGCATTCCTTAGCTTTGTTCATTGCAGCTACATACAGGAAACTGAGATGTAAAAAGAAATCCCTGATCCCATTCCTTTGTAGGGCTTGTAGGTATGATGTAGAAAGCTCATTCTGGTTGGGAGGGGGAAAAAATTAAAGGATTCTTACTGCCTTTCTCCTTTTGAATTTAGGCCTTCTCCAAAAGCCTATGCAGTACAATGTCCCTCTTTCATTTTCAGCTCTGCTCTGACCTCTTTCCTGTACTGGGTCTTGCAAAAGGATTGCAAACCACGGTGACAAGATACTGTGATTTTGTAATTCTCACCTTGCTCTGTAATAGCAGTTGTCTACTACCAGGTGGAGGAAGGAATTGTTCTAAAGTTGTTCCAGCCATGACGAAGATATAAAATAATTGATTCTGGTGGTGGATACAGGACTGAAGTCATAAGTATGAAATATTTTATCAGTTATACTGGAACATAAGTAATATTGTTACAAAGAGAGAGCTGTGAATAATCTTTTTTTCCTGATAGGTTAAGACAAATAATTGGAGAAGCTGCTCAAGTTTTTTCATCAGCACTATAATCAGTCATAAAAGGTTTCTGCATACGTGTTTATAAGTATTCCATGTGATGGTCTGAATTTCTTCATTATTATCAATGAACATGCTATGCTTTATACTGGGATAATTCCATTTGGTAATAAGCTTTCCATGCTTAATTGCTATGGAAAAATTTTGGTAGCTAAATTGCCAAACTGATGTTTCTTCTCTCTGGTCATTTCTCCTCCTCTGCTATTGCCTTCTCTCTCTCTGCTGCTCCTGGAGGTTACAGTTTTCAAGCACACATTTTAAAGTAAGGTTCCTGGGAGCCACGAATAGTAGGAGAAAACTGCACACTGGGTAAAATCAAATGGATTGTAAAAGATGTGTGTGTCTTTGCTTGTCTGTGTAATTAAGCTCTTCTCTGAGCTGCTCAGCCATGGAGAAAGCAGGAAATCTGGCCTTGTTGCTCTTTACCGTGTTTGTATAGTCCCAGACCTGATTATCACAACTCAGCCTTCATCTGAAGCCAGCTGTGACTTAAAAAGGAGTGGTTGCACTTAAATAATGTCAGTTCTTTGGAGCCAGGCATTTCTTTAGAAAAGTAGTACATTTGGGTTGGATTTTGTGGCAGAGGATATCTGTTTTATTTGTTTGTTTATTTGGCACATCTCCTCCCTGGATCAGCTGGATCATGTGAAATGGACACACCCTAGGGGAAAGGTTCCAGGCACACGAAGCAGAAAAGGCAGGCAGAAAGTGGGAGCCAGAGCAATGACATGAGATCCTGCAGGTCAGGCTTACCCTGTGAGACTGTAAAGAGGAGCAGGGAATAGAGAACCCAGTCTTATGAGGCAGAGGAAACCTTGCAGGAACTGAAAAGAATGTACATTGTTAGTGGTGACTCAGAGGGCCACTGGACTGTTATAAAGCATCTTCCTGCAAGGAGAGAGGATGTTTAAAGAGAGGCATTCATGTTCTCAGTGTCACTCTTTTTTACCTAATTTCTTTGAGATTTTTCTATTTGAAATATTAAATATGCCAGTTTCTATTCTAACACAACTTTGCTCTGTCGACTTTTAAATCCCTCTGACCTTTTGAAATGTGTTTTTAGAAGACAAAAATCTAGGCACATCAATTTTAAAACTGGTCACCAGGGATCTTGCTTCAGTGTATAACCCATAATCCAGTTAGATAGGCAGTGTATCAGTATGAAACTAATGTGTGGTTTCTGCTAGCTTTATGCATCCATGCACTAACACCTGTGCAAGCAGGGAGCTGCCATTCTAGAGCTGTGGGATAGATTTCCTGGATAGCCAATGGAGAGGCTGTTGTCACAGATAGTATGTCACAGTGGGATGTTCAGAGTGGTATGAATGTCAGGACACCGAATGGCACAACGAACAATCTGTCATCCTGTCAGAGTAGCAATGTGAATGGCAGAAGGGCTGTAAGAATGGCAGGTGGTGCTGGCATCCAGATAACAGGTTGTGAAGATCACAACAAATCTGCTCAGTGCTTTTCAGAGTATCCAAAATGAAAAGGCATCTGAAAACCTGGAATTCTCTTTGATCACCCCGGTATACACATTTTTGTGTCAGAATTCTTGGTGCCTGTGAGCATGTGACACAATAGTGGGGATGCAGGACACTGATTTTGTTTCAAATACAAATTCCTTCTCCTCTTTCTTATTCCTTTTTTCACAACACTTTTATTACCATTGTTATGAGAAATACCTTCTTGTTAGGTTTCTCAGAACTTTTATGGTTCTTTATGTCAAAAGAATAAGAATGCTTGTTCTGAATGCTCCGGTCCCGAGTGAGCAAGGACCTTCTAGACATGTTCCCATTAATTAATTTTTTGGTTTTTTTCACTCAATGACCGTGTCACTTGAAAAATTGCAAACATTATGGAAAAATTCTCCCATGACAAAATATGAAAATACAATACTGTTTCAGGAATACTGCCACAGAAAATGCCTTAACAGACAGCCACCTCCTTTAATGAAAAAATATTCAGTACTTATGGGCAAAGGGAATATGAACATATAGCAAAAATTAATATAGCATTCATTTATCAGCAAGAGCCTGAATTGGTGTTTGATCTATTTTTGAAATATGTGTGTTATACACATGCCTAACTATCTGCATACGTACATATAATGTACAGCTATATAAAAATGTGAATTACTTTCTAAAACTGGAATTACTTGAAACCCTGAGGAACTATTTTAAGTTTCTTAATTCTGAAAAGGCAGTTACTTGCTTCAGTTTTGTCTGGGTTTTTTCCCTTTAAAATTCTTGTCTTGGTAAGTAAAATTCTTAAATTAATTTCCAATATTATTTGTTTTCTTCAGTATACATTTCCCATTTTAGAATGTTCTGTTCTGTCTGTAACATAGTTTTGACTGTTATGAAATATAATATTTTCATATTTTTAAAGGGAAAGCTGAGTTAGGCCCTTTGCAGAATCCTTGAGTTGAATACAGACTGTGATTTAAAATAATAGGCACAAGTCAGATGAATCTATATCAGAAAAATTACAAGCACTGTCATTTGCTACATGGTCAGTTAGAATTTGTCTCACATTAGAAGTCTTATATTTCATTTTATTGCTTTATATGAGTAAGTCTCCTTGTAAAAGTATGAAAAATATACCCTGGACTTCAATTGCAAGTCTGGTTTCTGCCTCAAAAATGCAAGGAGAGTGCAGATAATTTTGTATGGAAGTTTGAAGGACTGCAGTTCTTGACATTAACTCCAACATCTAGATGTGGCAATACTAGTGTTAGCTAACAAAGTAGTGAATTTTAAGTAGCCTGAATATTGCTCAAATTCTTGATGTCAAAGCTAGACCATCTGGTCAGTAATGTCTTAACTGTTTTCAGAAGTTTTGCTGAAAGCATAAGTTGAAACAATTACTTTTATATGCCTCTCCATTGGTTGTTTCTTTGATCATCACCTTTTCATGTTTTCCTGGGAGGTAAAATGTACCTCAAATTTTGCCCTGTAAGTTCATTCTTATTCTATTCTTGAAAATTTAATTTGACTAGTCTTCAGGCTGTGATAGGAAAGCTACCCAGAACTGTGATATAAATTAACCTCCAACAGTAGGTTATTTTCCATAATTTCTAAGATATTTTTACATATTCCATCAACTCTGAATAAAAGTGATATAAAATTCTTTAAAGTTGGAAATTAACTTTGAGGTGAAGGAATGCAAAGTTCAGTTAGTACAGATTTTTTTAAGTCCTTTTAATTAACTGAGGATGCCAAAGGCATAAATAAATGTACTGTCCTGCAGCACTTGCACATCCATTTTTGAGATGTCATGTCTTAATCGACTTCCTGTCCATCTATTCTAGTATCGTATATCAGGTGGTGAGCAGTTCCAGAGACATTTGCCAAAAATGCAAAAAAGAGCCCAAATAATTGGATGGGTTAATTTGAGCACTGGAGAAATACATAAATAAGCAGTGGTTGGATACAAACTGTTAACATTTAAAAAATACCTAAAATAGAGGGGGTGTGCTTGATATGGGCTTCAATGTAGCATGGCTTGGTTACTCTATGACAGTCCTTTCTTCTCTCTTTGTATTATTTCCCTGCTTAAAGACTGCACCTGTTAAGAATTTATTCTTAAGACTTAGTGGGAAAAAAGGAGAAGACAACACACAGAAGATACCTGTGCTGTCATAAAATCCATGGTTCCTCCTCCCCCTGAGTACAATATTTATTTCTGGATCCTCACTCTCAAAGGAGGTATAAGAGAACTGCAAACAGTTCAGAGTGGGCAACATGGCTGATGAGAAATGTGCAGAGGGACTCCTGTGGATGAAAATATGAGACTTAATGGGGTCTGATTATTTGCTGTTCTTCCTAGAATAGGAAACAGGACCTTAGGATCCTCCTAAACAAATTAGGCAGTTGTTCATATCATTAGTACAAATTCTGGGAAACTCCTTTTTAAAGGATGTTACCTATACTTAAGATATATTTGTGTTCAAGGGGAGATCTGTCAAGCATTTTGAAAAGGTATCTTTAGGGAGATAATAAATGGACAAGAAGACACTCACCAAATATGAGCTGAAAATAGTAAAAATCTAGGAAAATTGATACTTATGTGTCTAGGCTCTCTCTGGTTTTCTTCTTCCCTAGGGTCCACTTGAAGCCACTGTTGGAGACAGAATAATGAGCTAGATAGGCCCTTGATTTGAATTAGTGTGGTCTTTCATGTATTTTTATCTACTCCCAGTTACACCTTACAAATCAGATTTTTATCTGCTGTTTGATATCTTTATTTCTGCTCCAGATAAAGAATATGTCTGCATACAGGAACACAGCATTTCACAGGTCTGAAGAGAAGCTGAACCTTTAATTAAATCTGTGCACATATATTCCTGTTCTAGTAGAGGTAAAGCCAAGTCTCAAAAGTCAAATTAAGTACTCCACACACCTTACTCTTTAAACTCCAGTCAGTAATACAGGTATTGGCAGGGAAACTATCCAATCTAACATTTATCAAGGAAGAAAAATGTTGAGAAGAAAAAGGGGAGCAGAAGTAGATCCTGGGCAATAAAAGGCAGATGGAATAACAAAGCATGCCATTGCCAAGGCAGTAGTATTCATCAAGGTGGCATCACACAGTTGCTGAAGGAGGACTTCTACCATGGGACAGCTCCAAGCTGATTGGGGAGTTAAGATCTTTTAAGGAAGGTAGACAGTATTAAAATTAATTGATTTGCTAACATAGCACTGATTTGCTAACATAGCAATGATTCTACAGAGGAAAAGGAACATGAGAAATAGGAATAATTAAACCACCCAAAATCTGGCCCAGTAAGCCGACGACCTCCATAAAATATGTAGAGTGAGGTCATGCAAAAAGATCTACCCACTTGGGACAGATAAATACTAGCAAAGCAGGTTTATGTATGACACAGCTGATTCACATGACTCATATGTTCAACGAAATACTTTTATAGGCATCAGAACTTTTGAATTTTTATTTCTTATGGCTGCACCTCTGGCACCTGTGTTCTGTGGAACACTCAAAAGAAATCTCAAGAGTCAGCCTTTTAAATAGGCTTTCTGGTCACTACTTCTATATTCATGTACACAGTGAAAGTACATTCTTCACCTATGGGGAATAATTTTTGATTCACTTTTTTACCTTTTACTGAAATATATTGTATATACATTCTGTTATATTTCTTTAAAATGGTCAAATGGTTTGAAAATTTACTGGGGGAATTGGTATGTCAGACACACACAGATAATGCCATCAGTGACTGGTGAAACCAGCCAAAAACATAAGGCCAAAATTGTTTTCCTGAATTATCCCCTGTGAGAAGAACAAGAGATACAGGGCAGCATCTGAATTAAAAGGAGGGTAAAGTCATGGATCATTGAAAACTTAACCTTTAAAAGCTCATAGGCCCAGCCAGGCTGAATCCAAGTGTGCTGAGAGAGCTGATGTTCAGGCAAGGTTGCTCCCTGTAATGTTTGAAAAGTCATAGAGATGAGGGGACATTCCTGTCAGCTAATGGAAAACACATGTTGGATCAGAAATGTACAAGAATGACCTGAAAAATGAACCAGGGAACCACAGCTGGTCAATCTCACTTGGTTCCTGAAAAAGTAATGGAACAAGCCTTTTCAAAGTGTGTTTTTGGTCATGTGAGACAGAGGCAATTGGAATCATTCAGCACAGACTTATTAAAGATGAATCAAGCATTACTACCCTGAATACCTTCTCTGATAAAATTAACAGGTTCTTAGAAGAACCCAGGGTTGCTGAAGTAATTTACCCTGATTTTCAACACTACATGCCAAGATATTATTGCACTGAATTCTGATGTTACAGTCTGAATGGGTAGACAACCAGGTGGATGAACTATTAGGGTGACAGGGCTTAGAGGATAGTGATTAATGTGGTATACTCTATTCAGGGACAAGTAATATCTTCATCAATGATGTGGAAGAAAATAAGATATGTGCTCTCATCCAGTTTACAGATGACAACAAACTGGGGGAGCCAGTTGATATATTTGACAGCAGGCTGGATGAACACACAAAAGAAATATAATGAAACTGAAAAAAGGAAAATATGAAGTCTTTCATCTGGGGTGGACTAAAATCTTCTACTGTACAAGCTAAAAACAAACTGTTTGGGGAACAGGTCTGAGGTAAATGGCATGAGGTTCCTGGTAGACAGCAAGCTGAGCATATTTGGCCATGCACCTGATGCATTCTAAAAATGTGTGGTGACAAATTCTAATGTCCTGANAAAAAAAAAAGAAAGGAATTGTTTGTAGAAAACCTGGAAACAAGTGATCTAGAAGTAGAGACTGAGGGATGTTTTTCATCAGGACCCCATTTTTACAATATGTATATCAGATAGGTAGAGATTGTTGTGTTCGGAACAATTAGAAAACCTATAAAATTGACCGGGTTTAAATTTTAAAACTAAATTCTGCTACATTAATTTATTTATGACACACTACATTCTCATTTCTAGTTGTTATGCAGTATGATTTCATCATATCTACATATGCAGAAGAGTTTGTTTTTGAGAGTTATAGCCTGAATTAGGTATGGAATGGATGTCATGCAGTTAACACTGAAGGTAACTGTCCTTGATAGGCTTAGTCAGGATGATTACTGTGACAGCTTTGCCTGACTCCCAAAAATGTGAGTCTACTCTCTCCCCAATACTATTAATATTGCTATTGTTATTTGATACTTGGGAATATATTGGCTGGGTTTTTCTGGGGCTTTTTTGGATCTTGTCAGTAATCCTTGGGCATTCAGCAGGATGTCTTACCTATATGGAGTCAGTTTTGCTTATGTGATTATCTTGCTTCTGGCCTGGTAACTTTATCTTACTAGAGTGTCTCCTCATGCAAGTTTGCTCTTTTGGTGGTCACACTGAGCACATACTTCAGTAAAATAATATGACCTAAGCATATATTGCATTTTGCTATTATATCACACTGCTAACAAATTATTTTATGCTATGGTTGATTTCATAGTTTTTAAATGCCTGTGTTTGGATTCAAAGCAAGGTAATAGTTCTATTCTGAGTAGTGCACTCATAATTTATAGGTGTCATAGGCCTCTGCACTGGTTTTATGGCTGTGTTACATATTTACTTCTGTACTTAGGCAATCTATTTTTAGATTTAGATTTTATATATAACAGATTTAGATTTTATATAGATCCAAAAGACTAGGACAATAATCAAAGTTTTAATTAAATGAGTTTAACCTAACCCCTCTGTCTGGTGATTATTACTGCTGGTAATAGGAGCATGTAAGGACTAGGACAACAGAACTGTATTTGACACCAGCTGCTGTTTAAAGAAACCTAATCCAGCTTTATGGTTCCCTAAGTTCTTGCCAGAGATTTCTTGCACAGAGGGCTCCCTGTGTTTATAGTAGCAATTTGTGAGTTTGTATCTATCTGATTAGTTTTCTGTGAGTGCTTCTCCCATGAAAAACTGGGAGTGTGCCACTCAGACTGGGAACCTAAAATAGATCTTGCTTTTCTCCTTCACCCTCTTCGCTTCTCCTTTCCACATTAGAGCTGTTTTCAACCATTTACAAAAAGGAAGATTAAACTTGTTTTGGTTTACACATGGCATTGTGAGTTGATGTTTCAAATATATGAATAATTATTGAGACCATGAATTTTCTTGAAGAGAAAATTGCATGGCAAAATCATCAGGGTTTTTCATGTCCCTTATATTATTATTTCTTGTGGTCCAACAAATAAATCTATAACCATGTCTTGATGTGAAATTGTCCCTTCTATTCTTGCCTTTCCTCTTCCTTTCTACATTTTGTTGTATATTTTCTTTCTCTCTTTATTCCTGTCCTCATTCAATACGTTCAGAAAATGCTGAATTAACTTTCTCCTACAATTTTTCGGCTCCCTCCCCCATGACTTTTCTATTTCTTTCCAAATTAATTTGCCTTGCCACCTGGTCTCCTTGGAATTTAGCAATTATTCAGTATATAAAGCCTGGCTTGTAACAGATGGGGCATCCAAAATACACACATCAACAATGTACATCCTAGGGCCAGAGATTGTGAGTTAGCTGCAGTTTCATTATGACTTCAATTTTCTAATGCTTGTGAACATTGTCAAAGAACATTAACGTTGTTTGTGATACCATGTCTTCTAAATTGTGGAGTTCAGACCAAGTCCTGTTTCTTTGATTTAGAACATAAGTTTGTTTTCCAATTTCATGATCCTGATGGTATGAATTTTATAGCTACAGGGATGGGAACCAAAATATAATAATTACCTATGCTTGTTTCCACCTGTGCTTTGCAGAAGGCATTTTAGTGTTTGCATCCAATTATCTAGATCAGCATTTGTCATTTTCTAAGATTTTCTATGTTTTCATAGTTAACCTCATCACTCATATTTCCATATTTTAAAATATAAGAGAGAGTTCTGCGTGTTGTTTTTCAGCTATATCAGGCTATATAAGGAAATTGCAAGAAACTTATGACATGGAAATTGTTTTAAATGCCCCAAATTCCCTTCAGCTACATTTGCACAAGTCAGAAACTTTTGGGGCAACTATATAATTTGGAGAGAAAAAAGAAAATGGACTAGGGATAAGGGGGGAATAATATAATATTCAGGGTGAGGTAGGGGAGAATACAAAATATCAAGTATTTTTCAACATTTGTTTCTCTTTGAGATGTTCCATCCTGTATAATTAATTGTGGTCCTTCTAATTGTTCCCTCTTGTCCTGGGTATGGGCAGCAACCACAAGATCATATTCAGTAGTTGTTGTTTTCTTGATTGTTCTATTTTGTATAAATGTCAAATACTACTGTGGGAGCAGATGCTACTTCTGCATCCAGAGGCATTTTTAGAGAATGCATATATGTGAGATGTTGCAGGAGTGATTTGAAACTGGGCATTCTGTGTATCACAGGGCATGATGATAAGTACTGTAAGGGCCAAACTCTTCTGGGGTCTGTAATTTTGAGCTGGAGTTTGATCAGAGATTTGTCCAGAAAACTCTCAGTGCTTCTATTCTTGGAATCCCACCTCTTGCTAACAGTCCATATCCCATAGAGATGACTACAGTTATAAAAGCCAAAGCACCAACTACAGCAGCAGTTACGTAGCCAGCTGTTAACTTGCAGAAGACATCAGGTCCTACCCAAAACCCTTTTCAGACACCTGTACAATTGAGGAGAGCAGCATTTGGGCTCTCATGTCTTCCACCTTTGGCCATGGGAATCTGCAGTTTCTTGCTGCCTTTGTCCCATGTCTCTGTGGTGTCAATGGTGTTTACACCCATGAACAGTGACAATGAACTCTTTGGGATGTAGGAGCCTCTCTGCAATGTCCTTGATCTTGGCTGCCAGCAAGTGATAAGAATCCCATGGTAGCAACTCTGATCAACAGTTTCCTGCCCTGGAGATGGGAACCTCCATGATTTGGCCTGTCTTCTTGGTGTTAATGTGTGTTCCAGGCTCAGATGACTTTGAATTTTCCCCAGGGAGCTAGTCCCCTTCCTTGGCTGTTAGGGCATTATACTGATTCTGCAAATTCACACCTGAGGGCAGAGAAGGACCTTTATTCCCAATGCTATCCATTCTGCTCCTCTCCTCCCACAGCTCCTGTATCTGGCCACTTGCTGCCTCAGCCACAGCTCAGCCCCGGCAGGTAAGGCAGCTCCAGCCCCAGGGAGCAGCACCAGGCACTCGCTGTGGCCCCAGTCCTGCAGGGCAGCCTCCCTCCTTTGTAGTGGGCCAGGGCCAAAGGCTCTGACTCCCTGAGGAAGGTTCTTCCAGCCAGTCATGAGGACAGAACCCTGTAGATTGTAACCACCACAGTCATATAGTCCCATGCTGTAAAGAGCAGAGTTTCTGGGTCTCTTTCACGTTCCCAGTTGAGCTAACTGCCCTCCTAACTGCAATAGTACCTTTTGCTGCCTTTGCTCTCTGCCTGCTTGCCAGCTAAATAGGTGTTGTCTGCTGCAGATGAGCAGCAGATTATTCTCTAATTGGCAGATGGCTGCTGAATGTATTCCAGACAGCTTTGGTGATAAATGCTTTTTTGCTGAGCTACCAACACTGCTGTATGTGGTGAATTGACTTTTTGCATCATACACGTATTGTAAAAGCTTGGTTATATTCCCGTGATACCTTTTTAACAATCACTCTGAATGGAAGAACTGTCTGCCAAGACTTTGTGCTAATTGCCCTACATAGCCAAGAAGAGATAAAAATGAACTAATGTTCTTTTTGTGATCCAAAGCAATCCTAAAGGATCAATTTTTAAAAGCATTATCAAGCATTTAACTAAGCAAAAGGCTAAAACACAACAAAGAGATTCATTCTGGGAAATAACTTCTTTCACTGGATGAATGTTATCAACTTTGGGACTTAGAACACCAGCATATTTGGATGTGATCCATGAGGAAGATGGGCTGCTTAAACCTTACCTCTGTTACAAAGGTATTGTAATCAAACTAGTGATTTAAACCCTATTGTAATTCCCCCTTTGTCAAATTGTGCATTTATCTTTCTGGAAGGGAGTGAATTGTTAGTGGAAATAAAGGCAGGGGGAGAAGTATAGTTGAATTATCAAGCCTGTACACTTATGATATCAGAACACTTAAATTTCATATTGTCATGAACAGTGTGTGAGTTTACAATGAAGAAACTTCAGCTATCACATATGCATAGTCACTGTAGTGGATATGTAGCTAGAAGCAAAGGTTGATAGCACAGACAGTTCTCCTGCCTGACAGTGGAGGTCTGTATACTTTCAGCAGGAGCTTTGGGGAAAAGGTGATAAAAAAATTGAAGATAATAGCTGTGCTAAACAGGAACTTTTACTTCAGGGTGGACATCACAGACTCGCTAATCAGGTCACAGGTGTAAACCTGTGATTGAAAAATACTGAATTCAGTTTCTGATATCTGAAGTGATAAATTACAAACCTGTAAGAATCTGAATGCTACTGGCCATGTGTTCACATTTATAATTTCCCTGTGATGAGGGATATGAGGATAAAATGCCTTTGACTTTTGATTTTATATTGAAAATAAGTAATTACTGTAAGGATATTTCAATTTTGTATTATGTCATTCTAGAGCCTTCCTTGAACACCATCTAACAGCCACTAAAACAATTTGGTCACTTTTCCCCCTGGTTTTTTTTTTTTTTACTGGAAGCTCTTTCCCTTCCTCAGATGTAAATCTGAGTATTGCTTTATACAGTCCTACTTGTTTTCAAAACTATGCAATCTCATTTGTAGACATAAAAAATGTTTGATACCCCAGAACTCCTACTTTAACTGTTACCACTCAGCCTAAAGTTTCCCCATGTTCAAAAACTGTGATCAGAATTTTTATGTAATATTTCTAACCATCTCCTCAAACACACAGAAACTCATCAAAAGGGTGTTAAGTAAACTTTTTTACCTTTCCAGAGATGCTGATGGGCTTGTTTGTATTTGGGGAATGATTCCTATGTTTTCAGGCATTTCTTCCCAAAAGCAGAACAATCTGACTTCTGCAGGGTGGAAACAACTGGTATGCCCATCTTTGATAGAGCAGTAACATTTTCCAGCGTAAAAGGAAAAGTACAAAACTTTATAAATTTGTAATATGCATTATTAAACAGTTAAAAATCTGATTATTTTGAGAAGCAAAAACAGCTCAGAAAAAAACCCTCTGGAATTCATTTATTTGAGAAAATTACTAACCACACATTAAAAGTTTTGATATTAAGTAGCTTTAACAGCAAAAGAATGGAAGGACTGTTATTGTGACTCTGCAAACTGTAATTAGAAATTGCATTATTAAGATAGGTTTCCAGATCAATCATTCAATTCTCCAGAAAGTATGAAAAGAAAAACATCACTAGTCACATATCTTGCTTAGTTTAGTTTCGTTTTTTTTTCCAAGAGAAAGGCACACTCCTCTCCACTGTTCATGTGTCCAACCTAAATGCAAAAAACTAGCCACAATATTCCCTATGCATATGACGAATGAAGTACCCATGCTGATCCATTAGACCACCATCTTCCTTCTGTGGAATTAGATTGGGAATTCCCTTTCAAAAGAACCACATCCAATGCAAACTGCTCTGTTGTTTCTCTGTTGTGCTGAAAGCGTTATAGATTACACGGCAGGACAAAAGGCTTCGAATTTGAGGTGGAAGATCTTGTCATATATTTTATTTATGATCTCTGAGTGTTTGAATGATTCAGGCTTAACTTTCCAAAAACACACCCTAAGAAAAGGACTCATTTAGGTGTAGAAAAAGCTAAAAAGGCCCAGGTTCTCCCAAAGAACATGGTGTCTATGGGTTCAAATTTATTAATAGAAGAAGTTTTATTAACGCTAGATGGCAAGCTTTCATTTGAAAAAAAGAATTCTATTTTGTACTTCTACTTTGACTCTGAGTCCAAATTAAGGAATGATAGGTGCTTATTTTGGTTTTTTAAATTTTGTTTTAACTGTTTTCTCTTATGCTCCAAAATAATGTATTTGTCTCTTTCATGCCTCTATGATTTTTGTATAAATAAACATCACTTTAGGTTACTTTTCTGATTGTTTAAGCAACAAGCACATCACCAGGACTGTGCTGAGATAATCAGGTTATCGGATTGCCAGTACAAATTGTGCTACACGCTGCAATTACTTGAGTGCTCAATCACAGGCAGTGCTTGCTGTGACATGATCGCACTCCGTGAATATGTTATTTCCCTCTTGACTGTCACCTGCTATTGCTTTACTGAAGGTAGCAAAGAAGAGTCAAAGAGAAACTTAGATTAACTGATTATTTTAACTTGTCAGACTATCCAATATCTACATGGGCTTTGATCCCGTCATCAGTGATAAGGCCAAAGTGAGAGATCCAGACAGGTACTTAGTTGTTTCAAAGCAGAGCATTTCTGCAGTTTAGTATCAGGTACATGATCATAAGTGGAGCCTGAAATGCAGTGTAACATGTCTAGGAACCACCAGGGCATAAAGAGGCATCCTGGAGTGGGCTTCCAAGTAACGGTAAGTTGGAGCTATTTAATTGTGTCTGAAAAAGCATTATTATTTTGGCTAAGAAGAAAAAGTATATATGAGCATCGGGATAGTTAGTATGTCTTGGCTTAATGTCTCCTCTGAGACTGTTCCATGCTTTTACACTTCTGCATGGAGTTAAGAAATGTGTCTGAATTTCCTTAGGATTTGTGTACTGAAGAAGAGGCAGGAAGAGTCTGTGCACACTGGCGTAAGGGATGAAGACTACATCAGACTGGAAGATTTTGAGTTCTGGCAGCAGCAGCAAAGTTTCTCCTCCACCTGAAGATTTGCAGCTATAGAATAGACTCAGTGCCAGTGGAAGATGAGGGGCTGGGAAGTATGTCCAGTGAAGAATCAGAGTGGGCTGAAACTGAACTGTGCAGCAGCAATGAAGTGAGGTGGTGAGTGGTAGCAGTGGGTTAGTCCCTGCCATGAGAATCAAACCTGCTTACCCGAGAATCAAAGACCATGGAGAAGAGAAGGGATCCACTTGATTAAAGTGAAGCAAATCCCTCTTTGCCAACAGGCTGGCCACACTGGTGAAGAGAACTTTAAACTAGGAATAATAGTGGGAGAATAACAGAAATTAAAGGAATGGTGGACTGGATGGCAAGAAAAGGGTATATCAGTAAAGTTCTTTACTAACCCTCTGCAGATATCTGCAGACTGAAGTTTCTTCAAGTGAATGTGTGTGTCTTTCAGATGGTGTCAAACCTTTCCTAGAAGAAACATTTCTGAAAGGAGGTCTTATAAATGAGAATACCTTTTCATTCATTAGCTGGGACTTCAGCTCTGGAAAGAGTGCATCAGTGGAAGATGACATCTATTACCAGAAAACACTTTTCCTTTTAATAGAACAATTCAAGTTGAAATTGTTTGATACTTAAAATACAAACAAACCCTGGTGTGCCTTAGTTATTATTAATTTTGTGTGGAAGAGTTGTAACTATTTGCCTAAGGTAGTTCAGTCACTGACACAGACATTCTATTCTTGGTTCCTCTCCTAAATTTAATGTATTTTGGATGTTTTCAGTAATTGTAGGAGCAGTGGAAACTGTGGGGTACCACTGAAATAACTTGCTAAAGAGCAGGTAGCAGTATTATCCCCGAATTGAAACTTTTTGACTTGACTTGAGGGAATCCTAGTAAAACAACTGTGACTCACTGGAATGACAGTCATGAATCACTATGCTGAGGTCCATTTTGGAGGTATGGCTACATACAAATGATGACTATATATTTATCTATCACCTGAGACTTAAAAGGCATTGACTTTCTTAGTGATAACTACAGATCATGAGCAGAAGCAGTAATTAAAAGAGGAATTACTGCACCTGTCTCTGCTTCACGCTGTCTTTCCAACAAATCAGTTCTGCCTTGTCATATTGTCTCTGAAACTAATTAGCATCTCTAGACATTTGTAAAGAAAGGAAATGTCTGCCTCAGAACTTGAGAGAAAGAAAAGCTGTGTGTCAACAGGAAAAGAGGAGTCCTAACCTTTGAATATGCACCCAACAAGGGCTGCAAGTACCACACACAGACTGCAACCAGATCTGGCAGCTTTCTACCCAGCTTTTAGGTTCAAAAGCAAATATGAGCTCAAACCTACAAGTGATTCCAGCTTTCATTATTTGGAATGCAAGTTGGGAAATGGGATCTGACTGTAACTGGTTTTATTTACTGTGATCATTTTTTTGTCCTTGTATTGGGTTTACATGGCCAAACTTTGGTAGCAGGGAGGGCTACAGGGATGTCTTCTGTGAGAAGCTGCCCGAAGCTTCTCCCATGTCCAGCAGAGCCAGTGCCAGGTGGTTCCAAGACAGACATGCAACTGGCCAAGGCTTGGCCAATTAGAAATTATGGCAATGCCTCTGTGATAACATATTTAAGAAGAAGGGAAAAAAAGGGTGAGAATATGTGAGAGGAAACACACTGCAGACACCAAGGTCATTAGAGAAAGAGGAGGTGGTGCTGGAGCTGAGTTTCCCATGGTGAAGACCATGCTAAGACCATTCCCCTGCAGCCCATGGAGGTCCATGGGGATGCAGAGATCCACCTGCAGACTGTGGAGGACCCTGTGCTGGATCAGGTGAATGCCTGAGAGGAGGCTGTGAAGCCATGGGAAGCCTGTGCTGGAAAAGGCTCCTGGCAGGGACCTGCAGACCTGTGGAGAGAGGAGCCCATGATGGAGCAGGTTTCCTGGTAAGGCTTGTGACCTTGTGGGAGACCCATATTGGAGCAGGCTGTGCCTGAAGGACTGCACCCTGTGGGAAAATGATCTACATTGGAGCAGTTTGTGGAGAACTGTTGCCCATGGGATGGACTCATGTTGGATTTATAGAGAATGAACTCCCATGGGAAAGACCCCGTGTTGGTGCAGGGGAAGGATTCCTCTCCCTGAGCAGAGGCAGGAACAGTGTAGGGGGATGATCTGAGCACAACCCCCATTCCCTGTGTCCCTGCACTGCTGGGGTGGGGAGGAGGTAGAGCTGGGAAGGAGGAAGGCGTGGGGGAAAGTTGTTCTTAAGGTCTTATTTTATTTCTTGTTATCCTGCTCTGATTCTGTTAGTAGTAAATTCAAGTAATATCTCTAATTCTAGCCTTTTTTCCCCGTTATAGTATTTGGTGAGTGATCTCTCTCAGTCCTTATCTCAAATCATGAACTCTTTGTTATAATATCTCTCCCCTGTCCAGCTGCAGTGGAGAATGATAGAGTGGCTTTGGTGAGTACCTGGAATCCAGCCAGGATCAACCCACTACAATCCTAAACCCTGTTAGTGTTGACAATAAACCTAGAAACTTACTGCAACTAGTAATGCCGTTCAGCACTTGAGCCTGACATTTCCTCAAGAGAAACATGAATGACAAATTTATGCCTTTCAAATTTGGAATTTAGCAAACTGCTGTTCATCTTCAGCATGGGAACTTATCTAAGACCTGAAGCAGTTCTCCCAGCAATTTTGCTTGGCTGCTTACACCCTCTTCTTCTGTTAGTACATGCTTTCAGAAATGCTGCAGACTGATTCCTCTGTGCTCTCCTGAGCCCAATACACTTAGCTTAAATCATTCCTCTAAAGGCCAAATTGGTCTCTTGTGTATTACATATCATATTCCATCAGCAGATTTTCAGAGTTAAGTATTCCGTGCTCAGCAAGATCGCCATCAAAGAAATAAAATCTAATAAATTTTAGCTTCTTCATTTATATTCATCTGCTAAAAAATATGAATTTTACAATTTTACCCCATGTATCCTTGCATCTTTCACAAGGCTATTTTTGCCTATCACAAGGCAATGACACTATCAGTGGAAACACTGCTGCTGAAGGGTTTTCAGCAGCTGATGTTTGAACAGAAGGTTTCAAGCCCCAGAAGGAGAGGATGTTTGGCAAGTTTTAGGCAATGTGAGGACAGGCCTCAGGATCTAACCCTTTTTGTCATCTATCACTTCTGAAGTCTGCTGTACATCACTAACAGAGAGAAGAGTAATTTCTGCTAGATGGAAAACCATATGACTCCAAATACAGCTTTAAAGATGATCTGGCAAGTGGTGTTTGGAAGGAAGACAATTCTCTTTTGTAGTCTGAGGATTAATTACATCACTGCTTATCTTGTAATGTGAGAAACTGCAAAGGCCACTTTTTCACAGTTGACTAAATCATGACTCATTATTCATATTGCCTTAAAAATCTTCCCCATGCTGTTGATGTCAAGTGACATATTTATTCATTCTGCTGAAGTTTTTAGCTATTCAAAGATTAAGTGAATGCAAATAAAAATGAAGAAACTTGAAACTTTGAGGCATATTTGACTGTAGAATGAATAGGAAATACCAGTTCCTCTTTCACTATGCCATCACTGACTTACAAATTGCTGACCTAAACACCCAATTACCGGAAAGTAAAAAAATGGCACATGTTAACAAATTATTATTAATAACAGAAAATGGTAAAATTACAATCTTTTGTGAGCAGATAGAGTACATTTCTTTAGAATGCATTAGCAATAGGCTTTAGAAACAGAGAAAGGGAACACATATGCAGCACAGAATTCATGCTTCACCTCACCAGTCAAGGTAAAATGCAGAAAACCATAGAATGATAGAATAGTTTGGGTTGAAAGGGACCTGTAAAGGTCATCTAGTCCAATCCCCCTACAATAAGTCCTGAATATCTTCCTTATATCTAACTCAAATCTAGCCTCTTTTAATTTAAAACCATTACTTTTGTCTTATTGCGACAGCCTTTCCTAAAAAGTCTGTCCCTATCTTACAAGTTCCCTTCAAGTATTGAAACACCCTAAGGTGTTCCTGGAGCCTTCTTTTCTCCAGGCTGAACAAACCCAACTCTCTCAGCCTTTCCTCAGAGGATTTCATTCTGCTGATCATCTTCTTGGACCTTCTCTGGACCTGTTCTTCCCATGCTGGGAGCCCCAGAACTGGACGCAGCACTCCAGGAAGGGTCCCACCAGAGTGGAGCAGTGGGGCAGAATCCCCTCCCTTGACTGGCTGCCCACACTGCTTTTGCTGCAGCCCAGGATACAATTGGCTTTCTGGGCTGGGAGGGCACTTTTCCTGCTCATGCCCAGCCTCTCATGCACCCCAAGTCCTTCTTGGCAGGGCCACTCTGGATCTGTTCATCCCCCAGCCTGTATTGACACAGGCGGTTGCCCTGACCCAGCTGCAGCACCTTGTTGTTGGCCTTGCTGAACCTCACAACATTCCCATGGGTCCACTGCTTGAGCTTATCCAGGTCCCTCTGGACGTCATCCTGTCCCTCAGGCTCATCAACCGCACTGTTTCGCTTGGTGTCACCTGCAAATTTGCTGAGGGTGCAGCTGAGCCCTTTGCTCATTTGCCCTTTGTCATTGAGGAAGACATTGAATAGCACCGATCCCAGTATGGACCCCTGAGGGGCACCACTCATCACTAATCTCTGCCTGGATGCTGAGCCATTGACGACTTCCTTCTGGATGCAAACATCTCAGCAATTCCATCCATCAAATCTGTACATCTCCAGTTTGTGAAGGCCCCTACAGAAATTTAAACAGCTGATGCCTGTGGCTCTTCCCTTGTGTACAGGTGTAGTCACCTGTTTTAGAAGGCCAGTAGGTTGGTCAGGTAGGACCCACCCTTGTTGAAGCTGTGCTGGCTGTCTTGAATCATCTCCCCATCTTCCATGTGACTTTAGCATATGATTTTGGCATCAATTACTTCTAGGAGGATCTGTTCCATGACCATATTTCTCAGATACTCAGTTTCAGACAAGATGCCATTGTGGTTGGGAACTCTTCTGCCTCTCTGCATTGGTTTTCCTTTTGTTCAAAATGGTCATAATCTCTCTTGTCCCGAAGGATATTTTTTTTTAAATTGGCTTAGCTCTTACACTGAAGCCTTCCTTTCCTGTCATGAAAAATTAGACAATTTATATCTGCACTCAGTTGACAAGTTGTCTACAATTCCTATTAAGCTGCTCCTATTCAGCTATTAAACTAAGCTGCACTTTCACATTACCATAGAAACTATAAGAAAAACTCTCCAGGAACAATTTCACTATTAAGATGTTTTCAAAAATCTTTTTTTTGTATGTTTTAAAAAAGAAAAACAAATAGCTCTCCTGCTGAAATCAGAAGTCCTGCTACAAAATAGGAAATAAGTGATACAAACATCCCCATCTGGAGATGAGCAAACACTTCCTTAAGTTAAAACCGAACCCCAATCCCTACACCAACCTTAAACTGAGCTATGTATTTTTAAGAAATAAAATACAGGCTTTAAAACTACCTGTCAAGATTTCATTACTTTTCTGGCACCAGAAAAAAATCAAGGGTATATAATACTTTGAAATAGACTTAGCTGTCTACAAGCAGAAGATTTTTATTAAATAGCTACATTTGTCTTCAAAGGAGTTCTATGTGCTAAAATATATTTAACAGTTCACTAGAAACATTATGCAGAGAAATGAGGCTTTTCTTTCTGTTTGTTTTGAACCACTGTCACAGAATCCCTGTCAGGATAAGGAAGCCTGATTTTTAATCATGGGTCAGGCTGCACAACAGCCTGCAGGGGGAAAAGGACTTTTTGTGAAGGAATTAGCAGGGTTCATAGAAAGAGCTTTAAGCCAGATTTGAAGTGGAAGAGGGATAAAATCAGGCTCACTAGAGATAAACCTGGGGGTGGCACACCAATATTTGAAGGATAGTGTGCTAGGGAGATCCTTCAGTCTACCATCTCAGTGGAGGTAGGGGATGGAAATTCATATGGCAGCAGGCGGAATGGTTATGGATGTGTTAGAAACCATGGAAGCACTTGAGAAATCCCACAGGAACTAGGTTTACCACTAATGAGATGGTATATTCAGGAAAGTTAAGTGGCTGAAGGCAAAGCACACCAGATCAGAGAGACAGAATAGAAAATGAAGGAGCTTTTGTCTGAACTAGAGTTTTCAACTGGGGCAAGATGTGTAAGACACACCAGAAGGCAGAGAAAATACACCAGAAGAAAGTGCATAATTGAAGTCGACTTTTGGACTGACACAGAAAAGCCTCATTAGAAGCACAATTTAGAAAACTGTATAACATTACAGAACAAAATGTTAGAACTTGAATAAAAAACACAGGACTTTTAAATGTTGGTAGGAGGGAATAAATATAAATCATAAAAATAGGTAGGATAGGTATTTTATAAATGTAAATCTCTTAGAGATGCATGCAAAAGTTTTCCTACAGACATACACATATTGAAAGGACCATACATATATATGCAAAGCATGTAATTTTTCTGTTTTCACTTCAGCCACTCTCTGCATGCAGATCTTTGCATAGATGTTATTATTTAAGAGGAACCTGAAAACACAAGATGACAGAACTGGCCATTTAGGTGACGAGTGTCATACATGATGAATATGTAATTAAAAAAACCTCAGCATTGTGGCTTAAAATATTCTATTTTCTATCACTTGAAATTTACATAGATAGCTCACCTTCACGCTCAGCCTTAGATTTCAAGACACAAGCAAACTGCAGCAGATTTATTTCAAAGCTATGGGGAAATTAGTATTATTATTGTATAATGTATTATTTAATAGCTGTCCAATAATCATCCAATTACATTCTGAAGACTGGTACAGCTATTTCCATATTTATGAAATTCACCTGGAAGAACAGTTTCTGAATTATTCTGAATTCATGAAAGAGGATTCATAGTCTCACAAATAGATTCTCATTGACCTTTGTATTGCAGGTACAAAGTGAGATAAAGGTGTTCATCCCAAACGAGCATCAGTGTCACTTTCCGAGAAAAGTAAATGATATTAGTTGGCTCTACTTATTTCATTTTTATTCACAAGCTGTGTATTCTCACTTCTTGTAAAACAGCTTATTTCTCCTCTACTGAAAAAGAAAGTTCTGGAGGAACTAAGACTAAGGTGACATTCCCCCTTCATTCTATATTTGTAGCAGCCTGGAAGGTGAGGGTTTGAAAAGAAAGGTAGAGCTGTAGAATTACCTGCCCAAATGTCTTCTTTTTTTTTTTTTTGAGTTACTTTCTTTATGGGGAATAAGGTGTATCAACTTTTTTCTTTTTTTCTTGCCTTTCCTCCAAACTTTGTGGCAATGTTCCATACCAGAAGAAATAAGAGTTTTCTAGCCTGTTTTGATTAGGATTGCAAAGAGACACACACTTCTTTAAATGAACACTTTTAACTTCGACCAACTATTTCTGGACTGAATTAATGGCTGTTACAATACAGAGCATCCCAGATATTTTCTTGTGCCAAACAGCTGCTTTAAGACTAGGGTTGATGAAAAAAATGATTCAATCAGTACTGGAATTAGGTTAAAATATTATTAACATAATATATTTGAAAAATGATAAACAATTTATCAGTAAAAAATATTATTTTCCTTCTAACATATTGATCCCTTTTATGCACATAGGCAGAGATCTTAATACTTCATGAGACTGTGCCCTATTATCTGTCATCACTTACCTATTGGCTGGAGCCAAGTGTATTGTATATTCCAGAGTACTGGATTTGGTTGACACTGATCAAAGATGCTCCTTAAAGTAAAGTTCTAATTTTTTTCAAAACTTGTGTCACAATGCTCTATCTATTGATAATCTAAAAGTGAAACCAGCAAACAATACAGTTTATAGCTTCTTAATTATCTGCCTTGATCTTATTAGACTGCCCTATGGTAAGTGCCATATCTGATCTTAAAGAAATCAGAGAAAGTAATTAATCTTTTAATTTCACTTATAGATCATGTGTCTATCTAGTATAAAAACATAATTATACTCAAGAGAGGGAGAGAAATAAAATGAACACAGCCTGTGAAATGATTAATTTTGTATCCTGGAGTCAATTACACATAGGGTAACTTCAATTCTCTGAAATTACATTTAATGCCATAATGCACTCTAACAAAGGAGCTGGTGGGAGTACTAAAACAGTACTGCATATGAAAAATTGGTAAAATGTGTACTTCACCACTGAAGAGCTTCAACAAAACATTGAATATCCTTTGAATTTATAGTTAATTACAGTGCTTAGTGGGTGCTATTTCATGACTAATCTCAAAGTACAAAATAAGGGTAAAAGAGTCAAGGTCAAATGTGGCAAATACATAATAGTAGTGAGAAACAAGGGTTCCTAGACTCTCTAGTTAATGCTCAGTGAACTGAATCATGGGAGTCCCATTGCACAATAAAAGAATTTGATATTACTTCTGATTTGTGACTGCTTATGAAGAACAGATCAAGTGGGTTGAGACATGAATAATATCTTCTTCTTTACCCATATGTACCCTCAAAAATATGGTTCTAAAAGGGTAGGCATCAAGTCTGACTAAGTTAGACAAATGCTGTTAGAATGCACTTTAGAAGCGCTGTTGTGGAAGTGTTAATACCAATAGTGAACATCCTCTATCTAAATACTCGCTAGATGTCTCCAGAAGTCTGAGAATACTGACCATGTTGAAGTGCCTTATAATTAATATTATTAATGATCAGCTCTTCCTCCCCTTATAAAACTGTCTCCTGAGGTCTTATTTAACATACCTCATTGAATGAACACACAGAGAAATAATCTACTTGAGACAACTCGGTGGGAGAATTGAAGTGGGGGAGAATAAATCTATCAGAACAATAAAAATTAAAAATAGTATTAACTAGATTGTTGCAATGTATTTTTTCAGTGTGCTTGATTGTGATCTTCTAGTACTTGATCTAGGGCAGCTAGAATGGGTTGAAGAACAGATAAATATCAAGAGAGTTTTGACTGCACTCACTTAGACACATGTACTTGGGTTGGCAGTTGAGTGCCTTCACCCCAGTATGAAAAATAATAAAGCTTGTGGCAAAAATGATCATTTGGGGAATGCTTGATAGATCATATTAAGCCTTTCTTGGAAACCATCCACTTAATGAAAATCAACACTTGATGGAAGAAATTTCTTCAGTTTTGCTGATTTTACTTGGCTCTTGAAAAGCAGGGACTTTGTGTGCTACCACTGAACCCATGAGTGGAATTTACTTGTCAATGTTCCTGATGCTCATGGCTAAGTTTATCTGACCACCAGACTTTGAACACCATTTTATATCAGCTACCATGGAGGCTGATATAAAACGAAGTGATAATGTTTAGAAAAGACAGCTGCCAATTACCGCCAGTATCTGAACTTTGTGAAATGACACTGTAAGATTTTGCCATACGTTGAAGAGTGCCCATGGGAAAAGAACTATGTACTAATCGATGGTCTTTATTGGGCAGGTCACAGCTATTGCTACAATGTGTAATTGGAAGGCCAAATTCATTCAGTGAGCTACAAAGTTTCATAGTATTTTCAAGTAAAGGCAATAAAAAACCAAGAGATTTCACCATGGCGGAGCTTTTGTGAAAAAAAAAAAAAAAAGTAAAATATAAACACAAGAGAGATTAATGAATTATAAATGCAGAATTTGTCATCCTTAATTAGATGATTTTTTTTTTCAAGTTCATTCCATATGGCCACCTTTTAATTGATACACAGTGAGATAGCTATATTATTAATAGCTGTAACATTTTAGCAGACACAATGCATACCTATCATTGAAAAATCATGCAAGGTTTTTGTTCACTGTAGAAGGTCCAGTGAATGATGCATGCCTGTTTAATGGTTGCTATATCTTTTATAACTCATGTGTGCAGGCTTGTACATTCTGATTTGTTGGCCATATCCGATTTTGCAGTTTAGCATTTCATTTTTCAGCACTGAGCATCTGCATTAGTGGCGTTTACATAAACTCAGGATCAGATACCAGTATATGTACAGTAGGCAATGAATATTTAAACTTCTATAAATTATCCCATTGTTTTAATTGCTCTTGTTGAAAGATAAAGCCCATGAAATGCAACCTCTCTTTGAACCAAATGGTGTTTTTTTCAGGAGACCCCAAAGTACCCAAGATTCATATCCAGTTCTGCTGCCTTGTCTCCTAGTTTGGTGTGATTTATGGCAAGCACACTCCTACACTAGAAATGATTCATCCCTTGATACATGCTACTAATCAGTGAGATTATGCTGATTCCATATTGCGCCTGAATGCACTTTTGTTAAGTATCAACTCTCTAGAGCTATTACACCTTTTTCTTAAGCAGCTAATGGAGTTTATGAGGGAAGGTTTGAGGAAAGTTCCAGGAAAGTTCCACCACCGTACTAGAAAGCTAACAATCAAATAACCATGAGTGCCACTGACTGAAAAACACTATATGAAAATATAAGTCAGTTGGAATCAACACTAATGTAAATGGAGAAGAGACATGAAGGACATGGAGGAACTGGTTTATTAATGACTCAGGCACTGGGTGGGAAAAATAATAGTAAAGAGTTTAATTACAAATTTTCAGAAACTTTGCTTACGTAAGTCCTGGTTTTCTTGTCTCTTTAGAAGTGATTACTAATAGTCAAGTTATATTGCAAAAGTAATTTTTTCTTTGCCTAAATACCAGTAAAATACCTAATAAGAGCTTTTTTGCCTTAATGATTTATCTGGTTCAGTATTAGCATTAGAACCATACAAACAATAATTTTATGTAACCAGAAATTGTTTTGGATTTGTAATTGTTTGTAACAAAGGGATGTTTTAGTTATTGCTGATCAGTGTTTGCACGGCATCAAGGGCTTTTCTCCTTCTTACACTGCTGACCCCAACTGAACATAAATCTGGGAAAGAAGGAGAAAGGGGAGATGTTTGGAGTCATTAAATTTGTCTTCCCAAGTACCCATAATTTATGATGAAACCCTGTTTGCCTGGAAATGGCTAAACATTACCCTGCTGTTAAGAAATAGTAAATTAATAACTTATTTTACTTTTGATTTACCTATCAAACTGCCTTTGTGTCAACCCATGTGTTGTCACACTTTTACCCTTCTGATGCTCTCCCCATCCCAGCTGAGGAAAATGGGTGAGAAGCCATGTGGTGCTTAGCTACTGACCAGGGTTCCCCCACAAGAAATAAGCTCCATATATTATTCCTTTCCAGAAAGGTGGGTATTTTTCTGAGCAACAAAAATTAAATTTGCCAAAATTGTCGAGTTGAGGATTTGTGAATTACTTGTTATGAGACCACCATCACACAG
Source organism: Rhipidura dahli (assembly GCA_013399225.1). Lineage (NCBI taxonomy): Eukaryota > Metazoa > Chordata > Aves > Passeriformes > Rhipiduridae > Rhipidura > Rhipidura dahli. The sequence continues at coordinate 133,841 of VXAC01007471.1, read as the reverse complement.
CTGTGGACAAGGTATTTGTCATTGTCTGTTTTTAAAATGTTTAATGAATTTTTAATATCTGGTGATAAACTGTCATTGCTTTAGTGTTTTACAAATGAGATGAATGTACATTAGTAAATTTCATTTAACAGCACAACTCTTCTGATGAGACACAATAAACCAACTATTGCTTAATAATGTACTGGTGCTGTTCTTTTAAAAGAACAGCTCTAGTTTACTGAAAAGCTAAAATTCAGAAAATTAATTTCAAGTTGTTAAAATATGTGCAAACAAATCAGAATTTGTAAAATTTGCAGCCTGTCTTCCAAGTTAATGGCTACCATTAGTATTAAAATCATATTTAATAGGACAAAGAAGGTCTCTTTCTTCTTTACACTAGACTAAAAGGGCAAACTGATATTTCAAATAAAACTTTGTTTTTTTCGAAATGTCACTATTTCTTACATTTTTAGGAAGTGTTTTAGAATTATTTCCTGTTGTAAATAAACAGTTCTCACTGTTCTAGGGAGACTATTTCTGCTTGCTTTTTGTCAGAGCCTTTGATAAATTCCACAAAAATGCTGTTCCTGCTGGCAGAGACAGTTACAGATAAAAGACTGCCCACATTGCCTGTAAATCAGTGAAGAGGCTGATTTCCTCACTACCCTAATTAGTTTTGCGTAATTTGGCATATTGCTTCCTGAAATAATGATTTAATCTAATTAAGATTTTTTTTTTCAAGATATCTTTTAATGAATTAATTAAGGACTTTATCTCCAAAGCCCAGAAATTATTATCACTGAGAATAATGCTGTCACCTTATTTGAGAGTATAATTTTACTTTCCCTTTAAACTGACTCTGATCCTAACCTATGCATAGCTAAGTGATTAGATGAAAAATATCCCCTGATTTCCCACCTTACTTGTAATCCCTCCTAGGCGGGTTTGCCATCCAACAGCTTGCGGAAATGGGATGTAATCTTCCCTGCCTTATTAGGATATGTATGTACACTAATGATATCTATGTGCAAATGAGGGAATAAATGATTATTTGATATTACAGATAAAATAATCATTGTGGGGGAAAAAAGAGTAATAAATTACTATTTCTAATCTACAATGTTGTATTATTAACTGGGCTAGATTGTGCATTTTTGTTGTTGTTTTTTTCACTTCTTTGTTTTGCTGTAGACCCATTATGTGGCTTGCAATGAAAAAATAGTGTTTCATAACTTGGACGTATCATCTGTCATTCATGAATCTTTTCTGCCTTTTAAAGGGAAACTCACTGGCAGAATGAAGAATGATACTTCGCTGAACTCACTGGACAATATGCATTCAGTAACTGCTACCTGTTGTTCAAAAAACCTTCACTGATATGTCAAGGGCAGATTCATCTGACTGGATGAAGGACCAGAGAAGAGTTAATGGTTTTAAAATATTATTATATGACCTGTAAAATCTCTCTTACTTAGATATTTGGTCTCAGGGGAAATTTGAATGTACTTGCCTGTATACAAAGACTGCATTCCAGATCCAAAACTCAGCAGATTTAATGGAGGAAAAATTACTTTTGACAAACCTTGAATTATGATAAGGAATTGAAGAAGAATTCTGTTTAGAAGTTCAGACTGTTTGCTTTTTAGCCAGGGAACTGAAGAGGTTAATTCTCTTGAGCAAAATGCCTACTTCAGCAAATTAAGGAAGATATACTTTATTTCAACAAAGTTGAGTTTTGGGGTTAATTGATTATTGCAGGATCCTTGAATTAAAGACATATGAAAAGTGGAAATCTTATTGGTGCTACTGATTGTAGATCCATCTGTAAAGGAGAAAGGGGTCTTAAATGAGTAATTTCAGGAGGTGCAGAGGTTGTGTCACCGGAGGAGACTTAAGATGAATTTCAGAAAGTGCAGGAAAACAGAACACTTTTTGTCTCCATAAACTCTGAGTTTCAGTTCCTACACTGGTGACACTGAAGTGATTGTAACAGAACAATGAATTACAAAGTGGACGTCCCAGAAGATGCAGATGAAAATCAGGGCACTGTTTTCATTAGTGATCATCCTGTTTGCTTGGACCAGACCTGTCAGAAGGCCCAATTGCAGACTTACAGTCTGCAATACTGTTCCATTTTACAATGTCACATTCAATTGAAGTAAATACTAGGTCTAATAATGTTAAATCTAGGAGAATTTATTAACCTACATGGTGACATTATCTCTTTGCTAGACAATAAGTTTGTCTATATAGTTACTATGCTGAAATGAGGATTGGGATTCATCTTTAAAATTATTGTATAATTCTTTCTTCAAAGCATACTACTAGTTGCATTTTCCAGTAATTTTCAGTCATTACTCTGAAAGGTATGATTTACATTTAGCTGTCTTCTGAGTATATTTCTAAATATTCACTATAAACTTATTTTTAGAAAGGATATTTTTGCAGATGTAATAAAAGTCTCTGAGCCAATTATTAAACTTAAAAAGCATATGAAGATTAATAAATAAGAAAATTTTATTAATATAACTATAGAACTATTGAAGGATTTTTAGATTCTACCCTGACAGTACAATATATTTCATTTATAGCCAAAATTAACAAGTACATTTTTGTTGGAACTAATTTACACAAACAAATGATGAACTGGTTTCTAGAAAATTGCTGACCCCAAAAGCATCTAGTTAAGTACAGTGGAGCAACACTGACTCAGAATCTGTAGCTGCTACATTAGTGTAATGAGCATAGTGTGACAGGAGAGTAAAACCAGAGAAAAGATGCTTTAATCAAGCAGAAAATTGAAAAACACTCTTAACACACTGAATCACACTGCCAGTTCATCCTTGGGTATGTGCTGTGCTGAATGTTCACTCACAGATTTTTTTTAGTACTGCACTTTCTGCTAAAGATAGTTGTGTTAGGGAAAGTGAAGCACAATCATTGCAAAAATGTGCCAAGTTATAAATCTATTTGCTCTTCCTACAAAATTTATTTCAGAAAACTTACTTTCCTGATAAATAAAAGTGATGATAATCACACCTATCTTTGCTGAAAGCCATATCTAGTGTCTAGCTGTGATAAAAATGAACAAAAAAATCTCAAGACCATTGACTGCCACTGAAACTGTCTTTCCTATGCCAAAATTTTAAGCACAAAGCACAGAAAACTTGCTGTATGAGAAGAACTAAATAGAGGGTGGAAACCTCCTGAATTTTCTTCCTCATATCTCGTTGACCCTTATTTCCTGGGTATGATTATTTCCTTCCCTCCACTACCTTCTCTATTGGATTCGAGAGCCTTTGCAAGTTCATGGATCATCCCTCTGAAGCATATTTCTTGTCTCTGTTAAATCTCTTTTCTGAAACGTCCTTGAAGACAAATTTTATTTTAGTCTGGAGTTGGAGACTGTTCAGAGACATCACAGTGAGACCAGCCCAACCTGAAGAGTGATGCCGGGGACTGCACAAGCTCAATTGTGATGAGCACAAGAGAAGGTGCTTGTATATTTGAAGCCTTTTCGACCTGACTGGGAATCCAGAAAGGCTTAGAGGTTCACTTCCATATACCACATGTTGGGTTTAATCACTGAAAAATAAGCTGAAAACTTTCAGTGTTGTACCTAGTACATACTTCTGTTAACAGCAAGCAGTAGCCAAATTTTCCTCAGGAAAAATCTACTGTTGAAATTTTAACATTGGGTTTATCCTTTTTATCACGCAAATCTGCCCACATATTTGAATAAATTGACTTTTCTGCTCCTGGCTTCCTTTGGTAAAGATTAATGCTAGTTGCTTGTCAGTGAAAATAATTGTTTTAAATTAACTTTGGGCTTTTTTTCAAATCTGTAAACAGAGAAAATTAATCTGCAGAAAACATACATCTGCTGAAGATCGGTTGATTCTACCTCATTTTTAGTCCCTCATTTAAAGAGACCCAATCAAAGTATGCAACTAAATTTCCATGGTTACCAGACCTGTGAGAAGGCACTCATACACTTTCATATTAACAGATACTTGAATTTCAGGGAATATTATCTGAAGATCTCCATGAGAAACTAATTTCAGAAAGCATATTTAATGAGAAAAAGGGCTAGAGTTTTTCTCAATTACATGCTGATTTTTATAACTATAGAAACAGTTGCTTTAATCCTAGTTTTGTTTCATATTTCCTTAATTAAAAGATATGTTATTAATTTTATATGTTTTTAAAGATTCTCAATCACTTTTTCTTGCTTTACTTTGAAATGTGCAGTTTTGGGGTAGTTCTCTAGGGGATTTGGAAACTGCTTTGATATTTTGTAAACACTGCTAATCATATAAGTTTTTCTCACAGGTATATATTTTTTAAAAAGTGGAAATCTACATTTAGATTTTTAATCTCCATATAAACACTTATATATTTATTCAATGACTCAGTATTAAGATCTGATTCCTGAAAAGCTTAAAGTACAGCTTATCACAGTACAGTGCTTTGCCTGCTTCATCTAATTCACTCACTTATTCAGGGAAGTCCAAAGCCCTGCAAGTCCTTTTCTGAGGAGGAAAAAAAAGATGTCTTGATTGCTGAAAATATTAAAATTTAACCATTTCTTATATTTTATACTTCTGGCTAAATGTCTTAGATGTACAAAAGCAAAAATCCTCCTATTTATCATGAGATAGTTTTATTTAAGTTGTATCTGAGAAAAATAGTTATGCAAAGGATGTACATACTGAGCAATTGTCAGTCTTCTAAATTCATAACCTTTGTTTTCAGAAAAGTCTGACTGTTTGGGGAATGACACTTGAAATGTATAAAGCTGTTTTATTAGGTATATACTTGTTGGCACATTTTTAATACATGGCAGATTGTTATTTCCTCCATTATCACAAGTGTTCTCTTAGTTTCTAGTGCCACTAAAAATTTCTCATAAGAATGAGCACACAGATAATTAGTTGGGTTTGAGCCTATATGCTGGATAAAATGAACCAAATTGTAGATGGAAAGAAGATAAGACTGGGTTTTATATCATCAGTATTTTAGGAACTGAAAACAAATTCTGAATGCATAGATATCTTGATTACTTTCATAGGTAATAATTTTCTTCTGACTGTTTCATAGTTTGAGGTATATATTTAAAAGTTTATGTTTATTTTGAACTTCAAATGAGACAAAGACTTTAAACATAGTTTGAACACACGTTGTTAGAAGGCAATGGGCACAGGCTGAAACGAAAAAATGTTCTGTTTGAACATCAGGAAACAGTGGCACAGGTTGCCCAGGAAGGTTGTAGAGTCTCTGTTCTTGGAGATATTTAAAAGACATCTGGACATGGTATCCTAGGTTAAAAGTAGATGTATTTAAGTATTCTATTACCACCAGCTGTGGGCCATTAGCTGTTATCACCTGCTAATGACCCACCCCTGATAACAGACAATGGGTCATCAAGAAACCACCACATGACTCATGGACTTATCTCATCCTGTTGTGAGATGCTCCACCCAGGATGGGGGAGCCGGGCATTCCCACCTGGATATAAGCTGCCCTTAGAACTGCCTGGCCTCAGCCCTGTCTGCTGGGTGACCAGAGGACAAGACCCACCACAGATCTTCAGCTGGAGATCAGACCTTCCATTGGATAATTGCTTCAACTGGATCACTTCATTTGGACTGCTGCGACCACCCTAATAGGGTATCAGGTTGTATCTGACTTTGTCAGTGCTTTTTTTTTTTTTTTTAAATATTATTTCACTTATTAATTAAGTATTAATTTTTTTTCTATTAATTTTAATCCTGACTTGTGATCTCCGACTGGTTTGTTTTCAAACTAATATACATGGTCCTGGGCAACCTGCTTTAGGTAGCCCTGCTTGAGTGATCTACAACAGTCCCTTCCAACCCCAACTCTTCTGTGACTAAGTTACAGAAAGTCTTGATAAATTTTATGAAACATTAGCTGCACGAAATATTTCAACTGCCTCAAGTTACAAGTCGTAAATGTATTCTAATTACAAATTAGACTGAATTTAATCCACTGTGAATTTTAATAGGACACTGTTTTCTTGTTATACGTCTGAGAGAACAATTCATACAATGAAAGTATCTGTCTGTAAAAATAATGGTGCTTTTTTGTACAGTAATAATGAAACTATGGACATATACCACTGTAGAATTAGACTAAGTTAAGAAAATTTTATTTCCCCATTACTGTCCATTAAAAATAAGACAGATCTTTCAGGACAATCTACATTACCTTTTATGTTGAGTCTCATTGCTGTTATAGAGTGTAGTTCTGTATGTTAATGATCACAGGTGAAAATCAAGGAAGAAGTATTTTGCTTGAGAGCTAATATTAAAGCTTTATCAAGAGCAGAACTAGCTCAATGCTGCAGCATAGCAGCCAGTGAGACTCTCCTTGCAGAGTTAAAAGGAACCTACTTGACCTCCTTTGATTACTGGAATTGAAGCGAACCTCATGTCCTTTTCATCTCTGAGAAAATGAGATTTTGTTCAGGGAGTTTAACTTTCTAAATTGCTTTTTAAAAGAAAGAATTGTGAATTGTGCTCATAGGAATGTGAAACTGAACTAAAACATAGTGCAATAAACAAGCAAGCAAGCAAACAAAACTCACCAAAACCATGAAAACACCAAACCACTGAAAAACTGCAGATGTGGAAACAGAGAGTAAGAAGAGAAATGTTGTTGAATAGAAACTTGACATGTTCCTGTAATGGGACAGAGCATCATGGACAAACTGAGGTGATTGAATACCCAATTTCTCTGTCAGAATACCTTTAAACTAATAAATGACAAAGCAGCTGTTCCACAGTAACATATTTTCAGCAGAAAGTCACTGGAATAACAGGATATCAAAACAAAATTTAAAAAAGTAATAAAAAATACATTATTTTAGCCACCAAAAGGCAACACAAGCAGAGAAGGAACTGGGAATTTGATCTTCCAATTTTATTGTAATTGTTTGTGTACATGGGGGAACAAGATCTTATACCATTCCTTTGTGATTTATGAAGCATGGCTTGTCCTTCCCTTTGATCTTTTGTGTACAAGGCCAATAGTGAATCAAAAGGGTGTCACAATTTTCAGAAAACCAACCAACAAAGAGAAAATGATGGCCTCTCCTGAAAGAAAGATGATTCAGGCTGAAAAGCCAAGCTGATAGCTACAGTATGGGACATTCAATTGTTCAGAGGCCATGTCCGGGGCAAAAATACTTTATAAATTCAAAATAAAACCCCTTATACAAGTAGAGCTATTTTCCTTTGAGATTTCTGACTTCAGATAAACTTCCTAAGATCACAAGCTTGTGTGTCTGGCTTTCCTAAGTTTGGTCTAGGTAAGCAAAGAGTGATCAGATGATAATGCCGCACATAATGCCTCGTGTTTCCAGTTTTCCATTCATGTGCTTCAAGATGATAATTTTGGTCTTACTTTTCCTTTTGACATACTGTCAGTTTTTACAAATCTATTAGAGTGTACTGTTTCTCTCTCATATACTCTTTTTTCAAGTACTCATAGTAAAACTTCTGGGATAATTGATTACTCAAAGATACCTCTTCCGTCTGCTCTCTACTTCAGCCAGGTCTTAACAATGTTGTGGGCAGATGCCCTTTAATAGCTCCTGGAGCTCTATTTACATGGAGAATTGGAAATTCTCATAGTTTTAGGGGTCACCAACGTACTGATCATCTCTCTGTATCTGCACTGTGTACCTGTGTGTGAGCAGATTTCATCCTGGGATGAAATTCTGTCTACATTTTGTGTTAAAAGCTTTCAGGTATGCTATCCAAAATATGCCAAAGGGTCATAGGAAGTTAAATACAATGGTAACAATTTAGTTGCACGTAATTTCTTTAGACATAATACGAAATGTTCCCGGGGGTGATCTAAGTCCTCTTTAAAAGGTGCTATTCAAGCATGTTGAAAGAAATTGGTTTCTACTTGAGACAGTTAAGAAGTAAATGGAAATAAGTAAATTTGTACCTTATAAATGTCAAGATTTTTAATGCTTTTCTAACACAAAATAAACATATATAGACGTAAAGCTAGATATAGCCATAGAACACCTGACGGTCACTAACCACAGTTGCAGCTAGGCTATTTCACAGGTGCTGTGGTGCTCAAGACTGGTAATGACAGTTACCTCGTCAGTTATGTTGAAAAAGGCTCCTAATTCATAGTTGTGAGACTTTATTTTCCCTTGAAAATTCACTCTTCTTGAATACTAATACCTGCAGTTGAAACCTTGTAGTTACAATGCCCTTTCCCTGTTTTATAGTTCTTTAAGTGGTTAGTCTATATAAGTAATCAATCACAACTTCAAGTCACTGTTCACATGGCCAATTAAAACATAAAGAAAGTGAAAGGAAAGGAAATTTAAATCAGTCCAATAAATATATTTTAAGTGGATTTAAATTCTAGTAAAAGTCTCTGAGGGTGAATTTTTATGCTTCAATTAATTCACCCACTTCCATATAATCCAGAGCCAATTTTTGCATATAAAGTGGATAACAGTTAATGGGAATGGATATGCAAGCATATGTTTCCTTCCACATATAGACATCCAGTTTTCTTCACAAAATGTATGCTATGTACACACGCACAAAAAGATATATCAGTTTGTATGCATTCCTTTGCAATACTGTAATGCTCACTAACTTCAGACATGGATCTTTATGAATGTCAAAACAATAAAACTATTTACTGAAAAAGAAACTTTTAAATATGAGAATGAGTTTAAACTGTGCAGCAAAGGGCACTGTCAGATGGACATAGTTCTGTTCACTGGAAGGGTATAAATGATGTTATGCAAAACTGAAGGGTTGCCTCCGTGTGACCTGAGACACTATAAAGACCTCAACAAGCTTAGCAAGCTTAGACAATTTTACCTGTTTTTGATTGAAAAAGGTAGCTTTCAGATTTTGTCTCGCCCTAATGTAGACTATAGAATAAATCAATAGACTCATTCTTTTGAAGTACTTGTGCTACTTCATCATCTAGAAAGGAAGGCTGAGCATGTCTGCTCGGGCGCTGGTGTTTATGATGCCACGATGAATTTAGGATTATGGTGGAAATGCAGGCTGATTAAGGCAAGTGACAATGTGCTGCAGAAGAAATATGTACTCAGTATACATGTTTTGATTTCTTTAAGTTATTAAATCAAGAAACATGCCTTTGCTCTCCATTTGTTTGTCTGACATCATGTGGTGTATCATCACTTCTGCCATTCATTCATTTCCCTGTTGTCACAAAAATTTTTCCTTGTATGTATTTCTTTGTAGAAACCATTCTGTTCAACAAACATGAAGCTAAAGAATGTTCCAGGTGTTTTAAATAGCAATATTTATTGGCTGATAAAAAATCATCTCCAATGACCTAGTGAAGTTCTTCATCCTTCTTGTTTCTTTCTTTGATAGGTAGCATATTCTTTCTTAGTGTGTTTCAGCAAGATGTCTCTGTTGCTCTTCTCCCTGAGAAGGGTCCTTAGTCCTCATTTCATTGCTAAATTCAATGGTTGTCTGCAGCATATATTCAGTCCACCTCTTGTGGGTGTTCTTCTTTCAAAGAACATGGACTAACCTGTTCTTTGTGATGTACAATGTTGGTTAGTTTTTATTCTGATCACCTTTATACCTCTGGATTAATAGCTTGTCTCAGTGCTCACACGAGCATCTTGACACCAAAGCATACTGTATTCTGTGTATTAGCTCCTTACCTTTGCGCTTTTATTGACTAGGGAGAGATAAATGAGACTTTCTAACTGATTCCCCTACTTTGAAATACAACTGACATTCAATGCTCACTTTTTGACTTCTACTTCTTTTGTCAGATACCAGTCTTGGCCCACCTTCTTCCCACTGCTGAGTGATCCTCACCCTGGTCAACCTTTTGCCTGGTGGGTTTTAATGCTGAGGCTGAGCAATCTTCACACTTCTGACACACGTACTTCAGTTGGACTGAACTGATATTAACTGATATTTTTACATCTCTACTGAGAATTCCTTCCTTCTTCTATAAACTCTGTATAACCTCTGTACATTTGTTACAGGTTCAGATAGGAGGCTGAAACCTTCTACATTTCAGTGTGAAATTCAGTCAAAATAGCAAGATCACTCAGGGCTCTTCTGGGGTCTAATAGGATCAGAGTGCAGCTCCAGGAAAGAAGAGGCATATAGCTTTTCCTTTGGATTAAGAGAAAGAAATGCAAAGAGAAAGATATCTTTTAAAGAATATAGGAGTCGGTTGTTTGCTTGGGTTTTAGTGTTTTTTTATTTTCTGGTCTTCTGTGCTGCAAAATGACAAAAGGCCAATGCAGAGAGAGTTCTCTCAGTGGAAAGCTTGATGAATAAACAATGTTGGGATGTTTAAATATAATGGCAGAATCTCAATAGAATATGAGATCCTGTGCAAAGAACTGTTTGAGGCAAAGTTTACTGATGGCTTTATAAATTATCATTTGGGCAATAAAAATATGTGTTTTAATTCATGGAGATTTGGAATTCCTATTGACTAAAATTAGAGTTTTTAAAGTTGGAGAATTAAATGCACACAACTATTGAATTTCAATGGGATTTATTCACTTCACCTACTTTGGAGTCAGATACTTTTTTAAATCACAAACTTTTTAAAAAAAGGCATCAAACCTTGGGGTCTTTATGAAAACTGTTTCTGGATATTTCAACACCACAGAAATATTGTGGGAGAGTAAGGAAGGGAGGAGAGAATAAAGAGGGAGAAAATGTTGTAGGGCTAAAAGGCAAAGGAGTAAGTACATAGGAGCACCTCTTAAACCATAGATATTTGTGCATGATAAATATAATTGTACTAAAAAATGAACAACAAGTAACAATCTAGCATTATAAATAAACCTGGTGGCATCAAGTTATATGTGTGGGGATCCCAATGAGTAGTTTCTTTTTTTTTCAAATACAAAATAGAATTAGAACTTCATGGCCTTAAAATCAAATTGAACTTTAGCCATGAAAAAAAAATTAAATCATACTAAAATTAACAGCCTTAAAATTTCTTGTAAAATGGGATAGAATAAAAAAACTCTGTTAAGATCCTTACATAATTTATTTTTTAAAAGTTTCAATTAAGTCATAGACTCATAGAATGGTTTGGGTTGGAAGGAACATTAAAGATCATCTAGTTCCCATGGGGCCGGTCACCAGGTTTCTCAGAGCCCCATCCAGCCTGGCATTGAACTCTTCCAGGGATGGGGAGTCCACAATCTCTCTGGGAAACTTGTTCTAGGGTCTCACCAGTAAAGGTTTCTTCCTAATATCTAACATAAACCTATCTTCTTCAGCTTAAAGCCATTGCCTTTTTTCTATCACTACCCACACCTGTGAAAAGTCCCTCTCTAGACTTCTTTTAAGCCCCGTTCGGGTATAGGGAGGTTGTTCTAGGGTGTCCTCAGAGCCTTTTATTTGCCAGGCTACACAGCCCCAACTCTCTCAGCCTGTCTTCATAGGAGAGGTGTTCTGGTTCTGTGATCAACTTAGTGGCCCTCCTCTGGACTCATTCCAACGTGTCCTTCTTGGGCTGGGGCCCCAGAGCTGGACATGATACTCCCAGGTGGGGTCTCAACAGAGCAGAGTAGAGGGGCAGCCCTTGAGCAGCTGGTCACTCCTTTTCTGGTGCACACCAGGATGTGATTGGCCTTCTGGGCTAGAGGTGCACATTGCTGGGTTATTTTGAACTTTTCATCTACAAACACCCCCAAGTCTTTCTTCCCAGGGCTAGTCTTGATCCGTTCTCCTCTCAGCCTGTACTTGTGCTTGGGGTTGCCCTGACCCAGGTGCAAGAGCTTGCACTTGGTCTTGTTGAGCATCGTGAGGTTTGCACAGGCCCACCCCTCAGTCCTGAAAAGGTCCCTCTGGATGTCATCCCTTTCCAACAGCTTGTCAACCACACCACACAGTTTGGTGTTGTCAAAAGCCTTGCTGAAGTTTTCTTAATCCCAATGTCCATGTCACTGCCATAAATGCTAAAAAATCCCAATATTGAATCCTGAGGAAAGACACTCATCACTGCTTCCACTTGAGCTGAAAATCTAAAATCTAGAATCTAAAGTCTAAAAACTTGAAAATCTAAAAATTAGGAATTCCTGAAACTGTTGGAGAGAATTATATAAGACACCAAACTTTTTGATGTGGGATGCAGAAGGATTTATGCACATAGTTTTCCATATGAACTTATTTTCAATACTTCTGATGGTTCATCATCTTAAAAGTGTTCTGCTAAAACTTCTGCTCCTTAAATCTGAAAAGAGTTTAGAAAATGTAATTTTATAAATTTGTCAGTTCACTATGAAACACCATTTGGAGGACTTAGCTGCTTGCTGAAGACATTCACTCAGCTTTCTTCTTATGTCATGTAATTGAAAATCAATGTTTGCCCCATCACTCAAGGATTCTGTAGAGTCTTTAACACTTATGCTTTATCTTTCTCTCTCCCAACTTTTGGCTTTGGAGGTAAAGAAAAAATAAGGTAAAATAAGGTAGACAAAGTGTTTTAACTCTTTAGATAAATCTTAGTTTAGAAAAGTTAAATGTAAGAGTGGAAATAGTACAGAACATAAAGACAATGAGTGAAGATGCGGAGGATTGTAAATATTTTCACTATATTATTACTCTGACTGCTTAAAAGATTTGTCCTGTGTGTTCAACTCTAGCATCTTAGTTTCCAGAGAGAAGAAAAAGGCTATGACAGAGCATCATTTGTGATAAAAGAACTGTGTTCATTTATTGTGAGGTACATTTGTGTTGGATGTCTAGTCTTGTATAAGCCTGTTCATTATGATAAGAAATGTCATAATTTTCTCCTTGCTGGACTCACACACACACATACCACCACCACTATGTTCCTCTGTAACAAAGTATTATTTGGTAAGAAGCGGTAAGGATGGCCCTAGTGTAAATGAACAAGCAAAACTCTAAAGATGTTTTCTTTCTAATGCATCTTGATAAGACATGCAGGAGAAAGGGGACTATGGTGTACAAAAAAACCCCAAAAAAACCCAACATATTACCAAGGCTGAATTTTTATAGATGAGTAGGAGCCACAAAAACAACCTAATTCCTCACAAGATTCACAGAAATCTCTTTCAGAAATGGCCCATTGTCTTCAAAAGCCTCACAAGAAATAGCCAAAAGATCATTTTAAAAAGCATTTGAGATTGTTTTGGAAGGCTTCCAGTACTTGGGTGTGCTGAAACTCAGCCTTTTATTGTCCCAGCAGCCAGACAGTGCTGCAACACAGATGTCATGGCAAAGAGAGAAGCATATGAATGCAAGGAAACTGGCTCAGGTTCTGCATAGGCAAAGAGGAAAGGAACAGTAGACAGAAAATGTTCAGGTTAACAATGCCTTCATGAGGTGTTAACAAAGTGGAGGAGAGAACAGCTTGCTGAGCTATTTATGTCTTCAGGAGAACTTGCTTGAACCTGGAACATAAAGCAGAAGGACTACATCTATGAACTCACTAGAGAGAAGAAAGGATGCATGACAATATAGTAGAGAGGGCAAAAAATTGGACAAAATGAAAGGATAAAATTACAATTGCATGATCCTTTGGCACCAAAGACTGCTGCTTTCATTGGTCCCAAATGCACACACTCCAGCTAATATCTGCTGTAAAATTGTATGTGAAAACAGGTGTCTTAGATCTTAATCAGTATTAGCAGCAGTGTGACAGGCTATTTTTTTGCTTGACACTTCCACTAATTCCTAAACTTGATAATAGCTGTCTTCCTGTATGACACACAATAATTTTTAAGTGATTGACACTAAATTTTATTACACTGTTAGTGGACTCAAAATTAATTTTAATCAAATGCAGTAGAAATGCTTTTGTTATGTTTCCAGTATGTTGTTGCAGTTACATACAAAGCTGCAAATTTATAACTTAATTCATATACCAATTAACAAATTAATATACTATATCTTTATAGAAAATGTATAAATAAATGTAAGATTTGAAACAATGCTTCTTACAAATGTTAAATCAGGTATTTAAGGATGCAAAAGCAGAAAAAGAATCCCATCTTTGGTAGGAAATGGTCTTTGCTTAAGAGAGTAAAATAATGGCTATTTAAATGTCTTCTGAATTCACTGGGCCAGATTTTTCATTATGCTTAAGTGACTTTAGTTCTGGGTTAGTCAGCAACAGAAGTCAGTTGCTTTATTATTTATTATGCTTGGAATCAGCTGGGATATGGACTAACCTTTCATTAAGCTGTTCCAGCTCTGGGTGTCATCAGAACAATTCTCATGTGGCTTGTTTTAGCTACATCTACTGGACAGATTTGGCAGAGAAATCCACAAATTATTTTCTTATGTTATCTTCATACATCAGTTATGTGTATGTATCCTCAGGTATCAGTTCCTTACAAGAACACCGTAGGGAAGGTAATTATGATTGTCTTCGTGAGTAGCTTCTTTCTTTTTCTTCTCTTATTTGATATGGATCTATGACCTGGGAATTCAAAAATCTTCACTGATTCCTTCCATTGAGTTTGTCTGCCTTTGCTCTCCAGCAGCTGGGTGAACAAGACAGAGAGTAGCAGAAAAAAATGAGACTTCATTTTCTTCCTGTTCACTGAAATTACTGGTAAATTTGGGACAAGAAGTGCTCTGCCTAGTGCAAAATCATCTAAAGAGGTCGGAACTAGACCTACAGCCTTTGTCCACACTATGGAAGGCTCTGTTTTACCAGTGATGAAAGTGATGAAACTTGCAGGAACATAACATTTTTTGAAAGCTCTGTTCCTTTGTTGAGGGAAACGAAGACTGGCAAATTTTTTTTTTAAGAAATTAAGCAGAATATTCAGATGAAAAGACAGAACTTGGTTACTTAAACTTCTCGTTCCTGAGAAAAAGAGCTGAAAAACAATTACCCACTACACATTTTCACTGTGGTTTAGTGATTAAAAAGAACAAATACCTCTATCTCTCAATTATTTTCCATGTTTCAAGGCTTTTTAGAATTTTTCTGAAGATCTCACCTGAAAATAGACCTTTACATAGTATGAAAAATCAGTCAGGATTTTGTGTGTCTGATTAACTTTTCCGGGACAACTTTGACTTTACTCTTACTCTACTGTGTTTGGTAGAATACTTTGATAGTACCAGCTGGAAATACTGAGGATACTCCAGTGAAAGTGATATTCAAATAAATGGAAAATGGGAATTTTAAATTATATGACGTTATTTTACATCTGTTTGAAATCTAAATTCCATGATTAATCTATCTACATTCTAAAAACTTTCACTGTGGTAGTTGTAGCCTTATAGCTATTCAGAGGGGTACAGGTTCACTTAAATCTTGCTGTAATGGTATAATAATATCTCTAAAGGGAGCATATATAATTTCTGTATTTTTTATCACAGGAAATTTGCATCCTAACATGTTAATTGTCAGCAGAGAACTCACAGACCCTTGAGACTTACTGTAGAATTTGTGAAAAGAGTATTTTAAAATATTTTCTGACTAAGGCAAGAAAAAAAGCAGTTAACTACTAGTCTGAGATAGTGTACACTGTGTACAAAAGTCTCAATATTTGAGAATAATAAGGCCAGATAGAAGCATATCTCATTCCTTATATATTACTTAAAGATTCTCCTTCTTTGAAGACAGACATATTGTCCCATCTCTCACCATCTTAAAGGATTTACTGCAAACTATGAATCTCTGGCAAGTGAGGAGTAAATTTTGCTGGAAAAGAGAAAAATTACTCATAATATTCACCTCTGGCCATTGAATTTGGAATTTGTTGACTGAAGAGTGTCTGATGAACATCTGACTTTACAACAGGAATACTTTTTTCAACTATTACTGTAATGCTTTTTCAGTAGTTTTATGTAGCTTAATATCTACAGGTAAGAAGTAATTCAAAAGATTCTCCACTCCTATGTGGCGTCCTTTATAAAAATAAGATATTTTAGACCTCATATCCATAAAATTATTGTTCTGTACTTTCATTCAATTTTCTAATGGGACTACTCTAAACTGTGTGATTGATGAGAATCTTGAGTCTTCTGAGAGTAGATGCTGGAGAAGTAGCTTGAGGCTCACAGAAGCTGCAATAAATCTCTTCAGTCCTTCCATATATGAGAATTTGCCAACATGTGGAATAGTTTTCCTAAAGGTCTAGAAGAAAGCTTAACTGTTCCTAAAGGTGCAGTGATTCAAAAACATATTTAAATTTTTTTTTGGATGAAAATTTTTTAAGTAGGTGTAATACCATACCTATTATTTCTAATTTTACATATTAAAACTTATAAAATTACAATTATTTTCTCAAAGTTTTCTGTCCCACTAAATATAATAATATTCTCTTCTTACCTACGGACAGTCAATTCTCTACTCAATGTATTTGAAAGTTGGTGAAATCAACTATATTTAAAACAAAGGTTGCAATATAAGGTTTCTTGGGGTTTTTTTGGTTTTTTTTTTTTTTTTCTGTGATTTATTAGATAATCCTTTGCCAATAATATTTTCCTTTAAAGAGACATTTCCGTAGACTTTTTGAAACAGAACTGAAAGATAAACATAAGATGTTTGTTCATTTTATTTAAATAAAATATTTTCTGGAGTGAAAGTATCTGAGCAACAAAACTGGAAGTTAATTATACAATTATGTGGTAAAACATTTGGAGAATCTTTAAAAAATCCCTTTGACGTTTAGAAGAGCAGAGGGAATTTGTGGATTGTTGTTAAACTTTCAAAGTAGTGTATTAGAACATTTAAAAGTCTTCTGACATTTGAAACTTTTAAGACCTACCCACCAGGGTTACTTGCTGTGGTAAGGAATACATTAGACAGAATAATCCTTAAAGTAAATTATGATAGTCAGCTGAATTTGATTATACTGACTGAATTAAAATAATTAATTCAAAGAAAATATTCACTCCAGAATGCCAAGAGGAAGCAGAATCACTATATTTCATACAACAAAACTGAGTTTGCATAAATATAGCTGAACATTGCATAAGTAGTATATGACAGACAATGCAGGGAGAAAAAAAGTGTGATTTAAAATGCTTTTTAAAATGACTGCTTAGTTGATGGCTCAAAGAACTGATGAATTTTAGGCCATCAGAGTGGCTGTGGGCTTATTGGATTATCCAGATACTGAAATGCTAAACACGAGGACAAACCAGCTGCATATTTGTCTAGATTCCAACATAAATACTAGCAACATAGTATGGTCCTGATCACTTTCAGTCACCTTGCCCTGACTTAAACCTCAAGTAAGCCACTTCTCTTCTGCCCACCCCCCTACAGCGAGAGTGACAAAGGCAGACACTATGGGTTAATAACAAACAAAAGGATACAAACAAAACAAAGAGAAGGTGCTTTACACACAAAAGGTGTTCACCACCCGGACTTAGTTCCACGTGGCTGCTGGAACATAAACAGGAGAGTGGATGCTCCTGCAGCTCAGCAGGGACAAGTGTTCATTCCTGAGACTACTGCAGAGAGACAAGGAACTCTGCTCTGTGCCAGGGAAAAGAGAGGAATGAACTCTGCCTTTTTTTTTTTTTCTGTCAGAGAAAGTACTCTGTTCAATAAAATTTGCCCTCTATTACTCATCCATATTTATAACTTGCAATACTACCAAACTAATTTTTTTTTGACAGATAACCTGTACGTTAGTCACATGAAAACACGGCACTTGTAAGAATTATTCATTTTGCAAATATGAAGTTTAATAAAAATCCAGTTACGACTGTGACTTTTAGTGCTTTGCAAGCTCATACAGTAGCATCTTCTCAGAAGCTTAGGGAAAAAAATAGCTAAGAAATTTTAATATTGCAATGTCATTTTATGAGATTAATATCCCATGAATTTTGGAGCACTTTCTGCTTCTGAAACTCACAGGGGCTTCAAACGTGACTATATGCTATTGTTAAAAGTGGCTTGAGGAATAGGGGAACATGTTAAGTCTGTAAGCATGGATAAAAAGACTATCTGTGTTCTTGAACCAAAACAAAGGTTTTAGTCATGCAACTCAGTGTTACATCTAAAATAAACACCAGGATTAATTAGTTATGTGGTCTTATGATATTTGTGGAGACAAAATTTCTAGCCCTATACAGTTCCAATTATGGCTGATCTTTAAAAATTAATTCACTGGCTAGTTTTCTTATACTTTTTCTCTAGTCACTTTTATTTAGAAAGCAACTCAAAGAGTTATTCCTGTTTTGTCATTACAAATTAATGAATACTGTGGTCCATGAATGAGGGGAAAAACCAGCTAAGGTTTGATAGAGGTGGATACTGAAAACTTTAAAAACAAAAATTATCTCTGTAATATATAATTGTGGGGAACAACATTATGGTAGCAGGTTGGAAGCAAAGTAATGATAGCAGGCTATGTAAAGATCCTGTTCTGAGGATGGTAACTTGGGTGTTTGACCCTGCAGAGCTGGTAAAAATTTCCACAGTTTGCAGAGAGCAAGAGAGTCTGTTATTACTCTCTCAGTCTCTGTTTGATTCCTCTTACTTGAAAATCTTCATGAGAAAAAAGTTCCTCCAGACTGTTCTCCCCTTACATGACCAGTCACAGAGTTGGGTTGAGCCTTAGCAACCTGTTTGGTTATACTAGAGGAACATTCATCATTCATCAAGAAAAATAAAGATTTGCTATTTTTTGAAGGCTTTCAAGCTGTTATATAAAGTACCTGATAGATCAATGGCATTCATGATTCGTATGCTGAGAGTAATAGACTTCTTGCTCAACTGATGTGCTATCAGTTAGTTTGACCCAGTTGTACTGCCAAGCTCTCCTACTGTTCAGAACTTGCACCTTGGCTCTTCCTTACAGGCTGAATCTCATCAAAACTCTCCCAAAACTGTAGGCAGTTTTCAGATAGTGACCCCTTACAGGTGTGTCTCTGTCCGTTCACAACTTTGAACCTCAAAAAGCAAAGAAGTTCTTGTGCTGACTCCAAAAATACAGTCTACATCACTCATGTCTTGAAAAATGGAAGGTAACTCAGTATGGTTGCAAGTGCAGTGCTTGAAAGATTTTAATAATCTTGGCTACTGAGGTGACTGTAAAATTAACAGACTTACACTGGAACTGTCTATTGTAACCTCATTTATAGGAAATAAAAGTGAAAGGCAAACTTCTGATCATTAAAATCATAGTGTGATGGCTCCTGGTAGCAGAGAGGCAGTAGAAAATAGACCAGTTCATCAGCTTGTCTTCTATAAACACTTTTTTCTGTGAGTGTCTCCAGAATTTCTTCCAGGAAGGATTCAGAAGGAGGAAGGGATAATTCTATCTTTAAGCATAAACATGGCATTGTGTGGGTTTCTTCTCAGGCTCACTCTCTCAGCTTGGACAAGTGGACATGTGGACAAGTGGTAGCTACATCCCCATCCCACCCTTTGGTGTGGAGAACAGTATAAATGTCCTGAGTCTTCTATTTCAAGCATCCATAAAGGCTCCTTAGAAAGACAGAAATGTCAGCAAGACCTCCCTGTACTTACAAGTGCTATTTAAGTAAAGCCAGGTGGATCTGCAGTGCTGTTCTCTTTCAGGCACACACTTATAATCAGGCATGTGCTGCTACAGGGATACTGAGGATCCTCTTAAAACTTTGAACCTTGGCAGTAGCACCTTAGGAGAAACAGCTGGTGCTGATGCTACCTCTATGCAGTGATTACATTGTCCGCAGGTTGTGCTGAACCAGATACAGCAGGATTGAATTTTCATACCTTATTTCAAAATCTCTAATGCAGTATTTTTTCCTTTAAACTCCAAGTCTGAGACCTTAATATATTACAAAAACCAGGGTCCCTACATATGGGCCTATCTTTCCTGCACTTTTATTAGGTAACATTTAGGGGAGATTTAGCTTTACCTGGACAGGAATTCTGACATCAAAATTCTCAGACACCAGAGTATTCTGGTGTTGGATGATGTTGCAAACATATCTATGACCTAAAATGCCCACAAAACACCAAATAGTTCATATTTTGCTCTCATCTCTGTTACTGCTAGCTAAAAGCAGCATCAAAATTTCTGCTAAGTGTTCATATATGCCTTGTGATTTTTAAAAAACTGTTGAGCACATTCCACCCACAAAAAGCATAATCTGCTCCAACATCTTGATTCTACTAGATTTTCCTGAAGTATTTAGAAATGAATACATTTCTAAAACCATCTTGAATAATTGTTTATATCACAGAAACCATCTTAAAACATATAGATAAAATTGAATTGTCAGTATATATTGTGTTACAGCATGAAGCATGTTATTTACTGCTGCCTTATTCTTCTTCTCATAATTCTGCTTCCTACTGGTTTTTGAATAGCTTTTACATTTCTTCAATTGCCAACTGCAAATTGAATATATATGCATATTGATGTCACAGAAATAAGAACACATGAAAATCCAAGTTATTTTTATTGTCTATTGCTTTCTTTTCCTGGTGTATTGCTTAAAAAGAAATACTTATGCTTTAGGCATAGGCAGGCATAAATAAACCTGTTTATACATGTATAAACATATATGTTCTCTTGCAATAATTGTAAGTGACATTACAAGGTCGCAAGCTTTGAGAAAAGTGACTTTTTCTTTGAGAAAAGAAGGAATCTCAGAAAGGAAATCTGTATAAATACCACTTGTTTTTGTTTCTGAGAATTCACAGTCTTGTAAAAAGGACTTAGTAGGCAATGTGCTTTGTTTTCTGTTTTATGGTTGTCACTCATAGAATTTTTCCTGCCATGAAAAAAATGCGTCACGTTCATTATTTGAAGATTGCTAAAATTTCCTAGTTTGTTTTTTTTTTCTTCTAACAGAGGCATATTACAGAAATGACAGGAACACCACTTGCAACATAGCGGTAATGAAAATAAAATAAAGCAATTATTACTGCCTTATATTTTGTTCTTTTTCTTCTCGTCAGAAACCAATATTGTTTAGAGCACTGGTGTGCTCTAGGAAAGCCTTTTGGCTTGCCCTATAGGTTTATCTTTCTCTTATTAGAATAGCCTGTTCTTCATCTCATTTTATTTGCTTGCTACTTAGCAATAAATTTCATTGCAATCCAGTGATAAGCCCGGTTTTCCAATCTCAAAGTGTTTAAACACTGCTCTCTCTTTCTGAAGGAGGATTCTGAAGCTAAAGAAAAGATATTGAAGAGCAGTGTTACCCTCTAGTCCTTCTTTACAGCAACTTCTAACATAGAGAAAAGACCTGTTCACTGAATGCCTGTACTACCTCTGTACAAAGGAATATATTTGTCCTCAAATTAGGAAGCTGTGGCTTTAAATAGCATAGAAGGGTAAGAGTAAATGTAGGAAAATTAGGCATTTGTTAATTTATCTTGAATTGCAGCCACTAAAAGGGATTTATCAAGAGTTCTGGATAGAATCAAAGTTGCTGCTTCTGAGAATAATATTTTAAAGAGACTGGAGGTAGAACATTGCCTACTGTCAGTCAAGGATTCATTACAGTTATTGGCAAAGAAAGATAAAATTTTATCTTCATACACAGTAAACTTACATTGCAGTGCCTAAAACCACAAAATGAATTACACTCCTAGGCATCATCTCAGTAACAATTTAAACTGCTAAACTCAGTAATAACACTGTAAATGCATCATCTTCAGAGCAATCTAATTCATATATTCCCTTTCCAGCCATTTATTACAGTGTTCATGCATTTTACATTTCTGTATATTCTGTTCAAATGAAAATATTTTCCCTCTAGTTTTTCAAAGGACATTTTAGACTTGTGTTGCCATTGTGGTTTATATTCTTGCTCCGGTTCCTTAAGTTTAAATGCTTTTGTGTGTTGAATGGGGTATTACAAACCTAGGCAGTAAAATGCAAACCACAAACACTTTAAAATTCAAGTAGACTTAATACTTAACTCTCTTCCTCCATCACTACCCTTTCCCCTGCCTTTTGTTGATTGCAGCAAACTTTTCCATTCTTAAAATGTGTTTGAATTCTTATGCAAAATTAATTGGAAGGTAGGTGTTCTGATGCATGAATGAAATTACACTTTTCTAAATCATGCAGTGAAAGAAGTCAGTGAGTGTTCAAATGTGTCTAAGGTAGAAACTTCATGCCTGTATTTCAATAGTATTACTGAATCTGTAGGAGTGAAATTGCACTCTTTTTCATTAAAAATGGTATTGTTAATGACTTGGCTGAAGACTGTGTTGGTCTTAATTCTCAGTAAACGCTAATTGTTTTACATGATTTGGAATATACTTTAGTACATCATTTTCATTGTTGCCATTTTAGATTTCTTTCCATTCTACTACTGTCTCAATGCAATTAATGTTGAGAAGTTGTTTGTCAAGGATACAATTTTAAGGACACCTTCTGCCAAAGAGGCCTCATTAAAGGCTTTTGAAATACAGAATACTAATGAAAGCCCCTTGTGGCAAGACATTTAGTTAAGGACCCATGCAGCTTAGGATGTCTCAGTTTAAGATATTACTGCTGATGATGCAGACATACTAATTTAAAAAAATATGTTACTTCCAATGAACTCAGTTATGGCAATAAAGACTAGGCCTAAAAAAATCACGTTCACAGGAAAAAAAAAGGAAAATAAAACTATAAATATTTACTTTTCTTTCTATAGATGAATTAAAGAGAGAATACAGTAAATGCCATCCATACACTGGGAAAGTATAAGTTTGCAGTATCTGGTTTGAATTCCTGTTTTCTCTGCTTTCAATCAATTGCAGATCATTTTAATGGAATAAAATTTCAGTCATAAAACTACTCCATAAACTCTGCCTATAGTACTTCAAGCCTAAAAGGCCCATACCTTTCCATTACAGAGCAGGGCCTTGATGGGACACTCATGGTATGTGTTTCTGGAACCTGAATTCTTGATGCAGTTGTACTGGTTTTAGATCTATAACTGGTTGCTAGAACCACTAAAGAGTAGAACTGCATACTTATGGGGTCAAGCAAAAGTTAAATGAGGACTTTGAGGGTACTAGTACTGCATAAACACAAGGCAGCTGGGATTAAGTGTCATCTAATGTGTTTCAGCTTTCCATACCATCCTCTGGCCAGCCTTCCAGCACTTCCATGGCCACAGTAACTGTATCAAATCCTGTGTGACTGCATGCTTATCCTTCCTTTAACCTCTTTTCAAGGCGTTTGCTGTCAGAGGTAGGGCACTGTCAGAGGCAGGAAAATAGAACAGATTGATCCTTCATCTGAAGGCATGACTATCTCATGTTATTTTCTTATGCTGGTTCTCTTTTCTCCCTATGCACCTCATGCTGTTATAGCCACAGCCTCTCTATATTTAATGACTTCCATTAAACAGACAGTGACCACAGATAGTTACCTCAGATGGGGTTTTTGCTCATACACAGCAAAGCAGTGGACAGTGTTAAATACCATTTTATTATACCTACTGGTTAATGCTGATAAGTGATGAACTTAAATGAACATTCTTTCTTTTGAAAATTTATTTCCTTTACATAACACCCCAAGACCACTCCTCATTACATCTCAATGTTCTTTTAAGTTGTTTTTGTTCAATTTAGCAATGAATCTAGTATGTTGGTGCTAGCCAAATGACTTACAGTTTTCAAAAATTATACTTAACCTCTTTAAAATGGAAAGGCTTCCATGGTCTGAAATAGAAAAGAGCATGAGCAGAATGTTTTGCACACCAGTGAGATTGGAAATACTTTGTAAAAACAGTGGTTTCAGAGAGACTTGTCTAAACTTATATCACATCATTGTACCTAACAATGCTGCTCAGTTTCACAGGTATTATTTAACTGATTTCTGTGCTGTCAGATTACCAAGCATCAATTGTTTCACAGTCTGAACAAAGATATCTTTTTCCTGTTTTTTAATGACATGTTTAATGGCATAAAGACACGTTTGTTGTATACGATCAGATACATATCAGTCCCGTATTTACATATAGTTTCTTCAATATTAAAGTATTCTCACCAGTGATGAAATACCCTGTAATATTTTGTATCAGTTTCTGGGCATCCTGTTCCATCTGGCTTACTGTATTGGCTTACAGTCTGCTAACTGACTTTGCCTCTTTCCAGTTCTCCTGATTCCAACTAAAAACGACTTCTAATCAAGGGGTGTTTGAGAGAAAAGCCATTTTGGGAAAGGGAATAAAGGATGCCTGAGAAATGGGTGTGCACTGAAAGTAATAGAGTGCTTGCATGACTCTCTTTCTAAAATATAATAGCCCCTGAGTAGAAGCCTTTTTTTTTTTTTTCCTTACTCTGTAATGTATAGTTATTTGTGGAGTCAGGAGTTCTTTGCCACTCTTGATCAGTCAGCTGGGGTCAAATTGAAGATAACATATGCTGGGATTGAATGTCATGCCCCAGTAGTGTCCCTCACTTTTTTCTCAGAAGAGCTGGAAGTTCAGAAGTCAGAAATGTTAATGTTCCTTGCTGCCCCAAACCAGCCAAAATACAGTCCTCTTGTTTGTTGTCTGAAAATTAAGATGGGTTCCCAGATAACTAGGATCATTAAACAAGCAAATTCAAGATTTAGAGCTATGGCAGTTTTTAAAAATAAGTTTGGCTTCTAGCTCTGTAAATAAGCACCTGGAGCATTCTGTCACTACCAGCATTCACAAAGAATTTGTGAATTAGGCATGTTTATAATTATTAGGTTGTGATATTATGTACAGGGCACTTGTACTCAGTTTCACAAAAATAGGTGGCCATTTAGAGCGGAATATGTTAGTCTATTTTATCATGTCAATAAATACAGAAACCATTATCTACTGATTTATCACAGTGCATAGAGTTGTGCTATATTTTATGACAATTTACTTACCAAATAAAGCATGCATATTGCTTTCAATTTCTTTGTGCTCTCAGGAGAGTGGCAAAATGATTTTGTTTAATAGGCTAGTAACAATAAGAGAGTTAAAGCTGGAGGGTTTCTAGAGTTTCTGGGAAGATGTATTTCAGCTTGAACTGCAACAATTTCTTGAGGCATAAATGTACTAATGTGCCACTTGCAGACTGTCTGGGTCATTCAAAAATTGTTTGAACCACCTGAGCATTGATACTTAAAAAAGCTGTAAAGAAGCACACAAAAAAGATACAAATCTTTGCATTTAAATGTTAATTTTCTTTATGATTATTTTGCTAATTTAACTACAATCTTTCTGAATAGATCTTTTAATCTTTTAATGTTTCATTTTTAAAAGTGTGTGTCTGTAGCACCATCATTTCCATGCTTTCTGAGAAGCCTGACCATTGGTTGTAACCTTGACTTCTCAGGAGAAGCACAGTCTCACTGTGGCTTGAGCCAAGACACATACTTTGGGGAAGGCTTATGTAGTGATTTATTTGCCTAAATTTGCCTTTATCTCCTCAATACTCTTAAAATCTTACTGGGATTTCATGTGGTGGGAAAGGGGTTCTGTTGCTGCTTCACTCACTGGCTTCTTTCCTACAGCTGCCAGCTTTAATCTGATCTGCTCCCTTTTCTCAGGGGCTTGTGCTCACAGGGAACATGCATCAGCTCAAACTCTTTCCTTAGCTGACTTACAATGCAACCAATACCCTCCTGGACCAAAGACTCTGCCCTTTGTCACCTGCTGCTATCCACAGGGCACAGTAGGAGATCTGCTTGACATAAACAAACTACTGCAGGGAGTTTGGTCTCCCACCCTGGCTATATTGCAGGTGGGCACCATCTGAAAGATACAAAAATAAATGGCAGCATTTTACAGCAGCTCTTTGGTGTTTCCATGTGAGTGCTCCGGGCCATATGAAAGTACACTAGATTTTGCAAACACAATGAAATCTTGTTTCCCTAGACATTGCTGCTGTGAAGCAATTGTATGCTATATCATTTGTCTTTTACTGCCTGTACTCGCCTAGGGAGCACTAGATCTACTTGGTCTTGCAGAAAGATGTACCTGGATGGCCAGGTAGGAGTAGGGATGCAGCTGTGCAGGATCTCAGTTAAAAAGTATTGAATCAGAAGCCATGCAGCTGCATTATTATTATTGTGGCTGACTTATTATGGCCAAAACCACATCTGCTTCTAGCTGATGGCTTAGAGCTGGTTTGCATCCTTTTACCCCAGTCATACTGTAAAAAAATGACTCAGGTCTTAAAAAAAGGTACCCCATAGCCATACAGGGATATTTTCAAGACATTTTTATATTCATATCTACTAGGAACAAATGAAAAATGCACATTATAGAGATCCTGAGGTTCCAAAGTTAAAAGCTGTTAATAATTGAAGCCAGAGATGACTGCATAAGAGGCAACCTGTGGGATCAGGTTTATCAGAGAGAGAAATATGCTCAGTTTCTTTCCAAATTTTTCTTTATCTTTTTTTACATTGTTACTTGCCATATCAACGGGCAAGGTGTTTTGTATTTCATGTAATTTTTTTCTATCCACAAAAATCAGTTCTGTAATTTACAAAAATCAATTTGAGAAATCAATGGCAATGTCATGTTTGTTTTACGAATGGTGTCTCACTGGTTGTTATATGCCTTTCAGTTCCAGCTTTGTGCACTCGTGACAATAATATATATTTTTGCAACCACAACAAATATTTAATTTTCATTCTATATTGAATATGATTCCAGCTTATCTAACTAAAAATTAGCTGAAATCAATTTAGAAATAGAAAGAAACTAAATTTGAAGTTCATATTTTTTATTTTCAAAAGTTTTCCTCATTGTTAGTATATTCCTGTTGCATCTGAACAGCAACAGAACTAACATCAGCACTGCCACGAAATGAGGTTGAATTTAGCTGTCTATATGGAAAACACCAACTTTATTCAGACTTCCCTTGCAAAAGAAAGATGATGACTTTATCATATAAAAGTAGAATTTGAAAAGTAGAAACTTTAAGTCCAAGTAAATTAAAGAGACAAGTCTGCAACAATGGCTTATTAAAAGTGAATCAGTGAATTACAGAATAGCTGAGGTGGGAGGGCACTGTGAATATCCTCTAGTCTAACTCCTGTGCTCACAGCACAGCCAGCTAGGGCAGAATGATAAGGAAGGTACCCAGTGGGATTTTGAATATCTCCAGGACTGGCAACTGATACTTCTGATGTTTAAGTGGAGTTTGCTTTGTTTCAGTTTGTGCCTGCTGCCTCACTGGGCAACTCTGCGGGGAGTTTTCTCCATCTTATTTGGTTCCCCATCAGATATTTATACACGTGGATAAGAGCTCCCTGAACACTCATTTCTCAGGCTGAACATTGCTCTCTCGGCTGCACCTGGTTTGTTAGATGCTCCGAACCCCTTCATATCTCCGAAATCCAGCATGTCCCTGACTCTTGTACAGTGTTGTGTCTTACTGGTGCTGAGTAGAGAGGAAGGGACACCTCCCTCAAACTGCTGGTGACACTCTTCCTAATACCTGTCAGGAGCCTCCTTTTCTGATAGGTCACATTGCTGGCTTCTGACTAACTTCTTGTCTACAGGGATTGCCAGGACCTTTTCTGTAAAGTAGCTTTCCAGTTGGTTGGCCTATACTGTGTGTATCAGCACACCAAGCTACTCCTGCTTAGACTCAGGACTTGGCATTTTGCTTTGTTGGCCTCCATGAGTTTCCTGTCAGCCCAGCCCTACAGCCTGCTGAAGCTCCTGTGGATGGGAGAACACCTGTCTGGTGTATCAGCCACTCCTCCCAAGTGTGCATCATCACCCTTGCTGAGAGCGCCATCCACCTCATTGTCGAGGTCCTTGATGAAGAGGTCAGACAGACCTTTCTTGGAATGAGCCCCTGGAGTACACCAGCAGTGGCTGACCTGTCAGGCTGGTCTGAGCAGTCCATGCTGACTCTTGGCAGTCACTCTTGGTGGCTTGATGGTCAAACCTTTTTAATAGATTTGGAAATACATAGCTTCCAGGACTATTTGCCCCATCACCATCCAAGGGATCATGCTTAGACTGACCACACCATAATTCCCTGGGTCTCCTTTCTTGCCCTTCTGGAAGACAGAAGTCTTCAGGTCCTCAAGAACCTCATTCAACTCCCACTAACTTTTAAAGATATCTGAGAGTGGCCTAGCAATGACATAGAACAGCTCTCTCAGTATTCACTATGGATGCATCCTATCAAGTTAGAAGAGACATTCAGACTGCAAAGAAGGAACAACTTTCTGAAAGTGTATAAAGCAGCCTGTGTTAGAAAAAAAAAAAGGAAATTGAAACAAAAGGTGTTTTGAAAGGAGGGATTTTATTCAATCACAACTATTCATGCTAAAATTGAAGTTAATATAGCATAGTGCTTTACAAAAAACATGTTTACCTTTAATTTTTTTTTTTTCATACCTTATATACAAACAGATTGTGTTTATACCACAAAGAATAAAATTTTTCAGAATTTCAGATTAGAGTGGAGTGAATCTGGCTTCTTGGTGAGAGGTCTCTGACACTGATATTGCAAGTAGTGTGTGAACTTCTGATAACTTTTCCAATAGAATGTAACACTTGGCTTTTGACCCAGTAGTGCCAAAGTGATTTTGATTTCCTAAAAGAAATTCTTTCTTCACAGACTGTACTGCCATAATTCAGATCACTGGCAGTTTTCAAGTAGGAGCATTTGAACAGAAGTGACTGTTGCAGAGAAGAGACCAAAATGGTAGTTGATACTGGTTTGCTCTTTTCAAGTGGAGTAAGGACACATCTGTGAACTCCACATCTGTATCTCTGCCTGCTGCAGGTGTCCTGAACTTCCTGCAACTACATAGGAGATACAAATTCTTTTATTCCCTGCATGAACTGCTACCTAGAATCTGTACCCAAAATAGAATGAACCAACTTGACATTGTTAGATCAATTCCAATACTGTTCTAGTCAATCTACTGTCATTCACTATCATTGCCTATTGCCAACTTTTCCTGGTGAAATAAAAGTGTTGCTATCTCAGGTTGCAATGGATTGAAATATATATGGTTACCATAATTTATATGTATTTGACATCTTATTAGCACAGTGCATGTGAAGTTTGCTGCTACCTTGGATGGTGGGAATTACTAATCCAGCACATAGGATGCTTCACAGCTCTTGAAGAGGACAGGTCTGGTTCAGTGACACATAAAAGACTTCGTGGGTTCTTTAGTGCCTGTAACATGGTCAATTTGACCAAATATAAAAATCAGAAAAAAGAGTATTGACTCTAAATGACTTTAATAGTTTAAAATGTTTAATTACTGCCTCAAATACTGTTCTAAAACTTCTTTCATCCAACTGGGAGCAATTCCCTTCCTCCTTGCAGTGCCACAGTTTAAGTAAGAATAACTGCCATTGAATTTGTCAATCTTATGCTAGAGTAAAAGTGTCATAATACATATAAATATTGTCCCAGAAAAGTATTGATCCTTTCCACAGCCAGTCCAGTGGAAGCACTTTTGGGTTTCTGAAAAAAATACATGGATAATCTATATACCCAGCAGCTTGGCTATTTTCTAATGAGTTATTTTCTGTGCAATAAATGCTGTCACTTATTCTAGGCCTGAAATGATCCCATAGAAATGGCCTTGATAAAACCTTAATACATGGAGATATGACATTGGCATTACGGCAGCCAGCAAATGAAAAAATATTGTCAATATGTGGCTGCTACTCTCTTTGCTGAACAGAAATGTAACTGTCACCATATTACTCAGCCCTCCTCCTTTCACTTTGATGCAAAGTGTGTCTCTTGGTTGCTATTGTTTCTCTCTACCATATGGGTAGATAATGAACTGCACTTCCTTGATCTTCTTTCTGCTTAATATCTGAAACCCTCAGCCTGCTTAGGAATCATTTTTCTCCAGCACCCCAAGGAAATAATCTGCTTGCTGCCAAGATCTGTTTAAGTGATGTATGCCTTTAGAAAACAATGACAATGCTTCCTAAAATGCTTTATTCTAAGCATATGACAATAGCCATCCTGGTAATACTTGCCCACAGGTAAGAACAACACCAAACAGCCACAACATTGGAATTCTAATGACTGACATGACCTCTCAGCAGTTCATCAATAGTGAAAGTGCAGCAGAGGATAGGATGTTATACAGCTTTATGTATCATGTAAAAATATGGCATTGCCCCTACAAAAAATGTGTTGTGGTTTGTTTGCAGAATAATTATTCTGATCTCATAAAGTACATGTAATTTTCATTTATAAGTAGTAGATCACCTTATATTCCATGACAATTGCTTTTGAGTTACTGTTCTCTGCTGAATGCCATCTCATTTAATGTCATAGTATCACCTTATTAGAATGCACCTAGAAAAGTGTCACCATGGCCAGGGCACTTCTGAAATAGTTGAGACAAATTAATATTGTCAAACCCAAGAGAGAGATTATAAATTCCCCTTAAAGCTGTCTTCATGTCTTTCAAGGACAATTTACCCCCTGCAGATTCAGCTGATGTTTTAAGTATCTCACACTGTCATCCTTTAAGTGTTTTAAACTTGGATTTTTTTGAATGCTCTTTCTATGTAAAAGAAAATATAATATTACTGCAAGTTTAAAGTTGCTATATGTAATAAATACAGGTGTAAACAGCATTGTCAGGGGGAGAAAATAATTTTAAGTAATTTTAAAGTATAGTAATTATGTTTATCTGATACAGCTAGAGAGCAGGATCAGTTGAATCAGTCACCATTCAGTCTCAGTTTCACTGCCAATAATTTATTTAGAAAGTAGGACACCTATAATATTGAATATTTATTTCCATTCAGATGGAATTATATTCAGCTCTAAAAGAATACTTATTTCAAGTTCAATTCAGCTTTAATGATACTTGTAAAGAAATTCATCATGGACATAATATACAATGTCCAAAACAGCTCCTGCAGTAACGCTCTTCCCAAAATATCAATCTCTTTACATCAGACAGGTGCAAACTCAAATGATCTAAAATTTTAAAACATATTTTTCCTCTTTCAGCTTCTCAAGAGGGCTCTGCAGATGAGATCAAGGGCACCCTGTGCACATCCCACACTTTCATTACTCAATGAACTCAACAGGAAATGTTTTTGCTCCTTTCTCACATATAAACCTCCACTTGTATCTTCCTACCAAGCATGCTGGGAGAGTTTCCCCATTCCCCACCATCCTTGTACACAAAGAACCTGCTCTGTGTTCCTTGCTGCTTGTTGGGCAGTTTGCTTGTGCATTGTTTCTGAACACAGGAAAAGCTGACCCACAAAAATGTGATCATTTACAAGCAGATTAGACCTATAAAGATCCAGATCATTGACGAGAATGTTGCCTTTGTCTTCTGGGTTTTTTGTCCTTCAGGGTGAAATTTGATCACACAACTAAAATTTATTTCACAACAGTAAGAATGTGATGTTTCTCCCTTCTATAGCTAAAATTTACATCTGATTAAAGAATTTTAAGATCTAGGGCTTGAAAAAGACACTAAATATTTAAAGACTTACTATAAATGTTTCAGGCCAAGTATCTGGAACACATACATAAAAATCAAAACATTACATAGAAATATGACAACTCAGAAGAAATTCTACTGAGGAAGAAATTCAATTCTTCAATATTTTTTTTTTCCAAAAGAACTACTCCTCTCTGTATTTAGTATATAATTAATGAAAATTTTAAAATTTTAAACTAAATACTTCTGCCAATCTAAACAAATTAGTTTTAAAAATATTTAGAAAGGAAGTCCAAATATTTAGCTGGGTATACAAATTTATGCTAATTTGGGCCATCATTATACTTGAAAATACCAATGGAATTGAAACCCTAAATTTTGAGAAAACTATCCTATGACAATATTTGGCAATGCTTCTTCCTTTTTCTGAAAGAAATTCAATATTATTTAAAGGGAATAAAACAAGATTCAAGTGAGCAAATACGCAAGAAACCTTAGCTGAAGTGAGGTAATCAAACTTATTCAGATTATGATTGGTACAGGTACCATATTCAGTTTCCCTCAAATGCTTGCCTTCATCCAATATCCCGTTTGTCTTACACCAACATGAAATTTCAGTGCAATCTTACAGGTCCAGAAGCCGAGCAGAAGAAGAATGCTCTGACTTCTAATAGATAACACAAAACTCTATCAGGAGAGATCACAATGTCTACGTATAGTGCAACTTCTTCTTTGAGCTATATTCTTTGTATTTCAAGTAATGTTGATTTATTGCGGTCAGAGGTTCAATTACATTTATGGGTCCTAATCTTCATCACACTCCTATTTTATTGGCATTCATACATTCATTCCCAAATGTTCACTGCTGATATATAAATTTTATGTTGTGCAATGTGTTTGTCATTGGGGAAAAGGTGGACTTGCAGATGAGACAGATGGGAGGATGCAAAGACAAAGTACAATAATGTCTTGAAAATAGCTATTACTTGCTTTTTTCTCCATCCCAAGTTTACTATTTGCCATAAGCCTATATATTCATTTCTATAATTTCATGACCACAAATTTTTGCTGATAAAAGTATCTACTGTACTTAATGATTCAATAACATATCCAGTCTCTCACACTAGGCAACTCAGGACTGTTATTTTAGAATAATAGGTATATTTGGTTCAATCTTGTTCAGGATATTTGTGAAGTCCAGAATGAATTAAGGAAATCAAGGAAACAAATATTAAAAACCTTGGTCTTAAACCCATGACTCTTCAGAACAATGAAGCAGACTTCTTAGGTGGCTGCAGACTTGTGTCCTAGGCAATCTAAAGAGATGTTTTTGAGACAGAAGAAAATTAGTTTGTATATAGAAGACAAGTTAAAAATGATTTGCATTATGCCTGGCCATCCAAAGGAAACAGCCTATCTTTTTGTCAAACTAATGAAATAGGTGGGAAATGGAAGATATTTCCTAACAGTTTATTTACACGAGAAACAGTAGTTTCCTTTTTAGATGAAAGAATGTGGTGTATTATAAATTTAGTAGGATATTTAAGAAAACATTGGCACTACATTCTCTCTTTTTTTCACCCACTTATCCTGTAAAGATAATTTTAAGTGGATTTCAGCTTCATGCTGCTGAAAATATATCAACACATGCTGTGTTAGAATAAAATTGCTTAGAATCATTCAAAGTCAAATAATCATGGATTGTGAACTCAATACTTTTTCCTTAAAAATGAAGAAATTTTCTACCTACACTTTCACATCCATGTTGCTTTCATCTTTCTTAGAGAGAGCAAAATAAAAGACAGCTTTGACAGTAACTGAGGAATCATTAGTGTGGACAATGAGTATTTCATCTTTTACTGGCTCAATGAGCTTGGGCAAATCTTTTGTGACCAAATCAAGAAATCAAATTTTATTTTGAGCTGAAAGAAGGGATTCCTAGCCCTCTGTCAAGTTCAAAAAATCAGGCATAGTGGCTAAAGGACTGTTCAAGATCATTTCTGATGCCAGGAGCAGGGGAATAAATCATTTACTTCCCTACAGTTTAAGTACCAGCCCACCTTCAACACTTCTAAACACAAATTTGTAATTAAATACCTAATGTCATTCCTTTCAGCCCAGAGACACCTGTGCTAAATGTTTCATCCCTCCGTGAAGGTTGAAAGCCACATCTCCCAGAAGGGTCTTTTAATCATCAGGTAGATGAGCTGAGGGACCCTCAATCTGCCTGCTTGGTGTTGTTCCACTTTGCCAAAGAAAATATGTATCTTCAAAAAAGATTGATTTAATTGCATATATTGGAGCACTAATTCTCAAGGAGACAATCAGGGTTCCAGTTCCTTCTTCCACTAATATTTTATTAATTTATGTTGGAAAGGGAAATCTATGTTTCTCTTCACCTCCATATGCAAACTGACCAGTTATACAATCAGTTTCTTATGGTCTTTGGCTGAGTCAATATTTAATTACAGTGTGTAACTGAAATAACTGCAAAAGAAAAAGAAAAATGGGAATGTCCAAAATTTTATCAGTTGTTAGCAGCTACAAGTTCTTAGTATTTTTAGTTTTTCAATGAAATATCAAAAATCACAGAATAAGGATGGGAAAGAACAAGACATTCTGTATCCTGAATAGACTGTTTACTTGTTAGATGAAAGATTGTTTAGGCACCGTTCTGAGCTATTTAATTTTGCTCTCTCTGTGACCTAATCTGCACAACATTCTTGGTGAATGTTTTGCTTAAGATCTGCAGATAAGTACTTAGTGTGCTTGTCAAAGTACTCAAGGCAGACACCTCTGAAACAGATTTAGAACTACCCAGGAGGTCTCTATGTACCCAAGGAGATTTAATGTTGGAAATTTACATCCCAACAGACTTCAGTTACCTTAAGTCTGATCATGATATTTTGGCATACAATTAGGAATTTAAATGCCTGAAGTTCTAGAGTTTTATGATCCAGTAGATTTATTTTCTATGAAGTGCTTGAATCCTAAGGAGTTCCATAAAAAGCACAGAGTAGAATTTCTCCAGTGTACAAGTATTGTGTAAACAAATGTTTTAAATCTCACAAAATTTAAGGATCAGCTGTGAGGCTGTGGAGCAAAATGCCAGCTCATATAGATAATTAATAAAAGACACCTGCTACTATGATATAGAAGAATTAATTCAACAGCATTACGGAATATTTTACCTTTGCCAGCAAAAATGTCCTGCAATGACAACACCTTTATAGCAGTAGCTAGATTTTTTTTCATATTAATGGGCTCTGCAGACATAAACTAATGTATAATCAACAATGTCTTAATATAAAATGAGCGTATAGGAAATGGGATGAAGTTTGGAAATGAAGGAAATAGAGATTTTCCTTTTTGAAGTGACTCAGTAATTAATACTTTATTTCATCGTAATATGAAAATATTTTCAAAACGATAGAATGCATAAATCTAGAGTAGTCACTGTGTCTCACAAAAAGCAAGTTTGTTCTGTTTACTCCAAATAAAATAAAAAAAAAAAGAAAAAAGAAAAAAGAAAATGCAGTATATCTGCATTAGTCAAGGGCATACTGACAGTGAGAAGATAATACCAGAAATTCAAAATTAGGAATGGGGTAGACCTATGTCCCAAGAGGGTGTGTCTGTCAGAAGGTAGAGATGAGCATGGGAGTTCTGCTATGCCAAAATTTTGCACATTTGCTTACTCAGCTTTTCAACTGAGCCTTAATCTAAGCTGATGAAAAACATCTTGACCAGCTGTAAGGTGTTTGTCCTGACTGCCCTCAGAGCTGATATCCTGCAGCACCATAAATACTGACAATAGCTAATATGGAAAATGAGCTGTAGGTGATGGTTGAACAAAATGAGTTTACTGCTTAACACTT
The DNA here is from genome assembly GCA_013399225.1 of Rhipidura dahli. NCBI lineage: Eukaryota > Metazoa > Chordata > Aves > Passeriformes > Rhipiduridae > Rhipidura > Rhipidura dahli. The sequence continues at coordinate 98,627 of VXAC01007471.1, read as the reverse complement.
CACCGTCATCATTAGAGCAGATTTATGCAAACTCTAGGGACAATATCACTACATTTATAGAGCCAAAGTAATAAAAGACAAAGTTACTCTTTACTGAACAGAAACTCCATTGTGGAGATTTATATTAGAAAGTCACTCCATCAGCTTCTGATTAATAATTAATGGCATGGACTCATTCAATTGTTTCTGTCTAATATTTTGACCCTTTTTCTTTGTCCACCAAAAATGCAATTCATGATAAAGTGCTGCACAAGGTGACAGATGCAATTGAAGTAAAACCTCTTAAATATAAAATTCTTGTTCAGAAAAAAGACAACAAGCTTCATACCCATAAATGAATTACTAACAGTGACCAAAAAATTGTTAATTATAATCTTAAAACAATACTTGAGCATCCACTATTGCTTCCTGGAGGCAAAAAACCACTGGGAAACATTTTTTCAGAGATGAATAATTTTGTTACTTCCAATATAATCTGTAGTTATATAAATTGAATTCTTGATAGGAGTAACAGGATGAAACTAAGGATAAGAAAATTTCACCTGAATATTGGGACAAACTTCTAAACACTGAAACCTATTATACTGTCCAGTCATTTCCAGGAGCACATTATTTTTGTATTTATTTCACTTTCACTGTCCCATAAGTGAGGCTGATTTCAAGACTACAGCATATTGTGGAGTTTGAAATAAAACCCAGATATTTGAAAAAGAAAACTACACACATTTCAAGCTAAGATTGTGATTGCTTTTGTTTACTTTCTTTCCTTTTTTTTTTTTTTTTTAATTCTACAACACCCACTTTCAAGGAATTTTAAAGCTCTGATTAAGAAGGATATCTGCCTGCTGTGGAAAAAAATACTTTTCTTTTTTAGCTCCATTTGCAAATTTTCCCCGATACTATATTGTTGTCAGATAGGGGACAACAACACAATTTAACTGTCCTTTCAAAACAGATTTGGACATTCAGGATTTCTCTACATACTCACTCCACTGTGCTACTTCATTGATTGATTATTACAAAGATATTAACCATGCTTGGGAAGGAAAGAGGTCACATAATACTACTGCAATACCAGTTGTTCACATATATTTTCCCTAATAGCATGAACTGGTAACACAAGACATTAGAAAGTGTTTCATGATCCCAAAAATCATCTTTCTTGAACTAATTAAAAAGGAGAGATATGAGGAAAAAAAAAGAGATTTTGATTTGGGGAGGAAAACTTCACCAATGATGATCAGTGATGATTTCTTGGATTTGTTGCCAACATGAGGCAATAGGTACATATATTGTATGTACCTATAACTGGACTTATAAGAAAAGCTGCACTAATTTTCTTCTTGTTTTGCACTTAGTTGGCCAACCCCCATCCTGGCAGATGGTGATGTGCAAGCAAATTTAGCAGCATCTTAGTCATTATGAGGAATACCAATCTTTTTGGTTAATGTCACTCAAAGCAATGTGTGTCATAACTCTTTACAGCCATTGGTTCTTGCTGGGTATGAGCAGACTATTTTGGTATGGACTATGTTTTTTTTATACCAAATACCTTATTGCATCCAGCCACCATGAGGGTATATGTACCCATATACCAGATGGGTATGAATAGGACATAATGATGATTTTTTAGTAAGTATTATTTTTTAATATTTATTCTTCACAGATTCTTCAGACGAAAACTAAACATTTTAAATTCATAGAAGTATCGGCAATAAAGAAGATTGTACATAAAATGTTAAGGGACCTAAGGATAAAAGTTTTTTATTGAAGAATTCACTACAGATGTAGAATTAGTTATATGATACACTGCCTCTCTTCCCATGCTATTCCTCCACAGCTGAGACTCATAACTTAGAGGTTATATTCCTGCTGTGATTTTTAATACACAATATCCTGATGCACCTATGTCTTTAAATAAGCATCAGGAGAAGAGGGCACATATCAGTCGGATGGTCAATGCTGCCTCGGATCGCTGACAGTGGCCAGCAGGACATGCTCAGCGAAGATCAGATAGCAAAGAGTTATCTTTTCTCCCCAGAATTTTCTCTGAACCTTCTGTGATGTGTGGCTCAGAAAACCCCTGGGCCAGAAATGAAAGGGACAGCGATTTTATTGATCTCTATCACACCTTCTTTCCATCACCTTCATCTTAGCCTGAACAATCCCACTCATTGCTTCTACAGAGGCAGGTTGCCTGTCAATAAAATGTGGAATCCCTATAAGTATATTATGGCTTTTGATGAATCCTTCTTTTTTTTGTATCTTTGCTTTCAAATCCCTTTCTAAAATTTCTCCCTTTATAATCCAAAGTTTTGTTTGACTGCAGAGAAACACAGAAGATCTGGATTTGGTTAAAAGTGAAAGAAAGAGAACCCTCAAACATTTAGTTGCATGCACTGTATTTTGTTCATAATCCCTTCTCTGTGAGACCTAAATTCTGCAAAGTCCTTGGATTATAAATTATTTATTGTTAGTGGTTGTCAACACTTAACAATTGCCTCTAGAATATTTTTTGATAAGACCTTAGACAATATTGGTATATTACATGCTACTTTCTGATGTTAATTGGAAATGCAAATAAAGAAATTAGCATATATTAATGTGTTATTTTTCTTTATTAGAAACATAGAAGTGACATATATTGTAAAATCATTAGGAGTGATTTATCTTCAAAGCTAACTTGTTATTATATGATAATGGGTTTGCTATTTTTGACCCTAATTAAGGATATTATGCAATTTATCAAGATAAACATACTCAAAGCACTGCTGGAGAAAGAAGCTGAGGATGGTATATTTTCAGATTTTTGAAATATTAAATTATCTCAGCCTATCATATATTGAAAGTCTTTTATTATGAGTTGCTCCTGTGACTTTTAAGTCACCTATTATTTAATTTTGATTGCTTTTGGAATAAAGGTTGAAGAGCTTAAAATAGTTAATCTTCATTATGTGTACTTTCCAAGAAGCTAGTTGCAAATTTGATATGCCAATAAGAAGTTTCCATTCGAACTAATGCCTACATCCACTACTCTTTCCAGATATGGAAATATAGTCTGACACCTTATGTAAACTGCTAACTCCCCTTGTGCCTTCCTCTCAGTGAGAATTAAAAACATTAAGCATCATACTCTTCTTCTTTCCAAAACTATGCATATGTTTTAAATAAGGTTTATTAAAATATGAGTCACCTTTTCCATACAGAAATTGTGGTCAACTCAGGATTTTTGTTTAACATGTCACACATTTTTAGTTTTTAAAATTTTTCATGCTCCTGCTGAGACTAAGAGTGTGGTGGTGACCATTTGGAAAATGATATATACAAAAAGGTCAGATCTAGACAATGGACTGAAGTTTAATACAGAATATAATCTGTTGGCCAAAAGTATCTGGAAAAAGAGAATGCTTAGAAGTGAGCTCTCATATTCAACAAAGTTTTTCTGATGCCTACATTAATAGGAAGAAGATGAAAATAGAAAAAAGGAAAAAAAATCCTGTAGATGTTATTTTTGTGCAGAATTAGGTCCCTGTCAGTTTCAGTAATTTTTTTTCTTTTTTAAATAAGTGGAATATAGCTATGTCTAACTGAATTCTGTCTTTGTATTGTGTCTTCTGCCTTGGATCATACCCTCCATCAAATCATCTTGTAAAATCTCCACTTCGGATTATGCTAGAGATTTAAATTATATCCTAGATAAAAAATAAATTGATTGCATTAAAAATCACAGTGGACAATTATGAATGTTCTGCTTCAAAACATGTGAAATCTGTAACTTACTTCTTATATGCAATGTATTTACTATAGATATAAATATTTTTTATATAACTGAAGCCAGATATTCCTTAGAATAGTGGGAAATTGTGAACTATCTTCATTTTTCAAATACCTGTGGAGCTGAAGATACAATATTATCTTGAACCTACACCCAGACCTGGCTAGAAAGGTGATGGAAATCACACAGAAGCATTCTGGTGCTTAATCATGTAAAAATTATGGTAGGATTAAGCCATATACATGCACACACACAAAAAAAAA
>VXAC01007471.1:0-94575 GCA_013399225.1 Rhipidura dahli | reverse complement strand
AAAAAGAAAAAAAAAAAAAAAAAAAAAAAAAAAAAAAAAAAAAAAAAAGAGAGAGAGAAAGAGAGAAGAAAGGGAGAATTACTTCGTTTGACAAAGAAACTTCTTTTATTGGTCAGAAAGTAATCAAATAAGATAAGAATTTCCAGAAGTCAAAGCAGACTATGCATTTGTTGAGATTTCCACTTTCCATACTTTTAAAAATTAGATGTTTTCAGCAAATAACTGTAATTTACAATCTGATAGATTTCAAAGCACATTGGGAAGTTTTTGCTTTTTTTGGGTTCTGGGAAATTTTTTTCAAGTTTCTTGATGAAGCATTCCTCCTTCTCTGCTCTCTGGATTACAACTGCTTGGGTGGAGATGGCATGTAAGAAGAAAAAATAAATGGCTCAGCTTTCAGGAGGGCTTTGCAGACAGCATTTTGATGTCTGTGAAGAAATATGTGTACATAAAATGCCCTAAGGGGCACTATGCTGTGTAGAGGAAGTTTGGACACATCAGCCTATCCTAAGCAGTACATTCTGCCTGCTAATCCCCTTTCTCCTCTGTTCCTGTCTCCCACATACAGAATTGATGTGGTGGTGGATGTCAGTACAACTTTCATCTTGGACCAGACCTTGTTTTCCAATGCTTTAGAGACTCAATGGAGGGACAGAGTAGGGGCTACCAGGATGGTGGCAAGTGCCTTCACTCTGTCAGAGACCCAGTCCCCTATGTGCCTGAAAGTGTCAGTTTGAAGTTCTCCCTGTTTTTTCCTGTTCAGCCATTTCTACTATATAATTTGAAAGAAAACATAACACGACATAAAAGATCAAATTGGGAGTGATAGATAACCATGAAATGTTACCTGAAAACCAAGAAATGAAATCGTCTTCTACAAAATCGACTGTATGGAAACAGTGCCTCTTGGTATATAAAGTAATATGTTTTTAAGAACTTTGAAACATCAAACTTTTGCATCTTGTCAAACTACACAAAGTCTGCAGTTGGTTCAAAGCTCCATTTAGCTGCCATGTATTTTTCCCTTTTATTTCCTTTTCCATCATTTTTGATCACCACGATTTGATGAATTGTTATTGCAAAAACATAAGAACTGGCCACTTGAATCAACTTACTTTTCTGTCAAGAATGCCCCAGCGGTAGCTTTCATTCCTTCTCTGAGAGACTTCTTTTCAAGTCAAATGGAAAGAATCATTTTATAAAGAAGTACCTCACTGCTTTATAGCTCAATTTTCCAACGCTTCTGGAGAGAGACAGACTTAAGAGTTGAAGGCACTTGGCACCCTGCAGGAGGCACTCGGCACAGCAGAGGACTGAATCATTAAATACAGTACTTTTTATAGTGCACACACATGAAATAATGTCTGCTGGCTCTGTTGTGTGCATCTGTACAATGTTCCTTTTCCTGGTAATATTTTTACAAGTGTTGTACTTGCTGTATTTTAATTGAGGGTTGATTTTTAACTTGCTTCTGTATTATAGAAGACCTACAGTTGAGAAATACAATGTTAAATATGCCTGCATTAAGTGGTTTCACAAGAAGAGGATTTATTCTTTTATCTGTTGAGGAATGTATTTTAGGTGGAGTGAATGTTGCTTATTTGTTTATGTGTTTTCCAATATATCTGTAAAGCTTTTTTAAATTATTATAATCATTATTATTATTTCTATTATTGTTATTATATGGATTAGAGCAAGGAGCAAAGGAGAGCAGAAATGGCATGCACTGAGGTCAGCTGCAATTCTGCCAAATAAGTAAAATAACAAGGCAAAGTGAGGTGAAATTGAAGAGGGTGGGGAATGATGTGCAAGCAGGTGGGAAAGTTAAATCAAGACCACCTGAGGGGCTAGGAATGAAAATTAGTGAAATGAGAGTTTCAAAGACTAAGAGCAAAGAAATGCTTTCTCAGAAAACCAATTGCAGAAACTCTGCTGGGTGCACTGCACAGTCTTAGGCAGAGAAATAGATAATAGCAGAAGATAAAAAGAGAGAAGCTAGAGCCTGGTGAGCAGTGGACCAGAAATCCTCAGCCACAGAAGCAGCGAGAACCTGGGGAGAGAGGGAACTATGATGAAGTTTGGGAAACCCACAAAAAAGCACAGGCAGTTTTCCAGCAATGCTCACCTGCTGCCAGAAAACCCACTCATGCTTTGATCAACTGTCCAGGTACCCATAAGCATTTTGCTACATTTTTGCTTGCAGCCTCCTTTATGTGCCAACTCACATCACCCAGACATATGCAACATTGGTGCCTACAGTACACTAGCACTTCTACTCTGTGATATGGAACCTAAATTCATCAGCTTAGAACCCCAAATTTAAGTATTTTATTGCTATTGAACAGGAAGGGAAGAAAGACTGTCATAAGTGAGAATGTGGTCAGGGAGATCTGAAATGTGTGGAAGAGAAGACACGGAAAATAATGTACTGAAAGAAAAAGAAATAAAAGAAAAAAGAATTAAAAACAAGAGAATACAGAAGGGATTGAATAAACAAGTAAATTCAAATATGCTGCCAAAATACTACCAAAAAGAACACAGGGATTTATGTACCAGATAAGCTACTTAAAATACAGAATTTTTCTTTAATTAAAATTATATGGTAGGTTTTTCTTCCCATTTTGTAACTAAAGGTAGACTGTTGGAACCGTATATAGGAGAGCTATGTAAAAATGTATTTTGGGGGACAAAACCTAAACATTTTAGTATAAAATAGGATTTCAAAATAGATTGGGAAATGACTGCATTTAAAACCTCTGCAGATTCTATAACTTCCTCAAAATATTGTGTTTAAAATATCCTCAACTTAGTATAGTTTTGTTCACATTTCATGTTGTTTCAACTAAGTTGTATTTGCATTGTTTCTAATTTATTCTTCATTTTGCAGTAGTTAAAACTATCTCCTGTTCTGGACACAAGAATTTTTAACATTATGCTTGTTTTACTTCCTTTTTGAAGGTGTCCCTTGTTTGATACCACAATATAATATCCTGGAGAAAAAAATTAGGCAAGTGTTGAGGATCTTTATGAATAGCAAAGCTTAGAATATTTTTAAATTATTAAATAAACTGAGACAGGAAACTTAGGTTTCTCTTTTGTTATTTCTTTTCTTCACTTTACTGTTCCCTGCGGGATCATGTGAAGATACAATGCTTGAGACAAACTGATCATGGCTCAGAAGTGGAGGTATTCACGAGAAAACAGTGCAAGACCAGCTATTTTATTATGTCAAGTACAATAGCAGAATATGCTCTGAATCACCTTGCTTAGACCAAGTGTGTGCAGATACACCCCTGGGTGTTTCTGCAATGGTTGAATATGTCATACTTGGTAATATGTTTGCTGAAATCTGAGACACCCAGTTAAGAAGTGTACGGTGCAGAATCTCTATTACAGTGTTTCTTAGCTGCTGACTGCCAAACAGAGATTTTCAAAGCTATTTTTGCGTCTTTAATTACATCATGCATTGTTGTCATGAACTTTTAATGGGCTAGGAGCTGTAGAAAACCATTTCTTATTCAATACATTCCATAAATATCAAGAGAGATTTCACCGCTGAAAATAGCATAAAGGTCTTTAAATTTTTACCATCCTAGTTATTTTAACATTTATTCATATAAATTCAACTTAGAGGTGCGATCCTACATTATATAAAAGCACTAGGACCACTTGGGATAATAAACACAAAATACAATTGGAATAGACCTACTGAATAACTGCCCTGTAAGTGGCTAAATATCAGAAAGTAAAGTTTCCTTGCTTCAGCTGTAATTCTTCATTCTGAGCTCTTTTTTGGGACTCTGTAAACACTGGAGAAAAACCTTGTGAAAATAATTTAGTCTTCTTTCAGCCTTTGATTCTCAATTCTACTTTTTAGATTTAATTGATGAGTGAAAAATTCAATGTAATAAACTAAACAGAATACCATATTCAAACTTATAACACTTCTTAAAACAAATGAGGTAATTCATCTGTTTTAATTTTTTCCATATAATTGATATTTTTGGCAATATAACAAAATACATTGAACACTGCATTCAATTGGATTGTGCTCTATTAGATAGTTAAGTGAATATAGCTCAATAATGTCAGAATAAGGACAAATACTGAAAAATGATAAGCTTTTACTTTGCCAGTTTCATGAAGAGGTGAAATTTCATATGACAAAGAATGTAGTTTTTATTAGGCAAATTTGACTTTTTGTTGTATTTTCTGTCTAATATAGAGAGGAAAAGCATTTGAAGATGTATTTCATATGAGACTTGAAGATGATTTGAGTTAGAGTGCAATAAAAAAAAAATCTCAATAATATGTCCCAGTGGCACATATATAGTGCCATAATCTCATCATATCTGTTAATGGTCAAAATCTTAATGGCACTAATGTGAATGCTGTGTGCTTCTTAAAGAATTGCTTTCAGCAGAAAAAATTGCTCCTCTCTGTTGTCCTATGTTTCCAAATTCAGGAGCTCCATTTTGACAAATAATATGAACTTAGTCTTCTAGGTTTATAGTGGAACACCATGGAGATAACAGGACTCTCAAAGCTGTAGCAATGGTCAGCAGGAAACATAAATGTGCTCACAGTATTTGTTTGCTTTTTCAGACCTTAATGATTTTCAGGAGTCACCACACCTCTCAGAATCTTTCATCTGAAATACTGGGGTGAAAGTCTCTAAGAAATAGCTTTGCTGGTTTTTTCCATTTCAGTTTTTTATCACAGAGAACACTGAAGAATATTTTTCAAAACTATTCTTGGTGTTTCTCGAAATAAAACTGAGAAAGCTGGAGCCATTTTGCTCTTTTATCCAAAAAATGAAGTTTTTTCATCAGTTTCAGACATGGTCAAAAGCTCAATGATTTTTTTTCCCTGTGTACCCATAAAATTACCCATACGTAAAAAAAAGGGTAAGAGAAAAAGTAACCCAAACTTGAAAAGTAACATATTTTTAAAGACTCTTATGAAGAATACATATAAATAAAGACTACCCACAACTCTTCTACAAAAAATACAGGGTTGGTTTTCTCATTGTTGTGGGGGTTGTTGTTGTGGGGTTTTGTTTTGATTTGTTTTGAGTCATTTTTTGTTTGGTTTTTTTTTTCAGGTAAGCTGGTGGTTCAGAAACTTGACGAGGAAATGTGAATTCCAGATTAACTATACCATGATGAAACACCAGACTTCACTTGTCACCTTAACACGTGAATGCAAGTGCCTCCACCTTTTTGTTTCAGTTCCATCACCCTAAATGCTTATTTCATTATTCTTTTCAACTCAACAGATCGGAATAGCAAAGACAGGAATTTTTTAAGATTTCCCACCAGGCAGAGTTTATTCCTCTGTTTACTGGTGTCAAGCAGGTTTCAGTCTCATGCTGAGCAGATGCTTTACTAATGTGTTGCACAGTGGTTAATCAAATATTTATGTAGCACATGAAGGAAATATACTTACATTTCACTACAGATGATTGAATAAGTTCTATACCATCTCCCCAGTGAATAGTCACGTCCAAACACATTCAATTATTCATGTTCTAATTTGTAAATATTGCAAGGCGTTCTTATCTTGAAATGCCTGTAGCTGAGGAGAAAAAATGAAAAATTCCTTCCAGGTATAGCAGATATATGATTAAAAATTACTCTGTTCTTTCAATATGCATGTTCAGTGCCAGCTCCTGGCTAATTTAGAAACTAATGCAAATCCATAAACACATATAATTTTTCTTACCTTCATTACCACTGAAATATTCTGATACTTTGTAAACTCTTGTGGTTTGAAATGCATGGCTGGTTTAATCCTAAATAAAATGAAAAAGTCTTGGAAAAGAAGTATTGTAAATCAGTAATGTATGTACTACCTTGCCTCTGCTCTCTGAAATGGGGTTAAAAGTATTTTGAGGAATTTTAAATTAACAGATACCCAAATCAAAGTCCTGATTTGGCAGAATCCTTGTTTAGGTAGTCCTTACTCATACAAATAGTTGATTTAATTTTTTTTTAATTAGGCAATAATGCATAAAGTACATGTTATTACTTTTCAGTTGGATTCTTTTGTTGCGACAGTCAGAATGCTTGATTTGATTCCTAGGTAATACATTAAACACTAATTGTAATTCTACATAACTAATTGTAATTGTACATAACTAAGATAGATGAGTACTTAACTGATACACAGTATTATGTATATAAGCAAAAAAAGTTGGTATATATTTGTAAAATATGTATATATATATGTAGGGAAGGAAGTATTGCTTCTTAAATCTGAGCTGGCATCAAGCTGGGAGGAACTTCAGACCTGTTTGAGAAAGAAAAAAGTAATTCATCAAGGAGAAACACCAAGATTAATATATAGGTTGGGAGAACCAAGCCAAATATTGTAAAATAAGAATTATATATCTGGGCATCAAAACTGTAAAAGTAGGTCTGGAGATTAAAATGGATCCAAACTGATCATGACTGAATAACATTGGAGTGTGGTAAACAGGCACAGAGGTACTGTCAATGTGTCAAGCAGGCTTTCTGCTCGAGGCACTGCTGACAGATAAGGCTTCAGTAAGAATACTTTGTACAGATTTTGGTGCTGTGCTCTAAGCAAGAAATGAGCCATTGAGAGAGCATGGAAAATATGACAAGAAGTAACTCTGGTCTGACCTACAAGATAGACTGAAGAAATGGTAATTTAGAGAGAAGAGACTTGTGGCTCCAGTTTCAACTTGTGGAAAAGAGCTGTGTGGGAAAAGAGAAAATCCAGCTGTGAAAGTAAAGGGCTTCATCTGTAGCAAGTGAGATTTGTAGCAGACATCAGGAAAATTCTCTGGAATAGAATATGAAATCTATGAAATGTGGAAACTGAAATTTTTAGGAACTTGAATAAACTCCTGTCAGAAATGGCTTATGGAGCACTGATCCTGCCTTTGCCTAGAACTAACTAACCAACTAACTACCTACTAACTACCTAACTTACTAAAGTCTTCCTGTTACTTTCTGTGGAAGTGGACATGTATTTAAACCACCCATTGGGACTTTTGTATTTTTCAATTTTTACAGTGGCTTATGCACAAACACCTTGTCAGCACAGCTAGCAATAATGCATAATTAAAATCAAATGCTCTGGCCTTTGTATATAACTGGTATTCATGACTTTTTCTCTCTTCAGTTCCAGTGTGACATAATATGCACAGTCCTCTGACACTACCCTTGACTTATGAATCCCCTTCGAGAAATACGAGTGTTGTCATAATGAGCCTTTCATGCTTCTATTCTCTTTCTGTAGAATTGCTGATTGACAGATGTAAAGATTTTTTGAGTCAAAAATTTTAAAATAAAAGTTTTAGTAGGATAGAGTTAATTTATAATGCTTGGGTTACTTTGGATTTTTCTGTTAAGCCACTAGTGCTGTGTTTGGTGAATTCTTGTGCTTGTGCGAAACAGATCTCTCAGGCTCTCAGCCTCCATTGCTGAGACACTTCTTTCAGGAACAAATGCTGTTTGGATAGACTATCCCATTTTGTCTCAGATGTATAGAAAAAGTTTCTTCAAGGGTTAAGGGATCATACATGATTTGACCCATGTATAGAAGTCCAGCATGGTATGTTAGCACATCCATGATCCCTCTAACCATCAATTCAGTATTTCTTCAATCAAATGTAAAATTTTCCTTGATTTATTCTGATCTTTTGCCTCACTTTTCCCCAACCCTTTCAGTTGTATCTATTNGATGCTCTGATTGCTGCCACATCTCTGACTAAAGAGATCTATTTTCCCAGTTTTGCCATCCAGGATGGGCACAGTTTTGTTTTCCTCAGCTCTTCTGTCTCTTACCTCTCTGATTGTGGACTCAGAAAACCAGAACTCCTTTGTGGTTCCTCTGCTTCTCTCTTGAGCCTTAGGGCAACACTGAGCAGTGCACCAGTCCCACTCCTCTTCTTTGCAGCAAACTTCTTACTCAGTAAACATATTTTCATGAAGTACAACTCTGGTATGAAGAATAGTTGTTATTTTCCAAAAAGGACCATATTTACAGAATAAAGAGACCAGGATCATGGTGCATGCAGCCCAGCAGGTAAGAAGAAGTTGTGCAACGCTTAACATGTTCATGGATAGCAGTTCATCACAACTTTGCAGTCTAAATTTAGAATTAATGAAGCCTTTACCTGATTTCTTACTTTGCAATCAACTCTGAAAAGGTCTTTCTTCCTGGCTGATGCCAGTAACACTCAGAAGGACATGAGGAATGAAAATAAACTTATCTCTGATGTGACTTTTTTTTTAATTGTACAGTTCTAACCTTTCATGACACCAGTGATCTTTCTGCAACGTCTCACACCTTTGCCAATTTCTCATCAGTCCAAGACAAAGTTATTCAACTGAACCGTATCAGTTTGGGCTTTGAACCCTTGATCTCAAGCAGCTAAACCTGTGTGGAGAGGGTAAGGTTGCACAGAGAAGGGGTTAGGGGAAGGTGGCATAGAGAAGGGATTGGAGTAAGATTCTCGGCTCTTACATTGCAAAATAAGATCTGTGAATTTGGAATCCTTTCAGCCTGGTTGAATTGAATTGAGTACCTCTCACAGGAGTGGACATGTGAAGCTGGAGCCTCACAATTTAGTTTTAAATTGCCTCTGCAAATCTGTCAGAGGCCTAATTTAAATCCTTGATCCCATACCCTTCCAACCTCATTTGCCTCAAAGAATTAATGTGATAGGCCTCTATGAAAGCAATTTATTAATGATTGAAAAGTCTCTAGAGGCCAGAAATGGAAAGGCTGAGATTTTTATTTGTATAGAGAAGAAGTTCAGGTAAATAATGTACATTTCTAGAGACAACTGTACATTTGCCATAAGATTTTATTCAATTTGAAAAGGAAATGCCCGTCTTCTAAGTACATTAAAAATATACTAGAGAAATATTAGGCTCTTGTTTTTGAACTTTGAGGAATGTTTTCTCTTTTTGTCTGAAATGCAAAATATTTTTCATATGTGGGTTTGAATGATGAAGAGGAGCAGAGACTTGTAACCTGTAGCACAATACTCTGCATCTGTAGCAACATTCTCTGAATGTTGGCAAACCATTGCTACTCTGTGTGTGTGTATGCAGGCACATGCATAAATCAATTGCTCAGGTGAAAAGTTTACATTAGCAGCAATTGTGCTAACTCACATGGTAAGGAAAATCAGAGGCTGACACAAAAAATGGCAAATATATTGCAGCATAAAAGGTCACTTCAAAAATTTCTGACAACCTGGAACATTAGAAGGTCAAAAATCAACAGCACATTGTCCTGTTTGGTTAGATTGTGCTACTACACTCTCTCTGTGGACTCTTATTTTTTAAAATAATTGCATGCTCTTTTGAAATCAGCCAGCCATTCAAAGACAGTATTTCCCATTTTATTGAGAAATGAATGAAGTGTAGAGAACAGCTCTTTTTATTCCAGCAGTCCTTTTAACATGCAAATAGTAGTCTTTCAATGAACACACTGCTGTTTGTGCCATAAAAGATAATGTAAGAGCAATTGATAATTGCCCAGTTTAGAAAATGTGTGCCTAAAGCTTGCCTATATTTTCCCCTATTTAATAATGAAAGATCTGATAAAACACATATTTTCTAACTTTCCATATTTCTTGCCTGTGTCTGGACCAGTAAGAGAATCTCTGCTGATTACTGATTTATTAAACTCCCTATCCTATAATTTATAAGTTTCAGCCACAAAAGACTGTGAGGCTTTCTACCTGTCTTGTTTTGGAAAGCCGTACAATATTTCATGAGAAAATGCACTGAAGAGTTAGACTGGGAAAAATCTTGTGGATCATCACTGAAAGAGAAGAAGATACAAAATAAATTTTCTCAGTTCACCCCAACACTTTATAAACAAAAAAAACTTTTCTTCCACAAAACCTAGAAAGTACACAAGCTGCTCTGGACAACTTCTTAAAGTATATATTGGAATCTATTTTCTTATCCTTTTTTTACCAATCTTTCCTATTTCACAACATGCAGATCCTGCGCCTCACAGAGACTTCTATAAATATATTCTACTGTTTTCACAAAGACACTGTGAGATCCACGTTCATAAGGGTGTCAGTGTCAAAAGACCTACAAGTCATGATCTTGGACAAACTTTAGAACAGGTTTTAGTAGCATCATGACACTGAACTGTACCTGGAATTATATTAGTGAAAAATATTGAAAGTTTTGCCAACCGTATTTATTAATATTTGAAAAGATGTGAATCTGAAATAGATTTGTAAAGGATATCAAGAATAAATACAGAAATAATATTCGGCAAAGGAACATGAATGGTACTTCAAACTCTTAGAAGCAAAACATACTGAATTTGTGTGAGTTTGTAACCAGTTTTCCTTTGTAGGGTATGTCATTATAACTCTGAATAGGTTTATAGTTATCTTAACCTGTATGTATAGTAAATGCAGCAAGTGACAAATATTGTGAGTTATATTTTGGATTCAGAGGCTGAACATATTTCAATGTATTTCATCACTTAATGACATTTTTATTAGAGCCAAAGAGGAAATATTTGGCTTCTTTTTTATAAACAGGACTGCTTAGAAAACAGAAACATAAAAGATGTAAAACCAATGGAATCTAAAGACATTGCTTAGCTGGAGAAACTCACATGCAGTCACTGGGAGTTGGGAAAGATCAGCTTGATTCTCTGTGTGGTAGTTTAAACTTAGTTCGATGGACAGGTTGCTAAACAAGTGAAAAAGCGTGTACTGCCTCTGCAATTTACTTATTTTAAGGAAGAGCAAGCACAGAGGAAGTTCCTTTTGTTCCTGCAGTGACCAGCCTTAAGCAACAGCGCTGCCGGAGCCGCCCAGCGTGGCTTCTGGGCCCCCACGAGAGACATGGCAAGTTTTCCCTGGTGCAGAGCCTGGACAAGAGACAAGATCAACTTCTTAGCCACAACTCAACAGGCACCAGCTTTCTTCCAGGTCAGGGAGAGGGGAGGGCTGAGAGCATATGAGACAAAACCAACCTGGCGGCACCAAGGTCAGTAAAGGAAGGGAAGGAGAGCAGACGGTCCCAGCGCTGGAGCTGAAAATTCTCCTTGCAAGCCATGGTGAAGACTGTAATACAGCAATTTATTTTCCCTATAACTCATAGGATGAGGTACATGGAGGGATGTAGAAATCCACGTGTAGTTCAAGAAAAATACATAAAAAATACCAGAGTATATAGATACGGTGAAAGACTTCTAGAGATTGAGAAGAGAGCCTTTACTTTCAGGCTGGAATAGCTCATCCTTAAAAGACTAAACACCATGTAATTTATGAGCCATGATGTCAGTGGGGGAAGACTGCAAGATTCATGGGAGGGATATTTTTTCACTGCAGCAGATTTCAGGTGGACTGCTGTTAGTGCAAGTTTGAAACCATGTTAAAGAAGTTTGCAGAGAACTATCTCCCGCGGGAAGGATCCCATGGCACAGCAGAAGAAACTCTTTTCCTTAAACATAAAGAAAGACTTAAGAAATGAAGCACTGACCAAATTCCATGCTATTTTCCTTTGTGTGGGTTGCTGAAAAGAGGGAGCTACTGGAAAAATGTTCTGAGAGTTTGCTTTAATTTCTCATTATTCCTTTTAATCCTGTTTGTAATAAATCTTCTTTATACTATAACTGTTTCTATATTCCACTGCTGATCTGTAACCATGCCATCTAAAAAGTTGTTTGCTAGGATGGAAACCTCTCAGTAGTTTGGATCTTGTTCCACACCCTCAATGTATGTTTTTGACTTAAAAGACACGGTTGCAATCACTGGATGTAATTTTGCATTTGATGTAGGGACAGAAATTTGTCTCAGATTCAGGTCAGACAAGATGATTTGAATGCAATAAACAAATTTCAGGTTTTATAAAAGGAGATTATGTCCTTGCAGAATAAGCCAGAGTTGTCACCTGTTTTGCTTTGTGATTTGTTCATTCTGAGAAGAATTAATTAAATGCTGAGATAAACAAATCCTAGGTCTTCTCTTGAGGCTTTCTCTTTTTGGCATCTTAATCACTAACCTCTCTGTTGCCACAGACTTAAAATAAAACACAAACCTTTAATTTTTGAAGGAGAGTTTATGCAGAACTATTACCTTCTCTTCTGATTCCTGTGATAATAGTCCTGTATCTATGCAAGCAGAACTGCCTGCCAGAAAATGTCTCAGATGTCAAGAGTCAAAGTATAAATATTGGTGAATTTAAGTTTTCTGTAGACAACAAAGCTCACAATAATTCTGTGACCTTTCATTTAAGTCATACATAATGTGTTTGTTTGCTCTTATCCTCAATTTCTTTTTGGCTTCTGTGTGTAAGCCAAAAAGTTGGAATGCATTTAGCTGGGGAAAAGATAATATGGAGAATAATGTAAAAGTTTGTTTTATACTGCTTTACAGAACTGAAACTTTCTATAACTCATGGCTCTGGTACTTATCTACATGGAAGTTCTTACCTGTTAGAATATACTAGCTAGCACCTACCAGGTGTTTAAATGCTTCTACCCTTTGCTGCTGATGGGAAAAGGCCTGTCATGGTCTACTGTAAATAATAGTAGGCTTGTTCTCTGCTAAGAGGTATAAATAAAATATGTAAAGTAATAAAAAAATCCCTTAGGAAATATTCTGTAATTCTGTAATATTACCATATCCCATAAGGAAAGACCATAATAAATTGGATGCCAGAGGTAGGATACATTTTACTTAACTTTAGAAGTTTTATAACCAAGCTGAGCTCCTTTCACAGTTGGGAGAGGGCTGAGCATTTTTGAAGAGTGATTTATCTGACCTCTTTTAGACATCTGCCTTAGGCTGAGAGTCACTGTGTCCTGGTAGTGGCTATTTATCTCTAGCTCTGAAGAGAGCGTAGGATGATTCTTTCAGTGTAGATGATTACCAGCAACAGGTACCTGCATTTCTCTGATGAATCCCATATATGACTGTATGGGATCCCATACATCCATTTGATGAAAGACTTTGGCTAATGTCTGAGTGCACAGTATCTGTATCTTACTACCAAGAAACTGTGCACCTCACAATATTTTAATCTCTGACTACAGATGTCAAGCAGTAAGGCAGGCGCTGGATATGGACAGTATCCACACTGTATCTTTATCCTGGTCCACACACCTACATTTCCTGCTGGAGGATGGATGTAGCTGCAGTCCATGTCTTTCGGCAGCCAGACGAAATTGGGTTATCCATAATTCAAATTATCTTAGCAATATAAAAATGTAGCTATCAGGACAGGTGGGGTAACCATGTGACATTGCAGCAATGGCAGCAGATCCCACAAGACCATTGTGCCAGGAATGATGAGCCACTCACCAGCTGAGAATCCCCCAAACCCAGTTCTCTGAACATCATCTAGGCTGACTTTCCTCCAAGCCACGTATTTACAGTGTGCATATTCCTATCTGTCATCAGAATGGTGATGTTTTGATGTACTTTTTTATCCAAGCCTGATTTCCTTTTATGACAAGATAACTCACCCAGCTGACCAAAGGAAGTCAGTTGATGTAGTATTTTTGGAAATCAGTAAAATTTCTCTGACAGACAGTGCTTTTTGGTACTGTCTGTCACAGAATCCTCCTGGAAAAAATGTGCAGCACTCAGATGGGTAAACACATCATATGATAGGTGAGCAACTGGCTCCTGGGTCAGGCATAAAGGATTATAGTGAATGGGGTGACAGCAGACTGGTGACCTCTCACTAGTGGGGTTCCACAGCTCCATACTCATCCCTGTGATCTTCAGTATCTTCATAAATGACTTGGATCCAGGATTGGAAGGGATGCTAAGTAAGTTTGCAAATAATACAAAGCTGGGAGGAGCTGTTAACTCCTGTGAGAGCAGGGAGGCCCTGCACAGAGACCTTGCCAAGCTAGAGGACTGTGAAATCACCAATTTTGTGAATTTTAACAAAGACAAGTGCCAGATTCTGCACCTGGGATGGGGCAGATCTGGTTGTACAGACTGGGGATGAGAGGCTGGAGAGTTGCAACACAGAAAGGGATCTGAGAATCCTCTTCAGTGGCAAGTTGCTTGCCACTGCTCTGCAGCAGCACTGCTCTGGCAGCCAGGAGGGCCAAGCTTGGCCTGGGGGACATCAGGCACAGCATCATCAGCCGGGCAAGGGAGGGGACTGTCCTGCTCTGTTCTGCACTGGAGCAGCCTCACCTCCAGTGCTGGGGGCAGTTTTAGGCACCACAATAAAGGTATGAAGCCATTAGACACTGTCCAAAGGAGGATGACCGAGGTGGCAAGGGGCCTTGAGGGGAAGCTGTATGGGGAGCAGCTGAGGTCACTTGGTCTGTTCAGCCTGGAAAAGAGGAGACTGAGGGGAGACATCATTGCAGCTACAGCTTCCTCGTGAGAAGAAGAGGAGGAACAGGGTCTGTGGTGACCATTGATAGGACTTGAGGGAATGGCCTGAAGTTGTGTCAGGGGAGGTTCAGGTTGGATATCAGGAAAAGGTTCTTCACCCAGAGGGTGGTTGGGCACTGGCACAGGCTCCCCAGGGAAGTGGTCACAACACCAGCCTGACAGAGTTCAAGAAGTGTTTGGACAACACTCTCAGGCACATGGTGTGACTCTTGGGGATGGTTCTGTGCAGGGCCAGGAGTTGGGCTCAATTATCCTTGTGGGTCGCTTCCAAATCAGCTTATTTTGTGATTCCGTGATTCTGTGATTCTACTTAGTCAAAAGAAGTGGCAAGACCCTTCCAATTTTGTCCCTTTAACTGCTGTTAGTCTTGCATAGCATATAGCCTGTAGAAAATCTTTATTTCAAAGAATCTTCTTGAAGGTCTTTTTCATAGCTTTAAGATGGATTCAATTTTTCCTCAAATCCTCACATACTGCTTATATGAGACCAAATCTATAACTTAGCTCAGGTCAGTTCAGTAAAATAACTTTTTGTATGCAAAATATGTAATCCCCTTTTCACCTCAGTTGGTTTTCTGCTCTTACTGCTCATTAGTATTTTAATATGCTAATCATTTCATGCTTTTATTCTATTACTCAGAAAAATCTGAATTAGTTTTCTGAGGGTTTTTCAAAAATATGCCACTAGACTGTAGACTGACATAAAGATAAGGAAGTTTCAAACCCATAGTTTCATAAGCTTAACAAAATACATAACCAGAAGTTATAAGGAAAATTTTAACTATACTGTTAGTGCCAAGAAAAAAGTGCCTATAATCATGATGAAGAATACATGCACAAAACTTTACTAGTCACATTACTTGTCAGTGAAATAAATCACTGCTTGGATGTCAGATAAAAGGGTATTCAGGAAGCACCAGATCATGGGAGCTCAAGAATGACACTTATTGATCTTTTGTTGCATAAAAACTCATTCAGAATATTCAGCCTAATGTTGAGCCTCATATTCTAAGGTTTTGCAGATTTCACTTACAAGTGAGAAAAATGTTTCTCTCCAGAACTCCTGAGACTCCTTTGATATAATAAAATTGTTACTTTGAGATTACAAACATTTGAAGAAATTGTGTAAATATGTATTTTTGAGAGGGCAAATACAATTGCAGGTTTATTTTTCATGGCAGTGTACAAAAACATGACATCCTTCCTCTCTGAAATACCTATCTTTTAGGCTGTTTTCAGCTGTATTTGTAAGTACAGTCATAAGGTGGCTTCAAAAGAAAATTAGACTCTTAATTTCTTAAACATATAGATATGTGGTTTTATACATATGGTTCCTTCTAGATATTTTCTGAAAAGCAACCTTGAATTGAACATTCAGAGGAAAACCTAGAGCTCTGTAGAAACACAACAGATTGTTGTTATAGGCGTGAAGACCTTCCACCTAGCCACTCTCTGTGTGTAATTCAAGGTGATGTTCCTTGTATTCCTGATGGACCAATGCACAATTACTCTGTCAGAGAGTCTGGCTGTTGCAATGTCAGACTTTAGAATTTTCTGTGGGAAATAACATAGGGAGATGAAGCTCCCAAAGAAATTCCCCAAAGAAAAGTAAAAGATATGTGTATGTCAGTTTTGGTAGTGCAGATATGTGAGTTAGCTGCAACCAGATTTTCCTCATTTATCTGAAGGATGGGGTTTTCATGCTGGGGGTTCTCTTCTTTCCATTGGTGTAAAATTAGACAATATCTGACAGAATCAGAATAAAATTAGTTATTACCTGCAATTTTTCCACATTCAGTCCTTCAACATCTCGTCTACTTAGATGGAAATTGTCAAGTGACATGAATTCAGCATGAAGAGTTTCCCAAGTTGTTGTGAGAAAATGAAACCCTGCAGGGATTTTCTGGTAAGTCAGTGTAACATTTTGAAAATCTCTGAAGGAAACATGAAGTGGAATTAAAAACAGAAGATAAAAATAGAAAAAGGCAAGGACAAAAAAGAGGCAGAGCAAATGTAGGACATGAACAAAAGAGTAGATTGAGATATAGTGCAGCAGAACTGCAGACAAGCAAAGAATACGCAAGCTGTGGGCAGAAAGCAGATAATGTCCTGTCATTCTGGGATTATAGAAAAGCAAAAATCGCACAAAAGGAGCACCAGAAGCTGAAAATAAGGATGATCCATTTGATCTGATCCATTTGAGATCACTGTCAAACTTTAGTTGACAGAAAAATTAGGCTGTAAATACATCGGGAAAAAATATATATACATGCATATATAGGCATATGCATGTGTCTGTGTCTACATATTCGTAATATGTGGTAAGGAAAAGTGGAAAAAACCTACAGATATTCTTAGAGCACAGGTATAAAAATCATGTAATTAAAAGAGAGTCATATCTGAACATACTGAAAAATATCTTAATTGGGTTCTGAGAGCAGCCTGGAAAGAACATTTTGCTGAATATTCATCATCCAGAAACAGTGTAGAATAATGAAAAGACCTTGAAAGAAGACTATATTCTATGTCTATAGGATCATCTAGTTTTAAAATGGGATTCAGCAAACTTAAAATGAGAAAACACACTTCATGAATAACATTTCTATGCCCACAGATTTCTCTTAGTCTGGACACTGATGTGCTTTGTTTTCAAGTCTGAATAAATCTTTAATTGCATTTGCATGGAGGTTTTATCAAATGAAGGTAAGAAACAGAGGTAATTTTCTGACGAGGTTTGCTGGCCCTAGTCTGATGACCTGCTCCAAAATGCAAACACAAAAAATGTTGTCTTTAGAAAACCGGTTTGAGAGGATGTGTCTAGGGACTTTCAAGGTCTTAAAGAGATGAGAGGGATTTGTGTGTCAGTGTGAGTGTCTGGCAAACAGATTATGATAAACTTGACCCCACAGCAATTCTGACAGGCCACCTTGCATCTCTGATCCGTGACCAAATGTCAAGCACCTTTTAAGGCCTTTTAGCCTTTACTCAACTCCTGGGTGCCAAAGCAGCTTCCTTTCACCTCTGCACACCCATGCTCTCTGTGGAACAATAAATTTGGCTGTGGCAAGATATGCAGCCTTTCCAAAAATATCTCTGAAAAATAAATTACTTCCATTACACTTAACAGCAAAATAAAAAAAAAAAAAATCTCTCAATCCAGTTTAGAGAGAACAGCCTCTACAGGCAGCCTCTCCCCTGGGATGCAGTTCTACTAGAAAATGGTACACTGTACATGTACACAATGAAGTGTTTGTTTAGGTATGTTTCATATTCAAAAGGTATCAGGAGACAGCTCTGGTCAACACTGTCATGTCATTATGCTGAAAAGAAATTGTACAAGGAATGAAAAAAAATTACTTGGGTGCATTTTGCAGCAAGTAATTCAGGTAGAATAGTGTTTGAAATCTACACAAAAATAACCTTATACAGACATTGATATACAGAGTTTGATGAAAAACAATGATTGCAAACAAAAAAAAAAGGAAGACAAAAGCAAACCAATTTGTCTAGTTGCACAAACTATAGCAGACCGCTGATTTTCTTTTCCTTTCTTGTAGTTCAGAATGTTTTTCCTTCCTACTGAAATCGCTGTTATGTGTGTACACATCACAGAGAAATGATAAAAGAGATTTTTTTGTTTGTTTGATCGAAAAATAAAGCTTATCTGTTTTTATGTGCTTCATTACTGGCTAGGAGTAGAAGCAGACAGCAAAACAGATGTATCCGATGTGTAGCCAGCCTGAAAGCTACTGCAGCAGGACAGACCGATATGCTGTGCTGTCTGTGAGGAAAAGCAAAACTGCTGAAGACATCAGGCCGGATTTCTAAAAAAAAACCCAGTGGTGTCCTGAAGTTTCCACTGTTTCTTTTCCATATTCTTGCTATTTGAAGTTTGCCTGTAATAGCTTTAACAATTGTGTTTCATCCTTGCTTTCTGTACATACAGCACGCAGGTTTATTGAATCAAATGCACCCAACACACCCATACGTGAAAGTTCCATTTGGTGTCAATGGAGTAAAACTATCCAAGCAAAGCATATATATCTACAGTCACCCTTGGGAATCTTTCTCAGTGAAAATTGTGCTTGGATATTTTAAATTGCTATCTTATTAGCAGATCTATTTCAATGCATGTTTACAGTGTCTGTTCCTCTTTACATTCCACTTGCTGGCATGGAACCTTGCACTAGAAAAATATTTCATAATCAACACACTTCCTTTCAGCATTCTGGTATGAAATCAAACATCTGTACAATGTGTCTCTTAAATGAAAGAAAACTTGTAAAAAAGTAAAAAAAGGCAAATAAATTAAAACAGCTTGAAAAGATTGGTGATGCTAACAACTCAGGTTCTTCAGCTTTTTATTTCAAGCAATTTTACCAATGAAACATTTTCTTCTGACAGAGAACTGCTCACAACTAAACATTATTTTCAAAAAATTATCATTACATTTGAAATTCAAATGAAAGGTGTTACCAGAATATTTGTGCTATAGATGAAGTTCCTGGTTACAAGCTGTAATCATAGAAAAGGGATAAAGGATGCATTGTCCTTGGTTGTGAATATTCATGTGTGACAGCAGACAGGTTTTCTAAAACCTTCTCTCTTCCTTTTTTCATGATAAAAAAATTGTCACCACAGACAGTTTAGGGTGCAGTTTTATTTCAGCACTTGTTTGAGGGATATTACCTGGTTATTTGAGTACCTAAATGTCTGGCTGATGCCTAAAACTGAAGTCAAAACAAGGGTGATTGTATATGCACTTTAACAGGCAGGAGAGGGCAGGGAGCTGAATCTGTTCTAACAGTTGTGATAATTGATATTTTTATCTCTTTGGATCATAGAATGCCATAACGCATTCTACTTTGTGGTTACTAAAGGGCATCCAGCACAGAGATAATGAAGTTGGCAGTGAATTTAGGAGTCCTGAATGAAAGCTGTCGCATGGAAAAGCTGAATATTATATTATTTTGAATAGTTAAATACCAGAAAAATATGACCACATGGATAATTAGTATATTTTGTTATATTACTGTTTAGGTTTTTTTCCCTTATTGCAGGTGAGAGAAAAGAAAAAGTAAAACAAGCCCAGAATGGGAAAAAAAGTGAGTTTGGTTGTTCATCTGCAATAGCAACCAGAAATATCTGTGGCTTCAGATTTATGAGAATAGTTTTGCTTTGAATTAAACTGATAACTGATTAAAGACAGGACATTTATTTAGCAAGAACACAATGGGACTTCAGCTGGAGTGCAGAATGCTGACATTTTTGTGTGGATTTAATTGATCAGAGTAAGCAGAAAGCAATCTGAAGAAAGGAGCCTAACATAAAAAGTGTAAACAGTTGGGGCTCAGCAACCAGGGTCATTTAGACTTCAGCCCATAGCCAGTTCCACCAAGGCTGTAAGTCCTTTCTACTTGAGGAATGAATAAAGAATAATGGCACTAAAAGTCATGATATATTTTTCCTTTATAAATTGGGGTTGTGAGTTTGGTTTTCTTTTGGTTTTTGGTGGTCCATTTTGGTCTTTAAATCATGTCAAACTACCTTTTATTTTTTTTTTTAATTAATTAAAAAAAACGAAAAGAAAAAAAAAAAAAAAGTGTTTTCCTTCCTGGGCTCACCCAGTTTCGACAACGAATAGAAGTGTGTCTTTGTGAAGACAGAACAGGAGCACTGATTACCTCCTCTTGTTCATTCAACCTGTCATGAATTTGTAGTACCTTATATCATATAGCATAATGAGAAACAGGAAATCTTTTTCTGT
Source organism: Rhipidura dahli (assembly GCA_013399225.1). Classification (NCBI taxonomy): domain Eukaryota; kingdom Metazoa; phylum Chordata; class Aves; order Passeriformes; family Rhipiduridae; genus Rhipidura; species Rhipidura dahli. Next base: position 74,423 of record VXAC01007471.1, on the reverse strand, counting down.
CATAAATAGGAGCACATTCCATCAACTGAATGCTTGTAAAGTCTCCTCACCAGAATAAGAGGAGGTCATATGAAATCTGAGGGTTTTTTTGCCTGGCTTGTTAAAGACATGGATACAAATCAGAATTTCAGAAAAGTAAAGCTACAGACAGCAGCAGTTAGGTGCTGGAATGGACCCCATAAATATAACAGTATTCTCATTTAATAATGAACTTGTACTTCAGAGTTTTGTTGGATCAAAGACCTCATGAATGCCTGGTATCTGGACAGTGATTGGTAAAAGCCTAGTTAGTTCATGTTGAAAAACATAGCTCTTGTCCACATAAGAGCAAAATAAGGACAAGTGAAAAAAGGGAGATTGTTCTGAGAGCCCTGAAAATTTTGTAATTGATGCACGGGAAAAGTGGGAAGGGCCATTATTAAGTCAATGTAAAAAGCTGAGAAATCAGCTGTTCCAGAATAGCTGTGTTTACTTTCACCTAACTTTCTTGGGACAAAGATAATGGTCAATGCAACAAACTGCAATAAACTGGGGAAAAAGTGTGATTTGTAGTAAACTGCTCAAGTGAATCCTAAAGGTCTTCATATCATAAAAAATTTAATTAAGGAAGCACAGAAAAGACCAACAGAATGTGAGTTTATTACTATGTGTGACTGTGTAAGCCTTAACTAGGTTAGACAGACATGAATTAAAAATTAATTCAAAGAATGATACTTCTGACATTTTTCTGCACTACTATTAATTATTACTGTGTCTTTGGAACTGTGTATACAGTATGATAATAGTCAAAATCTGAGTTTTTAAGTAGGCTTTGCTTCACCTTTGATCCCTGTCAAACCCAAAAGTTTAGTATTCTGCAAGGATCATTTATAAAACTAAAAGTGCAAATGACTGTAGGAAAGAAGATAAAAATATTAGTCTAGAATATTAAATGGTCTTTCTGGACAATGTAATCACATATGCAAAGCCAAAATAATGTGGGAATTATAAAAAATTAATGTTACTTTGATTCCCTAGTGATTACTGTAGAATTGCAAGAAAAATCTGAGAATTTTGTTCTCAAAAAGAAAATCCTTAAAACTAGTCTAATGATGTGGAAAATTAAGATGTCAAAGAAGTAGTAGAAATTGTATATAGGTAGCTGTTACAGCTTGTTTATGAACTGTTGCCCTAGCCTGAATTAACCCTGTTCCTGGAGTCACATAACCTTCTCACACAATGACTGACAGTTGTTTTGAAATATTTCAAGATTTGTGATATCTGTATAGATCACAGTGTGATTTCCTTCCCCCTCATCCAACAGAGTGAGTTATACTGTCTATCATGTACTGTCTGTGTTTATTCCCCACATAATAATACCATTACCTTTGCTATTTTCACACAGCTGTGCAGCATAGAGAAACTGCCACAGAACTACTTAAAGTCTTCAGGGTTATCAGCTTCAAGTCATCTATACCTTTGTCCACACTGTCATTTTATACCAACTATCTTATTTGATTCTACTTGAACATTAGAAAATATTAGCTGTGAATCTCAAACAGTAATGCGTTAATTGCTTGTTCATCTTTACTATGAATAAAATATTACTGCAAGGATTATTCAGTATTGTGGACAGAATAGCTAATTTGTAATTTAGAAGTATGTTCAATTGAACTGAAGATTTACAATGGAAAAATTGATACGTCTTTGTGAAGGGAAGTTGTGTAGAAGAGTCGTATGGTCTCTAGAAGCAATTTTACATATATGTGAACAGGAGATTGAATGGTATGTGGAAGATTTCTGGGAATTACCAACACTGCATTTGCAACTTTGAAAACAAAAGACTAGTCATACCTGATGCAACTGATGTCCAGATTCAAATTCAAGCACTGGTACACATGTATGCCAAAATGAGCTGGATATAAAACCTAAACATTTCCCAGAATGCAGTTTGAGATCAATGAATGCCTTCTGTCACTCATCTCATTGAGCCAAGTGGTGCAATATTAGACTTCTATTCAGATCTTGTTAAATAGTTTTTGAACAATTCAAATTATTAAATCACCAGATATGTTAAGTATTCAAAATACATTTACTCATTCATGCAATTGTATTAATAAGCTAATAAAATAGCACAAATTTGGGTCTTTGAATCACAGTGAAAATAAAGAGATCTTGTACTAGACACATTTTACTAAAGTATCAAAATAGAGATGTGAATAAGTGCTACATATTATCTGATATTTAGTTTACCAGTCACAGATGAAAGGATTAAACTTACTATGGCTATATGCAAACAGCCATATATATACATCTCCTACCTATATCACAGAATCAGAGAATGGTTTGGGTGGGAAGAACCCTTAAAGTTCATCCAGATCCAAACCCCCTGCTGTGGGCAAGCACACCTTCCACTGGACCAGGTTGTTCAAAGCCCCATCCAACCTGGCCTTGAACACTCCCAGGGATGGAGCATCCACAGCTTCTCTGAGCAACCTGTTCTGCTGTCTCACCACCCTCACAATAAAGAATTTCTTCCTCATATCTAACCTAAACCAACACTTTTTCAGTTTGAAGCCATTCCCCCTTGTCCTGTCCCTACATGGCCTTGTAAAGAGTCCCTCTTTCCTGTGGGTTCCCTTCAGGTGCTGGGAGGCTGCAGTCAGATCACCCTAAAGCCTTTTCTTCTCCAGGCTGAACAACCACAATTCCCTCAGACCTTCCTGGTAGGTGAGATGTTCCATCCTTATTGTGAATAAACCATTTGTCAAGTCCTTAAATCATTATGGCTATTTTCCATCTGTTTGTATCTTTAAAGGCCAATGCTGTCTTTCCAACAAAACCTGGATGACTAATTCATAAATACCAAACAAGTAAGCTTTCTTAGGGATTTTTTAAAAATCATAGTGGTAGAAGTTTATCCAAACTAGCATGTTCTTCCCAACCTAAACTGGAAACAATTATTTGTAGCAAATACATCTGGAGTGCAGGAATATACTGTGTAAAGACCAAGTATGTTTTATAAGCACATTACCCAACAGTATCATCTATATTGACATATTTTGATTTTGAAATGAGCAATCATGCATTTTGAACACAAAAACATGTCTTCTGTGGGACTTGGGCATTTCTGAAAAAAAACCCCCATCAAAGTTAAATTGAGATTATGAATGCACACTGATGACTCGAGATGGATGTTACCCAATTTGTTTAGAAATCATTTATTTTTCTTTTCTGGTCTGTGTTGTTACTATGAATCCAGTTCCTTACATAATCCATTTCTTCTTTCTGGAAGCATGTAACAGTGCTATTGTTAGTGTGACCTGTAAAAGAGCATTATTTTTAAAGCAGGAGACCAGAATGAAACGTAATGGTAAATACCAGCCCACAGTGAGTATTTTACTACTATGACTGGATATGCAGAACTCTAACATTTATTAGAGTCTTTCATTCCAGGCTCTTACAGTGCTTTATAAATACAGCACAGCTTTCCCAGTGCTGTACTTCTGAAGCACAGTCACCCCAGAGTGGAGTGTAGCAGCTATTTTGCTCCCACTTGACGGCTGTTGGTTATTATGACACGCTTCTTTCCTAGAGTTATTTTTCTGGAAAATATATGAGAGAGAAATCCACCCACCAGGAATAGGCAGAGACCATCTGCTGTGACTAATTTCACATTTATTCCAGGCAGCAAAACTCGAAAATGAAAACCCAGTTACTATTATAACTCGAGCCAGTGGATGTAAAATGAAATTGTGTGTTCAGAATCCTTCCATTATATTATCCATGAATACAGGTCTCCATCAAGACTGTAAACATTTTTTAATGCCTTTACAAATTCAAGCCGGGGTCCTTTGAAACATTTAGGTTTTTTAGTCATTTAAAATGGGGTCATGTTTCCTGGAGAAGTGTACTTAATCTTACAAAACTGCTTAGAGAGATCTTTGCAGAATCATAACAGACAAAGCAAAACAGAACATGTGACCTGTGGTCAGAAGCACTGATTGTTCTATCTTCAGATACTGAAGTACATATGATATATTAATAAAATCATTGCTTTTGGTTTCCGCTGTGGTCAATGGAAAGAAAGAGATACTCTACAGGGAAAATAAGAATTATTCTCTGAAGATGTCTCTCATTCGCTTTCTTGCTTTACTGATTACAGAAGCATCGTAGTGTCACTATGTTCTTAACCTACATTTTGGCTGATTTATGTTCCTATGATCTAAGTCAATGGGGAGCCAGACTGCATAGCTCAGTGCTCTGCATTGAATTAAATAGGTTTACATGGGTCTGCCTGTATCAAGGAAGATCTTGTGACCCTCTAGATGAAATCCAGCTCTTTGAAAGAGATTTTAACATCTTCCATTAACTGATCTAGACTCAGAATCTTATGTTTGTTAATGTTTTCTATAAAAAGAGATGAGGAATAATTCTTGGGAATATTTAAAATAATTATTTATCTTGGAAATGTGCTCCTGATGCTGTATGTTGCATGAAGTCTTAGCTTCCTTCTTTCTCATGATAGTTTACCCATCCCTACTTACCATCAAATTGTAAGGGAAATGTTTTTAATTTCTCTGTAGATCTCATCAGTTTAAATTTCTCTACTTTGGAGCAGTACCTGCAGTTGCATATGTATATAAGAGAAAGTGCTTTCAAGACACGATCTGAATCTTACACAGCAAGTAGAAAATTGATCTCTCTGTTATCCAACACATTTTATGTGAAATAAATCGGATAGAGCCAAACCATAATCCATTCCTAATGCAGTAACTCAGCAGCTCAGATAATACAGGACCAAATCAATACGAACAAGACAAAAATGTAAGGCAGGTTGTAAGATTCAGCAAAAAATGGATTAGAGAACTATCATGTTAAGAAAAGGATGAAAAAAAGGAACAATTTACCACACTTTTTTCCAACTACAGGCCTCCTGTTTCTTTGAAACTCAACTTAAAAAAAAAAAATCAGTTTAAAATATTTGTGCTTTTTCCTTAAGCTAGTTGGGCCAACCTTTTCTAAGCTACATCTAAACTACAGGCTTTGAATTTTGTTGCCTTCATGTCACTCCCATGCCCACAAAATTTGCTCAGCAGCTGGAAGATCACAGAAAATGGTGGGAACTATATATGGAAAGTCGACTGGGATCTAGTATGTCTGCATTAACATCTCTCAAGTTAGACTTTAAATCATTCAACCACACATTTTACAGATGTCTTAAAGATAAGAAGACAAACAAATCACACATCACTCAATATTTTGGCTTCCTGGTCTTCTACAGCCAATTTTTATGTATTCCTGTAGTTAGAATTCAGCCTGGAAGGCACAAGATTGATTACTGCTTGATAAAGCAGCAGCAGGTTTTAGGTAAAAATTCCAAATTAAGATACTTCTGGAAAAGGACGTTTACACTTTTCCAATTATTGGAGAAAGGTGAGGCTTAGGGTCACCAGCACAGATAGAAAACACTAAATAATCTTAAGAGCTGCAGTCAGTACCCAGGAATGACAGAGGAAAAAGAATCTTGAAGTTTGTATACATTTTGTGCCTTTGGTTTCCCTTGCTGACCAGTGGAAACAAATCTGATTCATGTCCTAACTCTTAAATTTGCCTGATCTTACATTTGCCTTTGGAATTTTTTTTCCAAAGCACAACTACTAAACAGATTTTTAACAGAAACTTTTTTCTGGAAAAATGAGAAAATGAGCAGCATTGGCTGATCAAAACTTACTCAATTTAAATGTCTAAAATGTGACAGTGAAATGTAATGAAATTAAACAATATTGCCTTCTATGAATGAAAATTATGTTAAATACTTATTACAATATCTGAAATATCTAAATAAATTATTAGTAATGATGCCTTAAAATTATTATTACTAATATTAACAACAACAACCAACCAAAGGAAGATCCTTATTTGACATAAATTGAAAAAAATTATTAAAGCAATGCAGCAAAAAATTTTCAAGATATGACTATCCTGAAGATCTGAAAATGATATTTGAACAGCTCTGAGAACATCTTTTTTCTGCACATCTCTTGACTAATCACACTTTCAAACTTGCACAGCTTACTTCAGTTTTAATGGGAGCATTAACAAATTTTAGTATTCAGAGAAGTGTCTGCCTTTTCTGACAGGGGACTGGGAGATCATTTCTAGACAGAGTAAGATGAGTTTCTGTGATAGCAGCAGTTTTCCTGAAACCAAGACAAATATTTTAGAATGAGCACACTCACTTAAGAGGTGACATGTATGTTGACTTTAGAGCTAGAGAGGTGCCAAAAGAGGAAGTTTATACCAAGCTTTTATGATATGTGGCAGCGAATCTCTTTTATGCATGTGAAAAGTGCATGGGTCCTTAAATGATTTTATTAGCATTAACCCTCAATGTCTGTTGATAGAATAATGGGGTCTGTGGACCCCGTAAGCATGCGAAAGAAGATATATTTGACAGAGGAGGCAAAACTTGTAAGATAAAGCAAATTGCAGCTCCCAAGGACACATTAAATCAAGGTTACTAGATCTAAGAATATTTCTTAGACATCCATTAATTTTCACATTATCCTTCTTCACTGTAATAACAAAGTACTGAGCTGACTAATTGTGCATGCAAGGTGAACAATGGTGCTAAGAGATATTCCAAACACTTTCTGCAGGCATACTTTAAAGAAGGAAAAATTTCCACATAAAATACTTAGAAGGAATTTATCCCAGTCTGAGTTCAACTGTGGTGCAAAGATTACAGGTTTGAACTTGCAAAGCATGTGGAAAATATGGAGAAAAGCCCTTAGCATTCTTAATTACCTAACACTAATAAATGCCATAATATTGGCATGGGAGGGATGTGTGTGTGTGACATATTTCTTCTTTCAGACCAAATTTCCTTTTAATGCTACGAACAGGTAAAACTGAAAATAGTAAGAAACTACAAGCAAAAATAATGTAGCACATCATTTAATATATGATTGAAGGAAGGAACATGAGAGAATCACTTTAATAAGATACTGTGTCCTGCCTTAAACTAGTCAGATCTTCAAGAAAATTACTCATTATAGGAAACTAGTCCATAACCTCACTTCCCTGATGCTTAATAACTCTTCAGCACAAAGAAACTTTCTGTTCCTGGCCAGCAGTTATCCATTTTATTCAAATGCTTTTTTTTCTCTCCTGCGTGATTCCTCCCTCCTCTTCTAGTTGTATCCTTAGGACTTTGAATTGTTTAGTGCAGAAAAATGCTGTAAGACTTTTCTCAATGAGTCTTCATCACCTGCCCATTTTATTCACAACCCTTTCTATTTTAGTACATTTTTGTTTAATACAGGTGATCAAGATGGTAAAAGATATTGTAGACAAAATTCTCTAAGTGGTGTTTTGTCCAATGGCACACAGTTTCCCACATAAAACCCCTAAAATCACATCTCCTTTTTCATAAGTCCATCAGAATGTCAGTTTTTCATAACACAAGAAGCTGCTTCTATGTCAGACTTTAAATATGTCAGACTTTTCTAAGTCATTGTCAATTGATAAGATTCCAAGTAATGGTGAAAAACAATATTATTAGTCCCTCTTCATAAGGCTTCATGTTTCAGTTAAATTCCAGCCCATTTCTGTGACTGTACTCTTCAAGATCATCATATACTTTCTGCATGATATGCAAATTGTCCTTCATATTTACTTGCTTCTTAATTTTGTATTATAAACATTTTTCACCAAGGTTTTATTTTTGTGTCAAATTCATTAATGCAAACATCAAAGATCTGCTGGATGAGTCCCTGAGGAATTCTGCTACTGAACTTCCTCTAGTCTGATATTTTCATTTTTTATTACTATTTTTAGCAAATTTTCTTCGCTGGCACATGTTTTTTATTAAGTCTTCTGTGCCTTCACATAAAAAAAAAGGCAGTAAATAAGTCTCCAGTTGGGCTTTTAAGTCCAGTGGATATGAGTAACTAGGCCCCCTAATATTTCTAAGTTTGAGACACAAATTTTTTGTTTCAGAATTGCTTTTTGCTTCTATCTTAAACTATAGTTTGATGTAAATTTGTATAACCATAACTTATATGATGCTTAAAATTTACCAAATATGACATGGATAATAGCACAACATCTTTCAGGCAGACCCACTGAGTCATGTGAGGCACTTCTTTATCCTTCACATTTTGTTTTCAAAGGACATGATTAATCCATGTAGCTATTATCCTATATAGCAATGTTGCTGCTAAACTCAGAATCTTTTTATGCACGATGAGTAAACAACTATTATTGTTAATAGTATTGAAATCTTAATAGTCTGACTGTAGAATTTTTATTATAGATAAAAGAATAAATGTCTATATGCAGAACAGCTTCAAAATGAAATAGAATAACAATAATAACAATATGGTTACAGTTGTTAGGCACAATCATTTTCTACCCCTTATTCTGATGTTATGTGCACCCTGTGGTCACAAGGTCCTTATGGTCACAAGATTTTCAGGCTAAAACCATGGTGCCACCATACATACCTAGGAAAATAAAAAGAAAACAGCCATAGTCCCCCTTCAACTAGAAAAGTGGCTGCCAAGAGCTGAACCAAGTAAAGTCGATCTGTAAACAGGTCAGGAGCAGTTCAATGTGAGCAAACTTGGCAAACCTCAGTTTCAAGTCCTTGCAGCATGGTATTTAGACCGTGGCCTGTTATTAGTGAGGGATACAAGATTTGACATGTTTATGATAACAACTGTGATTAACTGGAGCGTAAAAACTATAACCAGGAGTCCTCACGTCTCAGTTTAAATAATATAAAGCTATCTAATGATTCCAGGTGAATCAGGAAAGTCTAAGGAATGAATCCAGATTAATCCAGGTCTTTGAGACAGTCTGTATTTCTCAGAGCTGGTTATTTACCTTCTGTTTGACCCTCTCCCCGATGCTGGTAGGTATATTGTGAGAATGAATGAGTAAAAATCAGATAAAATTTACCAGACTATTACACTGAGGTGTTCTGAATCTTCAGAATAAAATCTATTTGTAGCAAAAATCTGTAGTCCTAAATTCATGGTGTGCTTGGATTCTAATATTCTTCTACAGGACTTAAAAGAGAAAAGACAATTTGGAACTCTTCTTTCAATCTGCATTTTATTAAGGGTACTTTGTTGCATGTCAGTTAATTCAATTAATGAGTCATATCTAAACATAGCAACTCAAACACTTTTGATAGAGTTATAAACTATTTAAATAACATCATCTAAATTCCATTAAACTTTTAGCCCTCATTAATTATTTCTGATTTGTGTGTTTCAAATGTTTTTTCACAATGTTGGTGTTTTAGAATTGTATGAACCATCACATGCTTCCTATAAAGGCGCAAAATACAAATCCAAATATTTCCTTGTAGTCATGTTGTGCAGCACACAATTGGTTGAAAAAGACTGAAAAGGTTTCTTGCTTCCATGTAATCTGATTTCTCTTTGGTTGAGGTGATTTTTAGGGAAACATATCTGAAATGTTTAGTATTTACTTTCAACATTTATTTTGTGCAAAAACACCCTCATATTCAAACTTTTTAGCATAATAAACATGACAGGAAAGCACAGACAGTTTTGCAGGAAAGAGCCAAATATTAAATAATAAAATGAGTTTTCCTGAAAATTGGAGTGTAAGTGTGAACAAATGTTTTAGCTTTTCCACATCTGCCAGTCTCTTAAATGGTCTGGTCCTTTAGAAGTTGAACAAACCTTTAATAGACATAGAGTACTGGAGGAAAGAAATGTGTGAACAAGCAAACTTGGAATGGATAAGAAGCAGTTTCTATGTGATGTTTTCAAGAAAATCTTTTCTACATAGTTTTTGGTTGATAAGTATGGAACAGTTGCACATTTCTTGGTGATCTCATAGTCTTGTTCCGTTTTACAGTTTTAGATTTAGCAGCTATATATTTTCTTATCTATGTATGCTTGATTTTTACTTTTTGTTTTCAGAATTTATGTTATAAAGTAATGTTTTAACACTGTTACGTGAAAACCTTATTTAAGGGCAAAGAAGAAGCACACTTTATATATAATTAAACCAAATAATTTATTAATATATCTGAAATGTTAATATCTTAGCATTCATATTTTAGCTCAAAAGTGTTAGAGAAAAAGAAGAGAAATGCAGTTTAAATTGTTTTACACAGATGTGGTTGATATCCTTTTATCTGGTGATGTACTCAACATTTCTAGACTGCCCTGACTCTAAGGTTTCTGTCCTCTTGGCCGTGGTGGCATGACTGCCAACACCTGGCACACCTCACTGGGAGAACATCATGATGATGGTGGTTGTTCTTCACCCTATAATCCACTTGGTGTCAATCCTCTTGCTTGCTAGCACCCTTTTGAACTTTTGCTCTATCTTCATTGGTGTGTAACATACAGGTGTGTCCTAGGTTACAATAGATGTATTTAAGTATTCTATTACCACCAGCTGTGGGCCATTAGCTGTTATCACCTGCTAACGACCCACCCCTGATAACAGACAATGGGCCATCAAGAAACCACCACATGACTCATGGACTTATCTCATCCTATTGTGAGATGCTCCACCCAGGAGGGGGGAGCTGGGCATTCCCACCTGGATATAAGCTGCCCTTAGAACTGCCTGGCCTCAGCCCTGTCTGCTGGGTGACCAGAGGACAAGAGCCACCACGGACCTTCTGCTGGAGACTGGACCTTCCATTGGCTCATTGCTTCAACTGGATCACATCATTTGGACTGCTGGTACCACCCTAATAAGGTATCAGGTTGTATCTGACTTTGTCAGTGTTTTTTCCTTATATTATTTTGCTTGTTTCTAATTTTTTCTATTAATTTCAATCCTGACTCGCTATCTCCCACTGGTTTGTTTTCAAACCAATTCAAGGTGACATCTTAATTTGCTGTATATGTTACATTTTATTTGTGTGAGATATTATTTCTTTGCTTTCTCTGCTACATCTAAAATACTTTTGTCCAGCTGAAGGTCAGTATTTCGTCAACAGACATCAGGTGAGCTGTTTATAGCTGTTTGTGGGGTCTGCAGTGCAAACTGGAACCCCTCACCTGCCATCCCATGCATACATCTCTGCACCACATCCTGTGTCTCTGCTTCTCAAGTCCTCTTCTGTCCTACAAGGACATCTTTCTCTACACTGCCATTGCAGTAAGAATCACAAATATCTCATTCTGCCTAAAATAACTATTAGTTAAGTGTAGAAAGCATTGTACCATGCACAAGTAAACAAAAGTAAAACATATTAACCCCAGACAACTGTCCAATTAGGGAAAGTACTCACAGCTAAACCAAGTTACAGACTGTAATCCCAGACAATCTCAGACAGAGCAAACCTGACAAGCTTCAGTCTTGAGGCCTGTCCAGCTTAGCACAGCACTTAGGGCCTGCTACTATCAGTGGAATACAGCTTTTGAGACTGCACAGTCAAATTGCATTTCAGTAATGTATTCACTGATGGTACTTAAGGGCTTTTTTTAATACCCTCATCAAGTGTATGGACATTTTCCCCTTCCATTTTCTCATGAAACAATTTAAATCAACATAAAATCATATTAGATGCAAATCCTGCATTGCTGGAAGTATCAAAAAATAATTCTAATCACACTGACAGATGGCAGCACTTTCCATACACCTTAGTGAATAGAAGTGAAACAGAAAAAATGAATTTGGCACCCAGACCTATTAGCTTTCTATTTAGCTAGCATATTACCTAGAAAACTTTCCACTGCATTTCCTCAGTCTGATCATCAAAGGTAGTCACCAAAATGTATCTTGTACAAAATACATCTGCAAAGTTCCCATCAGACTCATGAGTGGATCTGGCTCACCAGAGACATGACTCTCCCTGGTCTGTAGCAGTGCTTCTTGGCCTTTTAGATGCACTCCATCTCCAGATTGTTCCTTTTCACGGATGAAGATGGTACTGTACACTTGCTGCAGATGGGCTGGGATATGTCTGGGTCCACTGATGCTAATATAGGCAGCTCTCCTATATTAAGAGCTATTCCTATCTCACCTTCCCAAGTAAAAATTCTTGTTTGAGACTCCTGTTGAAGATATATTTTTTTTAAAAATCCTTTGAAAACCATTAACTATAGGTTACAAATTTTGCCTTAGCCATATGAGTTCACAGAATTAAATATTGCATAAAAACTCATGGAATCAAACCAACATTTGGACGCCAAAAGAGAAACAAAACTGTGAGCAATAATGTATGTGGATTGGCATGACTCAAGTGCTGAATAGTCCCTCCCTTCCTCTGTCTGTCTTTTGTTTATCATCTGTTTGGTGGTTCAGGTTCAGTTTGGTTTTGTTGGAACACTGCCCATTGTTCAAGGATCCACATTAGGACTTTACAAAATATTATGGGAGTTAGGAGCATCTGGCTGATTTGGCTGAAACTCCATAACAAGCTTAGTTACTGTGGGACCTAAAATAAAATGAGAAGCTGAAGCAAAAGATAATGTTAATGAGAAAACTTCTTGGCTTTTGCATCAGGAAAAAATAAATACAGCCAATTGCATTCCTTTGAAAAATGTTAAAATATCTCAGTAAATAAGAAACAGTTACTGTATATATCATCAAAGTCACTGAGAACTACCAATCAAAATAGAATTTTTTAAACCTAAGAATTTTCTTGAAAAGCCATTATTGGTTTACCCTTTCATTGTATAAAAACCAAAATTTTATATCTAGTAAATATTTTTAACCTGAATTTCAAGTTTTCAGTTTCTGGAGTTTTAGGTGAGAAGCCTGTAAATTGACAGTCAGGGTACTGGTAGGTGTTTCAACACTGAAGTGAACTTTTTGCTGCACTGTGTTGACCTCTGTGTCTATTTGCACATCAACATTATCAGTCTGACTGGGGGAGGGCAGGTACCAGAAAGGTTCTGCTGCTGTAACACTCTAAGCAAAATGTGTCCCCGGCAAGGGGGCTCCTTCCTTCTTTCTGTCCTTTCAACTGTGTCCTGTGTAACTACAGTAAGCCAGGGTACCTTTGAGGTATGCAAATATGGAATCAATCTCTGACACAAACCTGAGAGATGCAGCCTGTCCTGTTTCTCAAAGACGAAACAAATTAAATTCATGTCAGTCTTTGTTGTGAAGATAATGTCCAGCTTACAAATCAAAAGGAATTATAGTCCTTTGGAATAAGATTAATTAATTTTTTCTCATAATTTTCTTGCAACAAAAATTAATTGTGATGAGAAATTCAGGTAATTTTAATGGCAACGTTGCTGGGAATTTTAGAAGATTTTCACAGTATATTGATAATATTTTTTGCCCGTGTGCATGATTGTGTGCTTTGACTGTTCAGTTTTAAAAAATCACTTTGAACATAGGAAACTGAGTGGGTTTTAATCATTATTTTCATCTCCCTGAAAAATCTCACTGAAGAGCAGACTGAAGATAGGTAACACAAAAGATGAAAATGTATCGGTGTCACTTGAAATTATGTTTGAATACATGTCCTGTAACCTGTCAGCAGCAAGACAACAGCATAAACCTTTATCTGGCAGGATCAACGGTAGCATAAATGTTTGGGCAAGAAAGAATACTGCTGCATCAAGCAAATATATCCCCATAGGTACTGTGTAGATTGTAATTTATACCTTAAACCAAAAATTCTAATATACCTCTTCCATGAGGTTTGACATAATTAATGGCAACTTTTAATACTGATCTTTTCTGGTGTACTTTGAACTCTTGATCTCTGCCACTCTCTATAATCATACATTTCACTGCTAAGTTAAATGCTGTTATGTGTTTCATTTATTCAATGAAACTGTGATGAGAAAAATGGAAATTGCCTTTGGTTGACCCATGGAGCACTCAAGATATGTGAATCATGAAGCTCCACCTGGAACAGCCTCTAGAACACAGCAGGACAAGGGGCATAGGCATGGGTACCAAAAGAAAAGAGCTTTCTTCAGGAAGTGTAAGGGCTAATACTCCTGAGCTAACTAGTCTATATTTTATTACAGGTTTTTTCAGAGTGTTTAAAACCCTTTTAATGCATTCTTATACATACCTCTTTTCAACAGAAAAACAAAGTCAAAGTTGCTATAGCCATTTCCAGGTAAGTTTTTTCATGGCCTTGTCACCCTTCTCAGAAACATTTAATTTCATGCTGACATATTTCAGACGAATGCTCTGTTCACAATTGCAATGCAAATGAGGCAGTGCTGTTGGTTTCTGATAGCACAATAATACTTCACTCTGAACATGACTTTGTTTGCATTTTTCCTACCAGTTGCACATTGAGCAGAAGTGAGATTTTTTGCATTTTCCCAGATCCTCTCTGAAAAGTGACAGGTAATATCATTTTTAAAAGCATACAAGCCCTTTGTTTTATTCCCCTGTGGTGAGAGATGCTTGGAATCCATTGATGCTAAACCTCATTGTTATACTGTTACCTTAGCACAAATCTTATATAGATATCTAAAATTTCCCAGTTGTCTCTAGTTCCAGACTAATCCAAGTAGATTCATTGCTTTGCAATGTCTCAGTTTCTCTAATAATTTCATTTTTAAGGTATTTAATAAATACGCAAAACAAGTCCTTTATGGAAGAACTTATTAGCATACATACTTCTTGTAACATTTTGTCCTGATGGAAATCAAAGATTAACCCCTATTTTCATTTTCTGCAAGTTTGATTCTTATTTTATCACATCTTAGAGGATTCAGGGAGACTTCAGGGAGGCTGCAGCAGGTTAAATGTCTACAAAACTATCAGCTGGTTCCCCATTATTTTCGACTTTTTAGAGCAAAAGATTTGTAAGGTGTTTTTTCCCCCACAGAGCTGCAAACAGTCTACATTTTACTAACAAAATATCCAAGAGACCCTCAGGGGGTTCTGGTCTGACTGTCCTCAGGGAGCAGAGGGATGAACCCTGTAATCAGCTGCCTTCCATGCAAGTGCAGATAAGGACCACGGATGTAGGTCACACACGAAAGGCAGAATTTAATCACTGGTCTGCCTTGGAAACATAGTTTAACTCTCAGCAGTGGCTTTATGGGCACTAAAAACAGTGTCAAGCCTTTAATTAGAGCTTTCTTCAGCCACACTATCATGTCCTTAGATCTCTGGTTTTTTCCAGCTTTTCTCAGACTTTGCATGCTTTTCTGAAGGAGGTGAAACTGCAACTTGAATAGGACACAACTTGGGCTGTTGCTTACAGCAAAAAGCTTTGCTGTGATTTCTGTAACTAAAAATTGTGTGGGGATGAATCCAGACTCTCTTCAACCAGTGGGTCCTGGGGCAACTGGGCAAGTGTGAGAGAGCCCTAAAGACTTTTAAGCAACAAATATCAAAACTGGCTTTAAACATGGAGACATCTTACCAAGGCATTTTACCTTTAGATTAATTTCATGGAACAGTTGCTGTAAGGAGGAATAGTCAAAAGTTTAACTGATGCAATTTAGAGTAATAGCCCTTCCAACAGTGTGAAGAAAGGAAAACTTAGAAGTGAGGAGTGCTTTGTGCAATCTTTTCTGAGGGGTGTGTACATCAAAAAATCAGTCCTCTGATCTCACCAGCAACCAGAGGCTGAAATTAGACGGCCACTGAAAAATTCCTGTTGCCACATACCACAAAGAAATGAGATGATTTTGATATGATGAAACATGTTTCTTTACAGTCAGTTGGAAGGAGACTGTAATCATGCAGGCTATATTTACGTTGTTATTTATTCTACTCCTAATTCTGCATATGCATCTTGTTCCTTTGCCCCCACCCCAAAATCAACACTCTAAATGAAACATTTGCCTTTTGGTAGTTACCAGATGTCTTCTTGAATGGGGAAGCTCACATGTAGCAAATAGATTCATTGGACAATTCTACACCTTCATGGATAACATGTAGGCATAGTGTAACTTGTATAAATATTGGTAATACAGCTATAACTCTCCCAGACCTCATTCTATTTAATCTGCCTGGAGTCTTTCAATGCTATACAGCAAGCCATGCACTTTCTCAGTAGTCACGTCATGCTCAGGACTGGCAGGTTACTCTGAGAGGCCACAGTCTGTGACCTGTGAAACAGCTTTCTCATGCCCTGGCTAAACCCATATCTGTCATATCAGGTTTTTAAGATGCTCATACATATATAGCCAATGCAAGATGACTTAAGTACTTTTCAACATTTACAAAGAACATAAAAATTGTTACTTAGTATTCAGGAAACTTCCTGTGCATTCACTGTTACTGGAATATTTATAAGAGGTGTTGTTCTAACGGTGAACTAGCATTGATTCAAATGAAAAAAGTTGAAGCTGCTTTGAAAGTTCCCTGCAGGCCTTGGATCAGAAATGACTGTCCAGAGAATACAGTCACTGATTTGCCAGTCTCCCTCTGAGCTCTAGAGCCACCACTGAGACTTTCTGTCCAGACCCTGAATGCTGCATGCATCATTATCTAACAGGCTCAAATAAATACTTGAGTTCCTGAAAGCCATAAAGGCAAAGTAGGGGGGCCAAAGACCATCTTCTAAACACACAAGTCTGTTTAAAACTTCTCCAGAACAATGGACAGTCTGTGCCTGCATACAAGGATCAAGAATGAAAAGAATACACCAGTAACACAATCTTGTCCTTCCTTTTGACATATCATTCACCCCATCCTTAGCAGAATGAAACTAACAAGCTTCTAAGTATGACAAATATGTGCTTTGTTTGATAAACAACATTTGCCCAGGCAGGCATTTCTTGTAGAATGAGGAGCTGAAAAAATTTGATCAGTACTAAGCACTTTTCTGTCTGACATGAATGAGTTCTTTCCCTCTCCTAGATGTTTTGGTACAGGTCAAGCTCTTGCTTTTCCCTGACCACTCCCAGCAACACACCCCTTTCAACATCAACAGTATACTTCCCCTAGCAAAGATACTCAGGCTCCATAGTTCATGCCTCACCTTTCCATGCAGTGACAAACATGACCTTGGGCGTAAAACTTTAGTACTTAAAGGAGCAGTGAAAGAGTGAGATTTGCATTTATCAGTTTTCAATGTTGTAGGGAACAAGTTGTAATAATCAGATAATTTGGCTTATTAGTGTTATCATCAGTGAAACTACTCTAATAATAATTCATTGATTAAACCACCAAGACTGTAACTGGACTAACCAAACATTCCTGGCTTCACATATAAGGTTGTTTTTGTAGCCCAAATGAATTGCTTACCGTATTTGATCTGGAGCCAGTTCCTGGGGAATGGCTGTTAAAATAAAGATTCAACAACTCCTGGGGATTACAGGTAGCCTAGGCTTTAATCTTCAGTGTAACAACTGCTCCTTGTCATCTGCAGGTTGCCCCGACTATATCTACCCTCTGCAAGACACAGAGTATTTTTGAACATCCTCACTATAGCCTTGGCAAGGTCTTTGTAGGATAATCCTCACCCTTTATTTATACCCATTGAACCAGTCCATTACTTAACACAGAAACTCTCACAAAACTGTTACATTCAGTACACAGACTGAACTTGTTGCACCTGCAATTGAGAGGAGGTGAATGGTGTGAAGCTGAATGAAGAGGAGGCAGAGTAGATGCCAACACTGTGTATCATCAGAAGAGTGTGCATTGTTTTCACATTCCACTGAAAACAGTGATTTGCAGTGATCCAGCTAAACACATTCCCCTAGTCCTTACATAAAACACAATAAACAGTTGCTTTCAAAGGAATTCAAGTTTCAAAAGAGTGATGAGAACAAGACTCTGCATCATCTACTAATGACTATTGTTGGGAATTTTGCTTTGTTCAGACAATTGGCTGATGGATGGCATAATACAGCTCTTACAGTTCTAAAGGGGCTTTCAGCAAAGGGCTATTTCTTAGAATAGCAGTTTATTGTAAAGAAAAAGGTCCTGAAAATGGAGACAAAAGGCAGGCTTTTAATCAGAGCACTAACGTGGGCTGTCAGTGATGAAGCTCTTATCATTCCACCACAAGCAGTGTATGGCACTCAAAAAGAGATTCTGTACAACAGTAATAGAGGCTTTTAAATCATTATTTGTACTTTAAACATAGGGAGATATTTGATTGCTTTACAAAACATTACTCAGAAAGGAAAATAACTGTGAAGATGAGTTCTGACCTTTTTTTTTTTTTTCCTGGGCACTAGGGCCTGTGGTTATGTCTTACTAAAAGCAAGTCTAGTAGTTCAAGCCCAGTTAATTTAAACTCTGTCTGCGAGAAGCCTTCTAATTAGTGACAATTTCATTTTTCCAATGACATGGGTGTACTTTATAATGGAAAATAACATGAAAGAAAAGTGACTGATCTGGTAGGAGGGCTAGTCCCATAATGGACTTAGGATATCAAGATGAAAAAATGCAGATAAATAGAGGTCAGCACAAGGGAAGCATAACCACCTATGGTGATACTTAAAGGTGAAGAAATACCTAACACATCTGTCTGAAGCATGGGGATAGAAGGTTTTCACTGACATCCACTGAATTAGATTAATCACATTGAGAAAGAGATTACTGGAGCTTTAATGCAGAATGCAATAATTTGCGGCTATTAAAATATGATGCCATAAAATGTTATTTTGTCATAGCAGGTACTTCAGCTGCTGTCTTCCGATCACTTTCAGTTGTAGGGAAATCTTTTTTTGTCATGTTTCTTTTGTAGTCCAAATCACTATAGAAGTCCAAGGGATTCCAAGATGGAGTTCACCTAATTTGATAGTGAGTGACATCTACTGAAGGTCATGTTACAGAGAAAGTATTTAAGCTACTGCTTCATTTTTAATTTTTATTACCTTAGGGCTTCAAGTTGTTCTAGTCACAGGTGCTGATTTGGCTATGCAGAGGAACTCCCACTTGGTGCTTGGAAGTTATTTATTTTTTTATTTATTTACGTGTTCATTGATTTCATTCCTGTTGAATAGAAAAGGAATGCAATATTTGTGATTAACTGAAGGATTCTCCTTCTTTTGTTTTGACAGCTTGTGATACAATTTCATACAGCTCTTGATTATATGGAGGAATACTTTATCTAGCTAAACTCCAAGGATGATGTTGGCAATGCTGTGCAAAACTGAAAAAGAGTCCAAGTATTTTGCATGTGGTAACATGGTTGTCAGACTTTTATTTCACACAAATGGTCACCAAAAGTGACACTAAGTGCACTGATATATAAACAAAAATATTGAACCCCACAAAATATCCCAAATAATATAGACTTAAATAGAGTAAGGCAAAGTATAATTTAATAATTTTATCTTGCACCATGAAGGCTGTTACTTTTAGTAACAGTATTTAATTTCATCAACAAAGAAACATGAAAATGAGAATTTAGTTGTATAACCTCAAGATTCCTGATTAAGTACAGAATACAAACCTATGATTTTTGTCCTTGCAAAAAGCTGAAAAAAAATTCTATAAGATAAAATGGAAGAAGCTGAGCTTGAATTATTTTCAAAATCCTTGATTTTATTTAAATAATAGTAAACAATTTAGTTTTGTTGAATCTACAAATCAATTAGTCTTTAATGTTTGTGTCTTTAGAACTTTGCAACTAGTAAATATTCTTAAATGCATCAAAGACATTGGAAGTGTTCAGAAAGATAGAGCTTTGGCCTAACATTCATTTCCTCTGTATTCATTGTCATAAAAATGACAATGAATCTACTTGAAAACAGTGCTACCATATAAGAAATATTCAAATGTTGACATAAATTGTTTTCATTCAGTCTAAACTTGTTTTTAATATTACTGTATTTCAAGAACCAGAGAAAATAATTTGAATTTTATGCAAACACAACCAATCTATGAGTTTATTAGACTCTCTTTGCCTTTAATGGTTTAACGTCTTTTTCAAATTTTATGTTTTGAATGATTACTTTGCCTTACATGTGAAGTGGAAATTTAGATGTATTTTTTTTGTTCCAATGTAACTTTAATGCTGTCCCCTCCTGCTAAGGTAGTAAATTATTTGAGGAAGTGAAGAGTGTGATTACAATGGTTTTGTGTCATCACATAAATATTCCAAGAAGCTGTGCTGCATATTTACATCAGTATTTAATAGCAAGATCACATGACAAGCTCACTAGAAAATAGAGTAGAAAATAGGTCTTAAACAGATCACATATATTTGGATGCTGCTAGCTCAATTTTTCTAGTATAGTAGGTCAGAATAATCACCTTTCCTAGTCATGTAAAAGGACTTATGTCTCTGAGGCTCACTCTCTTCTCCAAGATGTCCAAGAGGTGGAAGAGCTTGGGTACAAAAAAACTGCCTTTTCACTATGAAGGACAACAAAATACTTTTGTTAGGTAAAATATAAAGTTTGAGCACAGGCAAATACTGGACACTGGTGCCAAAGTTTACTGATTTTATCCCTCCTCCCTTACTGCCCTACCAAATGTACTACCACTTTCCATTCCCATCCCTGATGACTTATGTTCTTTACTGATGGCCTTCCAAATCATATCACTTACCTCTTACTTCCAGTATGGGTTCTTTTTGGCCTAATTATTTATTTCCCATATTCACCTATAGTGCCATATTCTTGAGATCACTGTTATATTTCTCTCGCCCACCAGGCACCAGCCAGCATTCCTCCTGTGCCTACTACTCTCCCCATCAAGTTACATCCAACAGCCCTGCCTTGCTTCCCTGCCCATCCCACCTCAACACCCTGTTCCTTTCTCCCCTGGGACTTTTTTCCATCCACCTTGAGCTCATTTCTTCCCCCTGTATTCTCATCACCTCAGTCTTGAATCTCATTGCTGACAAGTGGTGTCCCTCAGGGGACCAGTGCTATTTACTATCTTCATTAATGATACAGAAGAAGGGATCAAGTGCTTCCTCAGCAAATGGTGCAGTTGCCACAACTGGTGGACAGGATGCCACCCAGAGGGACCTGAACAAGCTCAATAAGTCAGCCTGTGGGAATCTCCTGTTGTTTAATATGACTGAGTGCAAGGTGGTGCACTTGGGTTGGAGCAACCCCTGTATCAACACAGGCTGGGGGATGAACAGATCCAGAGCAGCCCTGCTGAGAAGGACTTGGGGTGCATGAAAGGCTGGACATGAGCAGGCAAAGTGCCCTCCCGGCCCAGAAAGCCAAACAAAAGAGGTCAGTTCAGCAAGGGAGGGGATTCTTCCCCATTGTTCTACTCTGGTGAGACCCCACCTGGAGCCTACAAGGAAAAGCTGAGAGAATTAGGATTGTTCAGCCTGGAAAAGAGAGTGACCTAATTGTGGCCTTCCAGCTCCTAAAGGGAATGTACAAAAATGGTGGAGACTGTTTACAAGGGCATGTAGTGATAGGACAAGGGGGAATGGCTTCAAACTGAGAGTAGGTTTATATTAGATGTGATGAAGAAATCATTTACTGTGTGGGCAGTGAGACAGTGGAAGAGGTTGCTCAGAGAATTTGTGGACACCCCATCCTTAGAAGTGTTCAAGCCCAAGTTGGAGGGGTCTTGGAGCAACGTGGTCTTGTGGGGGGTGTGCCTGCCTACAGTATGGAAGGTTGGAACTAGATGATCTTTAAAGTTTCTTCCAACCCAAACTATTCTGTGATTCTATGATCCTTTTTCACGTTATTTCTCTTGCTCTAATTCTGGGGGATATTTTATTCCATAAGAGTTTACAATTTTTCTAGTAACTAGGCTAATTTCCTTTTAATGCAATATATTCTCCTCTTTTTAGGTAAATATTCTTTCCTTGGTAGCTTTCCCCCTCCTCCCCACAGATACTATGTTCGAAATCCCAGTGTATTTTTCCTAGTTGGGTCCTAATTTCTCTGGTTTGTATTAACAGCCCCCAAAAATGGGTTAAATTCCATTGAAGTATTTTTATCTATCTTATACTCAGACCTTAAACTGGATTCAAAAATGCTTTGAGACTGCAGTGTTTTTGCAAAAAATACTCTTAGTTATGTTACTGGTTATGCTGGACTACTAGTTTGTAAGATCAGGTGTTTTTTTGTGTATAACTCAGTATTTCTCTACACAGGTGCATTATATTAATGTAAGTTAATACATAAGAATAATAAAATCAAATTTATGATGAAGCAATAGATAAAAAAATTATCTTAGTGGTTTTTTTTTCATGGAGAATTAACAACATGTGAAAGAGATGCAAGAACATATAATTTAACACTGTGTCACTTTAAACTTTGTTTAAATAAAGAGAAGAAAAGATAATAATGTGAAAGGATGTGTTTCCGATGGTGCTGAAGATAAAACTAGAAAAAATTGGGATAAAATTATTTGTGAGTGGCCTATCAAGAATTTGTTTCATTGTTTTCTTTGCAACCAAATTTGCAAGCTCTCATTCAGCAAATAAGTTGAGCTTTGTACTGGGGCAGTACACAGTAAATAACACTTAATAAACACACCAAGGAGTGTTTGATATGAACTGAAGAAATCTTCACCACATTCTACCACAAAAGATAGTAGTAACTTGTTAGTAACTCTATAAATATACCCTATGTAATAGCAACTACTTCACAAATATACATTAAGGGCAACATTTCCAAATACAATGCCCTTTCTATGGAATTACTAATCTAAATTATGGACAAGGTTTTTGAAAAGGTGCACTTAAATGGACTCTTGACTCCCTGGGTAAAAAGTGGGAGACAATTTACTTGGTTTGTTTAAACCTAGATTGGACAAATTCATGGTGAATGCTGTCAGGAAAATCAGTAAGTGAAGTGACCAAAAGTGTGCATTTATATGTATTTGTATGTATTAATGTATTCATGCATGAAAGTGAGCCCATATGTCCAGTTTCCTTTTTTTTTTTCATTTAGTTCTGTGCTACTTCCAGCTCATCAAAATAGATAACTTATTTTTGAGAGAGACAGTAAAATGTAATATATTTTAATATAATCTCACTGGCAGAAAATTATCAAAGCTGTGGAACTTGTGTCTTTTAGCCATAGAAGAGTGTTGTCATAGAGAGTTTTCAGAAAAACTGGAGAAATAAATATATGACAACAACTTGAGAGACACTAACAAATATGAACTAGTTAAAAGTCCTGCAAATAAATGAAAGCAATTATTATGCCAAATTTCTTGCTCTTTGCAATTTCTTCATATTAATTTTATCATCTAGATTTTAACATGTATTTTCTTCCATTGTTGTTTTTTTGGAAGGGTGAGGTGCTTATTTTGGCATTGTTATAGGTTTTTAAATTAGCATTTATCACTGTCTGCAGCAGTGGCTTGTGCACTAGACACTTACTACATTTTAAATTCCACCCACATGCTCTTGTATTTCTAATCACATGAGTCTGATGATTCTGCCACTGGGAAATGTTTAGCTTAATTTAAAAAAAAATCAATTAGTTGAGCCTTGTACTTATGATGAACTTCTGTCAGATCTTTTGACTTGAAGGAACTGGATTGCAAAAATGCCTTCCAGCACTTTATATGACACCTAGACTGGACTTTTATTCTATCATCCATCAGTAATAATAAACTCAATTTATGCTTAATTAGTCATGACACTTTATCATGTCAGGACAGAAACAACTGTTTAGCTATCTCCAAAGAGTGACTATTGAGAGAGTTGGGTTGTTCTGAGGGACCTAGCATGAAGTATCCAGGGAGACCTTATTGCAGGATTTCAATGCTTAAAGAGGGCTTATAAGAAAGATGAGGATAGAGTTTTTAACAGTAACTGTAGTGATAAGAGGTATGAGATTTAAGCTAAAATTTTTTTACAATGAGTGTGATGAAACATTGGCACAAGTTGCCCAAAGAGGTAGCAGATCCTCGGAAACCTTCAAGGTCAAATTGAATAGGGCTTTGAGCAACCTGGTGCAGTTATAAAGATCTCTGTTCATTGCAGGTGATTGAAACTAAAAGAACTTTTATGGTCCCTTGCAACCCAAATCATTCTAAAATTCTACAATTCTAAGTGTAAAAACTAGTTGCTTCAAATTTATGTGCTTCTGAGATAGCTTTGTGCTGAAGTGAGTCATATAAAGGCTTCCTGAGACCCTCCAGTGAGGGGAATCTCTCAGCTGTCCCATAGCAGAGACTGTCACCAAGCCTGAGGAAAGTGTTGGCTTCCTCAGTACACCTCTGACTAAGGAAGAAGAACCTCTAATCACCATGGGTAGTAGAAAATTAATGGATTACTATTTTTGATGTGATATCTTACATGTCTTGAGGAGAAGGGTTGTCTTATTTATTTATTTCCCCATATTAGAAGCCAGAGCTAACCTAGATATTCAATCTGAAACCTATTACATGTAACCAGTGTCGAGTATGATTCATTATTGATAAACTCAGGCATCTGCTGAGATGCTCTATGGTTTCCTGCCTGTCCTCTATCTGATGTCTGTGTTTAAGCAGCACTAACAGACATGGAGAAAGGCATGAGTAACATAACCTAACTCTAATGCTATCTTCAAGTCACATGAAACAATGCAACAGAAAATCTGAAAAGAGAGGAGAGCATAAAAGGCCATGTTCCTCCCATTGTTTGGAACTTTCAGGATCTCTTCTCCCCCACTTTTTTTTCCAGATTTGGCCCAGTATAAATAGTTTGATTTGGAAGAATCCTTTTAATGATCATCTAGTCCAACTCCTCTGTAGCAAGCAGTGACAACTCCAACTAAAACTGTTATATGAATAAATGTCAAAATATATATATCTGCTTTTATATGCTGTAAAATATAAGAAATATGTAGTCTATGGAGTAAAATACAATGGGAAGATCAAAAAAAAGCAAACATGACCCTATGAATAAGTTGCAGCCAGAGAATCTTACAGGTTGCTCAGTTGTAATGAGAAGTTACTATCACAATGACCAGCATGAATGTTTTTAAGCTATCTTGAGTTCAGGGACTGTTGTTGTGTGGCATGCAAGCTTCATGAAGTTTCCTTTACCTCTTCCTTTCCTCTTGTGGAATGTGTAGCTTTAAATCATAAAATGTTATTTCATTACTACTGGTTCATATCAACATATTTAGTGGTTCTCATGTCATACACAAAAAAAAACCCCTAGGAGATTAGCTTTTGTTATTTCCATTCTACCTTTTTATTGTTTTACTCAGAAAACATACAAATGCAGCAGATTTATAAGAAATAATTAAATAACAGAACCCTATCTGGACTTCAGTCCCAAGGGCTTGGTCCTGTGTCTGAAAATATTTTATTCCAGTCCAAACAAGAGCTGTGGTGCTAATCCCCCCGGAATGCAGTATTTATAACTTACCTGGCAGGTGTGAAGCACTGCATGCTAAACGGATTATCTCCCCCTCCTTCTCTCCACCTCCTGCTTTGTTCAGGCAAAGTACAAGAGGGGAAGGAGGAGATAATCCTCTTCAAATGGAGCATTTATTACCTTATATGTAGGCACAAAGTGCTGCGTTCTGAGTGGGAGTTAGCACAGGAGCATCTGCTTATACAAGTGATAAACTCCATTGTAAACAAACTAAAGCCTCATACTAATCTGACCACTGCCTTCTTGAGAAGGTTCAGGACTGTTTACTGCTCTTTACAATAGTTCCTGATAATCAAAACACATCCTTACTATTAGATTATTGGTAATGGGAATTTTGGGTAAAAGATACAACTAGCTAGAGTGGTTGTAAAGCAAATTTGCAAGGATTTTTGTGGATTTTTCCTTGGTTTTTTTTTTTTTTTTAATTTTAAGCTTTCAGAGTTAGGTCTGCCAAAAATATCTATCTAACTGTTGGCAGAGATTAGAGTTGGATAAATTTTCTCATTTCAAGAGCATCAATTCTACTTTCTGTTTCAGAGACAACTGCCTTTGCCATCAGTTCTCCATGTTGTGTTTGTGACGTTTGTGAACATATTCCCAACCTTATCAAGTCCATTTGTTTAGAAGAAAAACCACAATTGGCCCTAAAGATACAATGTAAATCTTTTAACAAAAAAAAATAAATAGTTTCATTTCTCTTAAAGAAGAGAAATGAAATATAAAGACTTCTGCAGAGGCTTTAAATTTTAGAGTTTTATGATGTAGTGCACAGCCACATAACGACTCCACTCTAGGGACACAGAGTGAATCTCACACTTCAGGCTGTCAAGGTGTAACCAAGTTACCAATTCATACATTCAGACTGATTCCATCAAATTCAAAGCATGCACTGATCAATAAAAGTTTGTGGCATTCATGATGATTTAAAAAATGACAGAACTTCCCAACCTGTTCTGTGACCACATATCAGCATATCAGAAGTTTTGGCATGTTTCATTCAAAGCAGAGAAGAAAAAAAGGAGAGAATGAGCTTGGAAATAAGTACTGAAGCCTAAGTCTATCAACAGATGTGGTCTTCTAAATCAATTTAATTCTTACTGCTGTTTTTTCTCTTAATATATGGCTGCCCCTTCCAGGCTGCAGCTTCTTTAACAGTTTGTTACTCCCAATCCAGATGATCACTACAGATCTGCTGAAGGAGCTTTTCTTGTGATCCATTTCAATCAAAATCAGCTGTGTCAGTGCTGGGCCCTGGCAGTCTGTCACCCTCCTCTGGATCCTAGCACGCACTTCTCTCCACCCTGGTGTCACCACTGGTTTTACTCTGCACTTATTCTGAAATAGTTTGGTTTGACAGAATGTAAAGATAAAGGAAAATGATATCACCCAAGTGCTGAGTAAAAACACAAGGACAGAGAATGCCCATGTGGTCACAGAGCAAGACACAGAAAGGACTCTAGTGGCTCCCACTTAGTCAATCTTTCTTTGCATGTGACAAGCCCAATTTGCAGAAATGGAGAGATCAGTAGGGTCTTAGTCAGCAGATTAGCAGTTCACCAATTTCATCCAGGAGCAGAACACTAAGGGAATGGGGGGAGTAGTGGCTGTAGAAACACAGATCTCTGGAACTGGGAGAGAAGTGCAGCAAGACTGCCCTCTTTCTTGGAGCAGGCAGATAACAATTATGATACCACCAAAGGCTGTGTTTTGCAATTATAATATTTATATCTAGACATGAAAAAGCAGTGATTGATACAAGCAGGTGGCAAAATATTTTAATAAAAATTGATCCTTGAAGCAAAAAGTTTGATAATTCTGTGGAAGAATCTTTGAGGAACACAGCTGATAAATGCAATGCAATGCTCATGTAGCCTCATGCATTCATTGAGTCCTAAAATTTCCTACAAGATATTCAGTATATCTGTATTGCCAGAAGAATTCTTCAAGGAAAGTGGTATCATTCTGTATGTTCATATGCAAATTGAGCTGCAGGAGCAGGTTTGCCAATTAGGAAATTGGTACAGTGTCTGATATGCACTTAACCTTGTCTTCACTACAGAAAGTTTAAGGACAAAATCCCAATGTGTCTACTCCTATTTTTAACTGTCATTCAGATGTATAAAATTGAAACAGCACAGCAGGTGTTTCCAGAATAAGAAGAAACAAAGAAAAAGAAAATTGCCACACAGACAGTATTACCTTGTACTTATGCCAGTTGGCAATGTAGATACTTTGTTAGACTGACATTGATTAAATCACTCTCTTGGGCAGAACTTTGATATTTTGTACTTTCCGTATCTCTCTTAACTGTGAAAACTTATGTGTGTGACTAGCTTCTATTATTCTTTCTTTTGAGAGAATTTCTAATTCATTTGCAACCCTATCAGCTTTTCAAGGTTCATGTTTGCCTTTATATTCAGCCACTGGTGACATGCTGCAGAAGGGAATTGACGATAAATAGCATGCCTAGTACTAAAGTGCCTGAACACCCACTTTGTTCCAGAAATGCTGTTACACTCTCTCTGTGCAGTCTTTTTATTCAATTCTGAGAAAAACCTCCTCCAAGCTAATTTACGTTTGCACCGATTTGTTTTGTACAATGCAGAATGTCGCTGAGAAAAATATTTATACAAAGTGTGCCTCCCTGAAGAACCAAGACATTCAAGAAACTGACATGGTTAATGCAAAAACAGGTTAGGGTACACACAATTGCACTCATAATGCAAATACACATCTAGGTTTTATGTATAGGACCTTAAGCTCTGCATTTTGCCAAGTCATGGGCTCTGCTTGAATGACAAGGTGATTCAGTGCTGAGAGGATACAGTTTGAATTCTGTTCTTTATTTTATTTTTATTTTTAATTCAACAGACTAGATATTGTTCCTGTGAATGCTGGGTAACAAAATATTGTTCATTAGGATTTGAGTAGAAGTTTTTTGGATTCATATATTTAATTATTGTTTTATTCTTTATTTTTTCCACTCACTATTCTCTTGCTAATAAATCTGTCAGGCAGTAAAAGAACAGAAACAGCATAAGATCAGTTGAACAACACAGCCAATGTAAGCAATCTGTCATTTCAGTATAACAGATTCAGAGCATTCAGAAAATACTTATGAATTCTGAGTATGCTAGCAGCCAATCTGCATGCCTCATAAATGTTTCTCAGATTAATGAAAAACCAATAATTGTCAAACTTTTCCTTGATAAGTGTTATTCAGCTTGTTTCTTCTCCGGCCTTTTTCTTGTCTGTCAAGGGAAAAGGAATTTGCAATAACATCTGAAACAAATAATTGAGGATGCAAGAAGATCTTGTTATATAACTACATTGACTGTCAGTGTTGGTAAGTCATTTTGTATTTATTTTCAATCAACATATGATGTCTTTATGACCCAAAATATTGGTGTTTTAACAATTTAGTATATGAAGTATCTTTTTAAAAGCTGACTTACTTACACTGACATTATGTAGACTTTAGTGACTACTAGGCATACAAGATTTTTAAGAAAGCCAGTAATCAGATTCCTGGTGTGTAGTTTGTACTGAGCTATTTATTTCTAAATAACCTGTCTTTTGTGGTTTTTTTCTAACATAAAAAAATTGCCTCAGATAGCAAAAACAAGTCATCTCTGAACCTTCCTAATAAGATCATCCACTCACCCTTTACACCCTGGACAGTTTTACTCCTGTCTCATGTAATCAGTTTAAAGTAATGTGGGATCCACCACAGTTTGCAGAAGATTCTGGTAAAAGAGAGACTTAGATGTGATTGACTGTATGATGTGGCTGTGGGAAAGGGCTTTGAAGTGGGATATACAAAGATCTAAACTGCAGAGGGTTTTTTGTCCTCCTTTCCACCTTTTTTTTTTTCCCTGTAGTTTACTGCTACCCATTATCTATTTAAAAAGAAAAATATAGGTGTGAGAGATGGGTAGATAACCTTAATCTACTACCAGAGTGATTTCCTTTTGTTCAGTTTAAAATACTATCCAGTAATTTGTAGGTCTATTGCAGAGACTGGGTGATAGAATTTTTTCATTGAAGATGTATTGAAAAGCAAATATTCTACAGTATTTTTTCAGTTTCCACAGAACAAGTGTTTCAGGTGATCAGTGTGTTTGGTTTGATTTCTTAGCACCTGATACATTTCTCATACAAAATTCAATCAATAATCATCCAACATGCATTTGGTATTCATTCTATATCATTGTTCTTTATAATTATTTCAATACAGAAAAAAATTTCTTCTGTGTTTCATGGCAGAGGATTTTCATCAGTCTCTAGGTACATTAATACATGGTGACAAGTACCTGAAGGAAAAGCAAATCCTTAGTCATCCTGGTGTCACAGCAGCAACAGAAATGAAAAAGAATGGGCTACAGCTAAATTGCTGCAGTGGAAAGTAGACGAATAAAACTTGACTGGACACTTTATGAAGATTGGAACATTCATTTATTTATCCATAGAAGTATCAGAGTACAATATACATCTAGAGTGATACAAAATAAAAGTATCTGTTTATGTCCTCAGTGACCTATTGGGCAACATGGTTTCTTTAACTCTTTCAATATATGACAAAACAGTAATTTTTAGTACAGCCACATTCAGCTAATGACAAATGTGACAGCAGCAAAACAATTTTTCCTGTAAGAATCATGCACATAATTCAGATTAAGGGAGATGTCAGATGAAGTGGGATTTTTTATCGAGATATGCCCAATCTAAATACACAAGCACAATTTTATGGTTTAAAAACCAGAGGAATGAACAGGACCACAAGGATCACCAGACAGAGGAGATATTGGCCTTTTGACATCTGACTTTTTCAATGCAGCCCACTGTTAGAAGGATTCCAGCTGCTTTATCTACAGAAACAGAACACTTCATATGAATTCATACAAATTTTAGCTCACCTACTCTTAAAGCCTCTCTCTGCACTGTCATACTGTTCCTCAGCTATAACAAGGTCAATCAAATCACATAGGGGTGAAGGACAGAAAAATGGGTTAAGGATGTTTATCAGAGCTGAGTTGGCAATGGAGCTCAACTGTGTTGCCTAGAAAAGCATCAGATTTGCTAAACTGAATTATGTAATCATCTGAAACTGATAAAGGCAAGTGACTGGGGTTACCTTGGAATATTTCTTGGCAAGATTTTTCTGATTTTTATAGTACGCATTAAAGAAAATAACAGCAGTTATTTTTTCAGCCCTGGAATTATCAGCAGCTCTTTTCCAGCTCTGAAATGATAGACTTGTTTATCAGGAGAGCTATATGCAAATGCAAAAATATCAAGTGTTTCTTATTATGAAAATAGTTATGCAATAAGGATGTCCTTCAAATATCTTCTGAACTAGGATTCCTGAGCTATTAATTTATACCAAAGTCTAGTTCCCAGTTGAGAAGAAAGAATGTGTGTTACGAAGATCAATTCAGAATGGTGCAAATGAAGAGCTGAAAAATAGAAATAAAGGCAGGAAAATCTACTTCATGTACCTGTTGACATTTTGCAAACCAGCTCTTAATCATAGGATTATTTGCTTTAGCATACTGCACTTGCTTCATAAGACCTACTTTTACATCCATCCTGTACGAGGACCAGGAGACATTGTCCTGCAGCACCTGGAACAGACAGCTATTTATAGTTACTAGTCAGTGGTACCACCCTTGAGAATGACCCCAACAATCAGTACTTACTACTACTAAGAAGGTTGTTCCACCTTACATCAAACTGTAAAAGCTTAGATAGGGGAAAAAGTGTTTCTAAGTAGACTAATTTCAAAAGATTAACAATTAAGCAGATATCATAATTACCATACTTTCAGTGTGTACAGAAAATTGAATCTTCATAATGGTTACAGCGCTTTTCTCTTTTCTCTTGGTCATTTCCAGTGAAGTAAGTAGTTGGACTAATACTGATATTCCCAGTCCAAGATTTGCCTGAGGAGTTTTCTAGAAGAGTGGGAATATAGCCACCTTAATCTGGATGATAGTCTCCTTCTGCCTAGCATTTTTAGCTAATCCTAAGTGTAAATTCTTTTGAGAAAAGTAATATGTCCATTGGCTAATATAAAATTATTTGCTGGGAGATGAATCACCGGCCATAGTGTTTTAATTTTGTAACTAAGAGCTGAATGCCACCTAGCCCATAAACACAAATGAATCCTTTGAAGAGCTGCTCACTCTTACTATGTACTGTTAGAATCCACATGTATAAATAATCCCACCAGTGACTTTATAATTTCCCAACTGATTACAAAGAACTAAATCAACTCCCTCAGGCTTGGGGAAAGTTCATAGATAAACAGCTTCCTTAGACCCATCCATATCGTTTCTCAAGCTGCTGGTATTAGTTTTTGATTTGCTGCTGGTAAGAAAGTCCACACAAAACTCTTCTTGGGAAGTGATGGGGGAATGGATGGCAAAGAGAACACAAGGAAAGCCTGAGCACCTTTCAGGTGTTGATTCACAGTCACAGAGGCACACACACGTGCACAACCACAGGGCTACACTGATCAGAGTAAGCGTGCACTCTGTGCTCCTTCTCCTGTAGCAGGACCTACAGGGTAACGGTGTCCTGTAGGGTAGGACAAGGGGTAACAGTTTTAAATTAAAAGAGAGTAGATTCAGACTAGATATGAGGAAGAAATTTTATGATCAGGGTGGTGAAACACTGGCACAGGTTGCCCAGATAGGGTGTAGATGCCCAGTCCCTGGAAATAGGTCAGGTTGGATGGGACTCTGAACGACCAGGTCTAGCTGAAAGTGTCCTTTCTTATTGTGGGTGGGTTTTACTGCAGAACTAAAATGTGAGGTGAACAGCCTCCCTTGTTTTTCACTGCTTTTGATCCCTCTTCATTCTACATTTTTTATAGTAGCATTGATTTATGTAAGGAAAATATCAATTATCTTACAGGAAATGATGAGCAGCTTTTTCAGACTCTGTCTTTCCCTTTTTCCTTCTTCATTACAAAAAAAACCCCTTGTTTCTGGATCCCTAAATCAACATTGTTCAAAAGGAAAAAAGGGAGAAAAATTTTATTTATTTATGCCTGGAAAAGATTAAAGTGTTTATACATTTTAAGAAAACACTTGAATACAGAACTGTGACCCTCCAATAAGCCTCACATGAGATAACTGTGGAGAGTGAATATTTCTCTGACTACATGGACTGAATACTTTAAAGATTTTTTTATATCCTATTTCCCTTCCTTTTTGCAAAAACAAGTTTTGATGGAAAGCAGATGTAGATCTGCAAAAGAGAGGAAGTGACAAATTACATGTCAGTCATAAATGGAACGAATACCAAGAACATAAATTTTATACAGTTATGTATATAAAGACAGATGAAGATGTGTGCTTCAGTATGGAAAATTATCTATATCTCAGGTTCTACAATAATAAAGAAATTAAAATCAGCCAGGTTTCTCATGACAGCTTCTGTGGTTCCAAATAATTCTCTAAAATTTTTAGATTAAGAAGTAAAGAACTAGATATTTTTCTGAATTTCTCTAGGAAAAAAACAAAACAAAACAAAACAAAACAAAACAAAAATAAAAAAAACCCCAAGACTAAGATTCCCAATTATCATCTCCCTTTTCTGAAAAAAAAAAAAAAAAAGGAAAAAAAAGCAAAAGGAAAACAAAGCAAAAGGAAAAACAAAATCTCAAATTAAAATTAGCGGTGCATACAGAAAGATGTGATGTTGTAGTTGAAGCAAACATAGGACTCCCAAGAGACGACAGGATAAGAATTCAATTCCTCCATGAAAAAACTGTAGGGGTTTTTTGGAGCTACACAAAATTAGGTGTTTTTCAGCTTAGAGAATTCTGGCTTCATGTCTCATTAAACTGGTGTCCAGTGAGAGGTAACCTTAAGTAGTTGGTGTGATTCTATGATCCCTCCTGTTTACAAGCTTAAGAATTAAATTAGAGCAAACCAATGACCAAAGAGATGAATGCCCTGTGATAACTACATCCAATGCTTCACTTGCAAATATCTGATTAACCAAGATACAAATGGAAAGGTTTATTTCAATGAGTTCAAATGGGAGTTTCCACAAAAAGACTTGAGACTTTTAAAATTTTCTTTAATTGTTATAAGGGATCCAGCCAATGTGAAAACTTCAGCTATATTGTCAGTCAAAATTCAAGCCAAGGTATTTCCTGATCCATGAAAAACAGGCCTTTGAAGATCCATATGAAACTCTGTGGAGAGATGAGACAACTTCAGGCAGCAAGGCAATTAGATACATGCAATATTTTTATAATTGTACTGTGCTGTTTCCAGAGACTGAAAACTAATGTTCAGTAGCTATTATTTTTCTGGTTAGGTTGCAGTTTCTCTTTTTTTCTAACATAAAGAGCATAGATGACGAGCACTAATAGGGCAGCACAGAAATGTCTTTGAAGTGGTTTAATCTCCACCTCATTGTGACCTCTGTTTTTATGGCAGAATAGGCCACAGAAGTGCCACCTAATTCCATTAGCCACCCTTTCTAAACTGAATAAAATAAAATTATCAAAGCGGGTGGAAATATCACCCTGTTATGTATTGTTATTGTTAGAGGTATATCAGATGTAATATCAGAGCATAGAAAAAAAAGCAAACCAAGCACAGAATATTCTGAGTTGGAAGGGGCCCACAAGGATCATCAAGTCCAGCTCTCAACTGTAAGGCCCATCCAGTGATTGAACTCACAGCCTTGTGAGAGTACAGTGCTGTGCCCAGCTGATCCAAGGCAGCTCATACAATGAACTGTACCTCAATGATTTAACAGAAGTGTTTGTCTGGTTCTCTGGGAGGGAAAAAAATATTGTATTGTTTTGCCAAAGACTTCAACACCTGTTTTTACTGGTTAACTGCCAAGAGAAGAGAAAGGTCGATGATTCCAAGAAAAATCTGATTTTTTTACTCATTTGCTGTTAAACCACCATGCAGTTGGATTTACTGACTTGGATGACTACCTTATGTCCAAAAGAAAGCCTTTAGTCAGTTCCTCTTCACATAAACTGGTAAATAGCTTTGTTTTATGAGACACTTTTTTCTCATCACTCATGTGCCTGTGAAGTACTAACCAGCCCTTTGTGAATAATCTCTTAAATATTAAAATGATTAGAAATGTGTGATACATGTATTAAGTTGTAACTAAATTAGTTCAAAATTAGTAAAATGAATGAGGTTTTCTGGAACTCACCATTGTACCATGCACACTTCTGAGATTTTTACTGAGTGGCAGGTTTTATAATGAGAGTACACTATTCTTGTGCCTATCAGTATTTCTTCAACTGTACATAAAGCTGATACACACATTCAATAGTTCATTGTTCTGCACCTAATTGTTATCTAATGCCATAGTGATTGCTGTGTTTGTCATGGATCACCTCTGTATTCTTGTTCATTGGTAAATGAAACTAAAGATGAATCTTTTGTTCATTCTTCATATTTGATATTGTGGCAGCTGCAGTCTCTGTTAAGTGGCTCTGTCAGTTTTTCAGGCAGATATAATAAGAACTTGATGGGATAAATAAAGCCATACATTTCAGCTGGAGCTAGTCTCTGATCAGGGAATATGCTGTGAAAATGCTTGAAAAATCTCCATCTTCTAAAGAAGAAATAAAATGCAGCCTTCAAAGCTTATGGGATAAAAAAGCCAGGATCAGGAAAACAACAGGCAGAAGATGGAATTTATGAAAACTTAATGAGTATATTTATTTCAAATGATAATGAGCATGGAGAATAAAGTTTGGACTGATAATAATTTTTCTAGCAGCCTTGGAGCAGTTCTTCATAAATACAAACATTTTCATAGTTTCTAAGAATCTTCACAAAATTGCAAAAGATACATTCTTAAAAGAGTTACACAGCCCACAAGCAGGGCACATGCATAGATGCACGTTCATTTTCTTTTGACTTTGGTGGTTCTACACAGTGGGGAACACTGAATAATTGTACACAAGCTGAGTTAGTTTGCATTTTACAATACAAACTGTATTGTATCTGTACAAAGTACAGACAGATGTCATTCTCACCTGTATTCACTATGTAGAAAAAGCAATATGTCATGTATTTATAGAGGGATCAAGTGGTGTTGTAAGTTGCATGTATTTACTTGGTAAAAAACAATACCTCACAACAAACAGAATGGTTACATGTCAATACAAGGAAGTGCAAATGTCTCTACTGCCTGGAGTTTATCCTATGGTTGTCCTAAATACAAACTCACAAGCTTTAGCTGAACCAGTAGAAGTGGCCTTAGCACTGAGAACTGCCACTTTAGCATACAGAGGACTGAGTGATATTGGTGAATTTTGAACTTGAAAGAGAAATACTTATTTCATGAGCTTAATTAATTAATATAGGTAATAGTTTGAAAATTTAGAAGTAAGATAAACTTTTATTGGTTTTGCCTTGCTAGTAATGTCTACTGTATCTACAATTTTATGAATGTTTACTGTGTACAGCAGTAAAGTAAGTAATGACTTGCTCCTTAAGTGATCTGTGATTCCAGTGTTTTGCCTCTTCTGTTTTCTAGGCTTTAGCTTATATCCATCTATATCTACTTTTTCCACAGCCAGGGCACCCCCATCTGCTCCGCCTATCACAAACATAGATACAGATTCTGAAATGGTCCCAGAAATGTGGGTCAGACAAGTCCTGTGCCTGTGATACCTTTAAAATATATCCAAAATAGGAGGTAGAGATGAACCAGCCATTAACTCTTTTGGTTTTTGATAGGCACTGCAATACAAAGGGCAGTTAAATACAGTGCACTGTTTCTGAAGGCTGCTACAGATGAACATTTTACCCTTTTTCTCATCTATTGGGAACACAGATTTTGAGTTCTTCTACTAGATGACCTGCAAGAGGTCAGCTTGTCTACCAAGTTATATGTTCCTCTAATTCTGGAGGTATATAAGGATATTTCATTTCATCTGCTTAAATTCTACTTTGACCTTTGGAAAGATATTTTCATTTTCCTAGTGTAACTCTCAAATTTTCAAAATTTTTATTTGGTTGCCAATAAAAATAAAATTAAAAGGTTAGGAAAGCAATTTCTGTCAGTTTATTATAAACATAAATTACATTTCATTTTGTTACTCAGTTATCTGAGGAAACTGTAAAGGTTTTACAGGAAAAATTACATTTATGACTTCACAGGGACTGTTGCTGAGTACTGAGAAATAGAAGAGCAATATATCTACTCTAATAGATGTGCAAGTGAAAGCATTGCCTAAGCTGTTTCTCTTTAATATCTTGATTTTATACAACTACTCTGCATTGCTGTTCCCTCATGGCACCACTTTGGTGAACAGAAAGAAGTGTACAATGTTGATAAGACTGAGTATACAGGGAAGCCTAAAAAAGGAAATGTGCCTATCAACTTTTCTATAACTCCTTAGGAAAGCAGACGGCCTTCATAACCTTGACTGTACCCATTTGCTTTTGAGCCATTATTCTGTGTCTTTGCAGAACTAGACTTTGCAATTCATAGAACCATCTCTTTAAAGATGCAACTTTAATGTTTAAATTAAACAGACAAACTGCTGGTGTATTGCAACTCAGTAAAACCTACGATCTTGATTGTATATCCATATACATATGGTGTAACCATAGAGCAAGAGAAGAAAATCACCAGGGCAAAATATTTCATGGGAAAGAGAAATGAGCTCTATGTTTTCAGTTTGATCATGAAAGCCATTTTAAGGAACTCAGAAAGAAAACAGAAAAAAAACCCCAGCAACACTAAGTAAACTGATCTTAGGATATTTTTATACTTGTAATAGCTTGACATTCATGACCCTAATAGGCATAGGAATATTCTTCCTACTGTTTCTGTTGAAGTCTTCCCTTAAGTAGTTGTACTGATGTCAGCTGCAAGATGTCTCAGTGAAGTGATGAAACTCATGGAACAACTAATCTGAAAGGCAGGATCCAGGAAACACAAGCCTTTGGTTTGATAGCTCTAGTTTGGCTGACGTGGAATAACTGATCAACAACCTTTTGCAAGGATGAAAAAAATAATGGTTTTCAACCTTAAAATGTAATTAGCAACATTTCCAAGTGCAGATACCACTAGAATAAACATGCAATACGTTTTTTAAAAGGAACTTTGGTTTATTTTGATATACCAAGCAACTTTGATGCATACAGATCACATTTCTGCACTGCTTTGCTCCTAGAAATGTGGAAGTTTCCTTTGCACATAGAAATTGTCACAGTAGCCACTTTTTTTAATTGTTGACTTTGGGTCTACCATAGAAAGTAATAGAACACAGGCCTAGCTGTGACTATGAAGATAGCAAATATGTGTATTCACAAATGGGATCAGGCAGGAAAACAAATCATCCTTTCATTAATATCTTAGATATTCAATGATTCTAGTATACCTTTTACGCTTGTAGGAATTAAATTTACATGACCTTCAAAATAAAGCACTTCCTGCTCCAGAAATGCTACATTTTCTTTTTCAAGTCTGACAGGTCTCCTAGGACAGGTAGTGTCTAAGTTTGGAATTGTCCTCTTCTAGGTCTACAATCAGCTTCACAAAACAGCTGTGCGGTAATCTGAGCTGTGGTTTTCAGTGATTATAAATATATTCTTAAATACAAAAAGTTTGTTATAGGCTATAAAGCAAGTTCCATGATGTGCTTCTCTAAAGAAATTCTTCAACAGACTAGCAGAACTTTAAAGAAATATTAATCTCTAGAACCTGTGAAATTCAAATATTAAAAATGTTACTTCATCTTAAAATAAATTCTCTATTCACCCATGCCTTATCTCTGTAGCCAGAAGACCTCTATAGCACAATTTACCAGTGAACATATTCACACAAGGAATGGCATGTTTTAAATAGTTCTGAAATTCAAAGAGTAACTCATATTCCCCATTAGCTGAAAAACACCCTTTAAATTGGATTTTTATGTACTACAGGCCAAAATTAGTGTAAAAAATGCTATGTAATTTCTAACTTGGCAATTAGTTTATAGAAAATAATACCTGTAAACAGGAGAAAATGTGCCCTTCAAAAATCTGAAAAATATAGATTTGACATGAATTTATATATGTATATATATGTGTGTTTTTAAAAAGAATATATTTATATTTTTACAAACAGTGATATACACTTACAGGAACACTAAGATATAAAACCTGAAGATTTCTAATAAAATGTCTCAGTTCTCTACTTTTCAGGATTTTGAAATTTGATGTGAATCATGAATATGTATAAACTCCTTTTTACCTTTAGCAGTTCATAAAAAAGTCATAAGTTAATTTCCAGCTTTGAATAAACAATACTATGCTAAACAGATATATTGTTCTCAGCAGTAATTATTATGTAAACAAAGAAATGCCACCTCTTGACTAGTTGCAGTGGTTATTTATTTGCATTGCCATTGTCTTGATTAAAATGAATATACTGCATATAACCACAGGCATTTGCACAACCTGCATAATTTCTGTCTATATCAGAGACCCGTGTGAACATAAGAAATCCAAAAGTCTTTTGAGGGGAAAAAACCCCTAAAAACTATTTAAACATAGCTCAAAGATTCTTTTGTGGTATCTCCAGAGTATCCAGGGAGAAAATATAAGTGTTCTCCAGTTGCTCTGGTTTCTGCTTTACCAGGTCTACTTCTGCTAGGGCTGAATTGCTGCATCACCTGCAACAGTGACCTTCCATAACAGAGGCTGGTTTGCAAAACCCCCTGGGCACCTCCCAAGAGTGCTCGCAGTGTGGATCATGCTGGCACTAGAGCTGGGGTTTGGACTGTGCGTGTGCAAGGATTCCTCTGCTTGGGCTTGCTTAGGGTCTGGCATGAATTGTCAGTTGGAGAGAAACAACACAGGCAAAATTCAGCTCAACTGAAAATTGTAGATCATATTTCCAGTACATGGACTAGCCTTAAACATCTTGTCTTCATCCACATCCTGCTGGTGCAGAAATGATTGAGTAGCTGCAGTCATGGCAATGGCAGCGCAGTGTTTCTGAGCAGCGAGCGCATTCAGGCTGCTGGCTAAACTGGTATTAATGGTCCTCTCTATGGTGAAGTCATGCAAAGCCAACAGCATAATCATGATTTGGAACTTATGAAAATTAAGACCAGGGTAATATTTAGGAATTCTTTCCTCAGGCAAATTCAACTGTGTGCTTACATAAACTTATTTTGGAACAGCATCTCCTTCGTCTATTAGAGATTTCATAGCTACATTCAAGAACTGCAATTTATTGACAGAGCATAGTGATCCATAAATTGAATTTTACAATGACAGAATGTTTGTCTTGAGACACAGCAAAGAAAGTACTTACTAACTTCTAGCCTGTAACCAGTTCTGGATTTTTTCTGTGAGTGTTTTTGACAGGTACAATGTTGAGCCTGTAGTGATAAAATTTTGTCAATAAATGCATAATGCTTTACACAGTGCAAACTTGTTTTTTCTGTCTCTACCTATTGTATAAAGACAATTCTTGTTTAAAAAGCTCTGACTCAGTATGTTCAAATAAAATAACACAGAAAAATTATTTTATTGGATTGATACATTGACATGCTGTATTCCTTAGTTATTTAAAGCTTGGTAACAAGTTAGAAGATTCAATAACACAAAGACAAGCCTTGACAAGTAAAACAAATTCATTCCACACTGCCAACATTTCAGAACTCTGAAAGCCCATAGGGGCTCCTTTGTCTCCCATTTCTTCAAGGACTCTCACATATCATGCTGTAAATACTGTGGTAAATGTGATGCTCTGAAGGTTAAAGAACTGAGCTCCAGGTCTGAGCCTTAGTAAGGCAACCATGTAGATCTGACTGATTTTGTTTTTTATTCTGGAAACACTATAGACAAGTCTGTCAGCATTTCACAGGAATAAAAATGCCAACATACTTTTACTGTGATATGTTCCATGTACTATTTACATGCTGGGACAGCTGTTTTTCCTTTTTTTTTTTTTTTTTCATTTATGTATTATCTTATTATATCCAGAGCTTCCTGCTTCTAGACAAATCTCCAATAATGCCACAAATATCTCTAAGGGAGCATGACATCAGGTTTTACTTGATCTCCATTTTCTTATCTTATATATTCAGTGTCATTGGCAAGACTATCACTATCCCAGTTTATTTCCACTATTGAAGTGCTCAGGCCTGAACCTTGCCAGCTGAGTTCTTATCAGATTATCAAGTCTTGAAGGGGTTTTTTTGAATGTTCATAATTTATCTCACTGGAGACAGAGCTTCCAAACTCTTCCTATATATTTGAGTCTTACTGAGTTATTTCCAGCTTGGCTGACTGTCAAACTGAGAAAATATTTAGTGAGTTTGAGAGAAAACAGCCCTTCTTCAGGACATTAACCAATTTCCCATGATGTATCACTAATTGATCTTGTCATGTAACAATTTTGCTATTATAGTTTCTACTGTGTAATTGCATAAAGGAACTAGGAGATGTTTTTCATTATTTTGAAAGGGAAGTTGATTTTTCACGTGTTTTTTGCCAGTTCAGTAAAACTTTTCTATTTAGTATTGTATTCCATTTTTCACCACCTGTCAGTTCAATTTCTATCTGAAGTCTACTGCTCTTTTGTAATGAACTGTTGCTTTATTTAATACATATATTTTTATTAATGCCTGCAAAATTAAGTTATAAAATAAAAGATAAAAAATATGTAGAAAAAATTATTTTAGGAGGAGTACTAGAGCAACCAGTACAGGTGAGAGGAAACTCACATAATGAAAATATTTGAGTGGGAAAATTTCACAGGCATATTTTACCCTGTATAGGAGTAGCTGAGTGAAAATAATAATAAAAAAAAAAATTATGTGCCATGAAGTTGATTAATACTGTATTTCTCTCTTTCCTTGTTATCAAAAAAGGAGTAATGGTAGCTTACCATACAATATTGTACTTAGATCACTTCCAGTAGGTCAAACATTTTTCACACATGATTTTATTTGGAGGTTGTTTTGAACAACAAGAATGGGAGGTACAAACTTCTTTCTTGATCTGAATAAGAAAAGCCCAACAAATGGTCTAATTAAATAGTTGTCAAAAAAAGGTAGAACAAAGAGTAAGATAACAGGTACATTTTACATCCTTTCAGATGATAG
Organism: Rhipidura dahli; assembly: GCA_013399225.1. Taxonomy (NCBI): domain Eukaryota; kingdom Metazoa; phylum Chordata; class Aves; order Passeriformes; family Rhipiduridae; genus Rhipidura; species Rhipidura dahli. The sequence continues at coordinate 33,123 of VXAC01007471.1, read as the reverse complement.
GAGCCCTGCTTTCATGTATCATTGGATAGGCCTTAGACAGGCTTCCCCATGGTAGACCTGCCTGGAGAGGAAAGTTCCTCTGGTCTGGTCTATTACATGATTTTATTACAATAAAGCAACTTTATTAATAATTTCTACTTTCAAACAACAACAAAAATATACACGAGAACTTTCTGCACTGTCATAAAGGCAAGGCCACACAAGCAGCATGAATGCAGTTTCCAAGCGGGTGATGCTTTCAGGTTCCTCTGTTCCAATGAACTTGCTGACCTTGTCCTGCAGACACGGATTTGTGCAGCACGATGCAGCCTGAGGGCTAGGCTGGGCACAAAAAAACACAGTAAAATATTCAGTTGTCACCCTCTTAGAATCACTACATCCCACTCCCTTCACCAACATACAGTTTATCTTTCCAAAGATATTATCACTGCCAATTATATAAGTCACAGGGAGTTTTCAAACTCAGTTGACACAATTCTAGAGATTATACCTGGCCTCTTTAAATTTCCTAACTCCTTGAATTCAAGGTCTTCTACAGTGCTCCCAATACTCTGGTACATTCTGATCTCTGTCTATCATATTGTATATCGAAAAAAACCTCAAAATATTACATAGTTTTTACTAAATTTTTATATGTTACAGGACAAAAACCAGATTCTTACTATAGTTATACTGCAATAGACTGAATGCTATGACTAATAAGAGCTGATTTATGATTCTAAGGCCAGACTCAACGGTGAAGTTCTTTGTCAAACAACTTCTTACTAAAATTAGTCATACAAAAAACCCGGAGAACAATATTTAAAAATTATTTAACATCTTAAAAGGGATACCACAAGTTTATATTCAAACATAAATCTGAAATTAAAATCTTTACAACATTGGGTTTTTTTCACTTGTTCTGTTATATAGCCAGTCACTTCCAATCTCCTGTCCTGAAGACCTATTGTCTTCACAGCCATTTTCATGATCCTTACTATAACTTGTAAGCAGGATTTTCTGCTCAAGCAGCAGTTTTGTAATGTTCACTGCCATCTACAAGTTTTAGCAGGTTTGATGCATCCCCCCAAATACACACATTTGAGTAAAAATAACGTGGGATCATATAAGCTTGTTTATAGTGGGTGGAACCAGTTAAAGCGTGCGATGCTGCGATGCTGTAAAATCCACAGATCTGTAGTTCTAGAAACATTGTCTGATATATGCAAAAAAAGTCAGCATGCAAGCACATTGGCAAGGTAGGGAAAGAATAATTAAAAACAAAAATGAAGTTTCCAGATACCTTCTTTTTTAAGTAAGTCAAGGAGGAAATCTGAATAAATGATGGTTACAGCATTAATGGCTGAGAGTAGCAATAGCTGCCACAGATGTTGATCAGTTTTGCTGCTTCTTCTTCGGCAGAGGAAGTAGGTGGAGCAGGAAACTGTGCAAGATCTACACCGTGCCTAGTGCTGGAGGAGCCAATGACAAGCGGGAGCTAACAATATAGCATATTTACTGCCTTGGTTCTGAGGAATGTGGGACAAGAAATTTCTTCTTCATATGGAAGAAATAGATTAATCTCCAAATACCGAAATAAATTAAGGAAACTGTGAAGTTACAAGAAATTATAACTTGTGAGTCTTGCTTATCTTCTTAGTTAAATCATGTAACTTGGGACTATCTTTGCTGAAGATAATGAAATAACAATCACTGCATCTGGGAAAGAAATCTGAATTCCTATTCTATGCCCCAGATTTTGTAAAATCAAAATGCTCAAAAAGATAAATTGTTGGGTGGAAAAGTCACAGACAGTATAAGTAGTAGTCATATGTCCTCTGAAATATTACTTTAAACATATCCATCAGTGTGTTAATTGCTTTCCGTGGCAAATCTGTAATTCTGTATTTTCTGTGTATTAAATATCAAAGTGTAAATGCAGTACCTAAAGCATTCTGTTCTGAATCTTCAATTATTTCTTGAACTAGGTATATCCGATTAGCATGTTTAAAATTTTTACTGAAAATCCCATAGATTACTTCATATAGGAAATGAACTACTGGAATTAATGTGAGTGCTACATATGTTAATTGAAATTCCAGTATTATAAAACTATTAGTGATATCATGACAGGAATTCTGAATTATGAGAACATGATGAAGCTGGGTACTTTTCCTTCTAAAAGCAAGAAAAGTGCATATATGTAAGAATGGAAAATATTCTTGAGAATTTGATGAAAAAAAGTCAACTGACATTTCAAGTCCCTAAAATGTCACAAAATATATAAGGCACATTAGGTGTGTAGAGCACATTGTGGGTTTTGCACTGTGAAAATTTCAATTTCCTAATATATTAGCCTGTCCTTTTGATATTTTCATATGCTTCAATCAGCCACTCTGTATCCCCCAATAATATTATAAAGTATATGGAGAAATTAATAAAGGAAAAGGAAAAAGAAAAAAAAAATAGGAAAATAGGTAAAAAAGTTAAATTAGTAGATTATGAAGAAGTGATAAGAGATTAGTTTGGATAAATAAATATTAGGAAGATTACCTCAGCAAGAGACAGAAAGGAAGAAGTAGGTATTAAACATCAAGCTATATACAGAGGTTTCAGTTACATTTGATTATTTTTCAATAAATCAGCTTTCTCCTCCCAAGTCTAGGGAAGGTTTGTGACACACAAAGAGGAGCAAATGACATCCAAAGACAGCTGTCACCCTGTGACTTCTTTTATGCCTGCAACCTAAGTAGTGCCAGGATCCATTTTTTTTATCCTGGAGCCAACTGGCATAGTCTTGTGTACGTTTATCCTAAAAAACTCCTTTATTCCCCAGAAGAGGCTAATCTTTTGAGGAATAATGATGCCTCAGTTTTTTGGGAGAGGGCGGGGGGAAATACTTAATCCACAAGATAGCAAGCTGGCCAGTTGAGCTGTAGATGTATTTAAGTGTCTTGTGCAAAAAAACCCTAAAAATAGATAATGAAAGTTACCTAAAGATAGGTAGCTCCTATCTTTAATCATAAAATCCCCTGCCAAATGCATTTTGCCATTATTTGAACCTTATTTAGACTTTGCCTGATTTTCATTTTAGAACAATTTCTTTAATTTCTGCCCTGCTATAATTCTCAAAAAAATTGCTTGGCCACTGAAATTAGCCATTGACTAGTATGAAGTTTGATGCCCTAGAATCCAGACTCATGACTTAGTTTTCTATTTTTATTGACATATGCTAAGAAGACAGAAAATGATTTATAACAGGGAAAACATGAAAAATAATGTTAACTATGAAAATAGTTATAACAATTCTGTAGTGGAAATGGAGTGGCAGAAATTTAAATCACTTAAAAAATCAAGGTATTTAAACATGGGTAATATTTTAGCAAAGGTAAAAGTTAAAATCCTGACATACACACAGTTGATTGCCTGCTTCTTTCTTATCTGTAATCCTCACACACATTGTTCCTCTAGAAAAATTTTATTGTCTAGGATTTGTTGTTGTTGTTTTGAAGTCACCAAAAATATATATATTCAGACTTCATACATAAAGAGTTATCAATATCAGAAACAGATCCGGAACAAAAGGTTATTCAGGTCCAGCACACAGCTTTCAGCAAGATTACTTTTACTATTGGTGTGTTTTGATATTTATCTTTAGATATCAACCAGACTTTTTACTTTACTTTACTTTACTTTTCTTTTACTTTAACTGTAAACACATCACTAAAATTGAAACCACCAGTATGCTTAGTTTCTCATGTTGCACAAGCTACTAATAATATAGAAAACCACAGTAATCCATATATATCATTGTTCTTGATTTTGTTATTGATATGTGTATTAGTAAATAAGTATGTATGAGGCAATATACAAAAATAAATGTATTATTTAATTCCTTGAGTACAGAAACATTTGGGAACAAATTCCTGAATTGTGCCTCAATACACAGGCTGTGATCCCAAGACCACCATAAAAAGCACCTCTGTGAACAGCCCACAGGTGTGAATGAACCTCTGATGGTTAAAATGTCCAGCCAGGTTGATTTTGAGTAGCAGGGTTTGACCTGTTGTTGGGCAGGTATGAAAACTATCAGATGCTGTTTTAGCAGCACATATTTCTGAGTTTCATAATCTTGAAAGTGGTAAGGGAAAGTGGAGCAAGGGCAAGAGGTGCTAACAGTGTCTATCTTTCCTACCAATATCTCAATATTGACACACAAACATTCCCATATTATAATGAAAGTTTTCTGAAAATCACAGAACTTTCATAATGAGACATTTTAAAAGGAGGGAGAAGTTTTAAAAGGAGTATAACCAAAATGAAGAATCTTTTAAAACTGAACTTATATAAGAAAGGATCTAAGTAAAACATTTTCAGAAAATGGAAATGCTTTTGCTGTCATGCAGGCTTCAAAATTCCATTTCCATTCTATCAGAGGAGACTGAGCCTGGACTGAGATTTTGGAGCACAGTGGGGAAGCTCTGCATTGTTAGTGCAATGTCTCCGGGAATTTGTATGTAAACTTGACCAGCCTATCTCCCTAACTGGTTCTGTGCATGTTTCACAGTTCTCTGGCAATTTCTCTAATGTGATCTGCTTGCTTCTCCTTCCTCTTTCCCCTCTGCATCAATGCAGGCTACACAATATTTGGATCTATTATATAAATAATATTAAGACATCCATAGGCTTGGTTTAATAACTTAGTAAGGGTCTTTCTACACCTTAAAATAGACCTGAAAGACAAAGCTGTCATACAAATCACAATGCTGTGCATGCAGTCCTGCCCACTGCCAGAATGAATCCCACAAGCAAGTAATTTTTGCCATTTCAGCTTTTCTTCTCTAAGGCATTTAGTATCTAGAAATAATGTTAATTATTTCAATTAAAGCTGCACTAAATAGATAAGACAAAAGCGAAATATTAGCTATTAGGTGTTTTCAAGGTTACAAATTACAGAGGATTTCTCATAAAATTGTTATTGGACTAAAGATATGTTTGATATCATGCTAAGGTTTTAACATGTTTTAAGTCATAATGAATTTAATAATTTCTTCAAGAGAATGAAGGAAAATTTAAAAATGGGGGTTTATAATGGAAATTTAAATATTCCATTTATCAACATCTTTGTGTTAAATTCAAATTGCTTGAAATAATTATGCAGTGTATTGAAATACTTATTCAATGAATTTTTATATTCAAGAAAAAGATATTAATTTCCTTCAGAACAGAGCTTTTGTGGAATCACAAAGTACTGTGTTGTTGTTATCTGGAAACCCTTTTCCTCAGTGCCCAACTTGAATATTTGTCAATTATTTCACCCAGTAAATGTTAATCTTTGATGGACCACACATCCTTAAAAATTCACTCTTTTCCCCTCATATTCTATTTTCCTACAGATTTACATGTACATAAATATAACTTTTTTAATAGGTTGTTTTTATGTGTGTTTTTTAAATGAATACATTTTATTAATTTTCTGTTGAAGTTAGTACATTAAAACAACAAAATACATTGGGTGGTATGTGGTTTTCCTGCTATAACCAAACCCCAAAGGTTTTGTGAAGTTAAAAGCACTGCTTTTATGCAAGAATGGGAAAAAGGGGAAACCCAGCAGTTTTTCAGCATTCATTTTTTACCTAAGGATTCCAACATGAAGGAAATGAGACAATATGTTTTATTTCTGTGCTCTGTTAATAAAAACTTAGAATATTTAGACTATCTATTAATTAAAATTCTAGGATGAGCTGTGAAATTTGCATGCATTTTTCTGAGAAACACGTGAGAAGTAATTCTTATCTTAAACAGTTGTAGAACTTGATTTTATGGCACCCTTAATATGCAGAAAATATCAAAGATCAACACCACACATAAGATTTTTTGTAGTTTTAGCTTTGTAGCTCTAAAAATTATTCACATAATAAAGTTTCAGTCTTTTTTGATGCTAATATTCACTGTGTTATCATTCTTGCTTCTCAAGTCTGTACTCAGTGATAAAAATTCCCTCAATTCTTTGAGATGCAATATCCATTCAAATTTGGGTGAACTCACATTGACATCATTACTTTTCTATGGCAAACATGATTTTTCAGTGTGTTTCTGTGCAAGGAAAAACCTTTCTCCCAATTCCCTATTTAGAGATTAAGATTTGCTATTAATACAGTTAAACCCGGGGTTTGACGTTATACATTTTTGACTCTGAATACAAGAAGTTCACACAAGGGTATCACCAATTATCCTTTGCTCTCTGCCTCTCAACAAGTAGACTTATAAGAGTTATTCTTTGGGATGCTTCATCTCCACAAGGTGTCCTAATAATATTCTTCCTTAACATTCACCCTTGGATTCCTACACTGTTATCTGGACTGATTCGTTAAGAAGTGAAGGAAACTAGAGATACGCTGGGTCAAAAAAAGGAAAAAGTGACATTTTTCATTATGGACCAACAATAGCCACTTCTGGGGCTGGGATCAGAACAGTGACATCTATTGTTTTCCTTCTGAAGTCTGTGAAAGCTTAAAGGGTGTCACATATTGCTCATGGTGCTCCTCATTTTGGGTACTGGCTATTATCTCAGTGTTATAAAAAGTCTTTAAGTTACCACAGTCAAAATTTTTACAAGTTTCAGGCCTGAGATAAGATAGATCAGCACTTGTGATAACCCTCCCCTATAGAAATTAATCTATTAGGCAGGAGTGGGCTTTGTTCTAGAACTCCCATTTCCTCCCTTGATTTTTCTGTCAAGATTTCCCTCTCCTGGAGGATGGGAAGGAGATGTAAGCAAACTACTATATACTATAGTTTACAGAAAAATTTCACTGTAAACTAATTCAGCAATTATCCTCCCATCACAATCCTTATTTCAGAGAGCTGGATTGCACTTTCAGACTGCCACCTGCCTCTTGCACAGCAGATAAAGGTCTTTAAAAGTCATTAGGGACCCAGTTCTTTTTCATGAGATGTTGCAAATTCCTGAAAATTCACTACTTTTCTGTGTCAGGCTCACATGGAACATACAAAATGACAGAAGTGCAATTGTCCTTTTGGAGTTTTACGTTCAGGGGGTTTTTGGTTGGGTTTAGGTTTTGCTGGTTTTCTTTTGTCTTGGGATTTTTTTTGTTTGATTGGTTTGGTTTGTGCTATTTGGAGAGCATATATGCAGACCTGTGACCAAAACAACAGCACAGCTTCTAGTTGCTACTGGGGAAAAACACAAAGCATTTTGGAAAGTATTGTTTTTGGAGTAAGTAGAGAGCGACTCAGGATTTCTTAACTTCTATTTTTTGTTCTACATTGTCATATGTATAATTTTCTTTTGCATTAGTAATAAAATTAGTGCAGTGTAACACTTTGAATTCTGAGAAAAAAATAGATAGAAGTTTAATGAGCTGACTGCCAGAGGGTTGCATTATAGTGGTCTTCAAAAAAAAGAAGAGATAGAATAATTACAGTGAAGAAGCCTGGACAGCTAATAAGACTTGACTTGGTAATTACTGTTCCTGTATCTGTGTTAGAACAAGAATGTCCTTTCTCTACAGCTATGATATTTCCCTACTCTAAAAGGTACACTGGAGATAATTTAATTGCAAGAGTCACAAAACATGCATTTTGGGCAACATGAAGGAGGGACTGAAGGCTGCTTATTCGTGTTTTTAAACTGAATGGTAAACAGCTGTCTTGGTTATGTAATTGTTTCACTACAGGGGATGCTGTCTCTTTGGGAACTCAGTGAGGCCAGCTGGGATTCTCCTCTGGAAAATATTTAATGGGGCTATGGTATAGTGAAGTGGATGCAAGTTTCACACTTAAAGAAGGTTTCACCACATAGTCAAAGTGGCATAGGGATAACATGCAATATTCATTTACCCCAAGGTTATTTCAGATTAGGCTGACATCTACCTCCTAGGACAATTATTCAAAATTCACAAAAGAAAAAAGCATTTAACCAAGAGTCTCCAAATAGAAGTAGGCATTCTCTTTAAGAGAGTTCTCCATACAGTGGTGGAGGAGATCATGTCCGTGTTTTAGGAGGAGAGAGAAAGGAGCCAAATCTCAGCCAAATTTACAACTGGGATTGTCTGAAATCTTGCCTTTCTTATCACTGTAGCCATTTCCCTTCTTAACTAAAACCTATGTGAAACTGCTTCACAACCTACAGTTTATTCTCTGACTTTGATACTAAACTAACTCTAGTGCATGAGGACATCAGTGAAGGGCAGTAACCACCTTTTGCACAACTTGTTGGTATACCTGGCCCAGATGGTAGGTTCTGGCCAAGAGATATTTTATGCCACCTACATTCATATCCATATAAAGTAGTCAGGAACAGTAGGCTCCCAAGCCTTTGACTCCTCCTCTTCCAGCTATCTCACTATTCTTGTTTGCTTGTTTGATTTGGTAGGGATTTTGTTTGTTTTTTTTTTTTTTAATTTATTTTGTTCCTCCCTTCCCTCTCCTAGCGACATCTGAAGGTAGCACTCCTTGGAATTCAAAATAGCAAGGCTAAGGCACTAAATATGGCAAAAAATGTAAATGCTATGCATGAAACCAGCAGGGAAGCAGCCAGCTCATTCATGGACTCGGAATAACTCTTGCTCCAAACTGTTGTAACACCTAGTTTCTCCTGAAGGTTAGTTCTACCCTATTTTCATTGCTGTTATCTTTGTATGAAGGAAAATACAGTTCTGTGATAACAGATGGTATGAATTTCAGAGTATAAAATATCACTTAAGTCACTCCAGAAAACAGATACTCTCTTCCTAGTAAGAAAAGACAACTTTGCTCATTGTAGGTGAATGGTTTATTTACTGTTCCAGTCAAATACTGCATCTGTTTCAATCCTATCCAGTGAGTGATTTCCTTGTATCCAGGTAGATGTTGGTCCTAGCTGAGTCTGCACAGCAGCCTGGGCTGTGCCAAAGATAGCTGTGTATATTGAGTTGAATGCACAGAATAATTTCTCAGGTTAGAAAGTATCAGAAAGCTGCTGAGAGGGTATTTTTCCATGGCAGAAATTGAGAGAAGGGCAGGTAAGTAATGACTCTGCTCATGGAGAAACTTAAAGAATGGCTTTGGTGTGAAGGCCTGGAATTGAGACTATGGGTTATGTCAATCCTCCTGGGAATTACCTGATTTTGCTTCAGGAGTTAACTGATTACCTTCAATTCATGTGAGAGTAGGTGCAGCTATAAGGTGCATATTTATTTATTTATTTTAGAGCTCTTTCTGTTTCCTAAACATCTAGTTTGAGCATAAAGAGATCATTTTGCTTTTTATGGTGGAATTTTTCTAGGAACGAAAAAAAAAAATCTAAATTGTCTGCATTTCTTTAGGGGTAAAATATATGAGGAAATTATGAGCTCCTTAAGGAATTATGTCTCTCTTACAACTAAACACTCAACAGAAATAGGGAGTCTTCAGTAGGGACACCAGCCCTGAGAGCTAAAGAGGTCTGTCTGGGGCAAGTAACATAGCTAGAATGGGAATGGTCCCAGTAGAAGACAGCTATTTGATTCAGATCCAGTGAGAAAGTGTAAGACCTGAGAGGCTTCCTCAGAACTGTGATATTTTTTTAATTAACTTGGACCTTACTTCACAAATAGAGTGCACAGAGTAACAGGATTTTCGACATTTTCTTGTATGAAGGTGATTTTGTGTTTGAATTGTTCCCTTTGTATTGTTTCTGTTTTGCATATTTTGTTTTCATTAAAATATCTCTTTTACTGGGAGTAGAATAATTTACATTACTTCATTTCACCTGATTTTATTTATTTTAAAGAATATTATGATGAACTAAAATTATTTTTTTTATTTCATATTGTTTGTCTAGAATCAAAGGTGATAGTTAATGTTTGCACTATCTGCTTATGAAACCAGTATAATTGTAATGGATTTCTATGGCGCTATGCCAATTTACAAAGGCTGAGCATCTGGCCCCTTTTTTATTATGTTCTTACTGACAGTATTTAAGATTTGAAACAAAATACTTATCCTGTCACAACTAGGAAAGCCTCTGGACAGTGATTCCAGAACTATGCCAATTTCCATGTCGTCATATAAAACCACTTATATGTGTGTACCATGTTTGAGCTGGGGTACAGTTAATTTTCTTCACAGTAGCTTATATGTAGTTGTGTTTTGGATTTGTGACCAAAATGATGCTGGTAACACAGGGATGTTTCAGCTGTTGCTGAGCAGAGCTTACCCAGAGTCAAGGCCTTTTCTGCTTCTCACCCCACCCCAGCAGGGAGGAGGCTGGGGGTGCACAAGGAGGGGACACAGCCAGGACAGCTGACCCCAACTGACCACAGGGATATCACAGACCATGTGCTGTTGTGCTCAGCATATGAAACTGGGGGAAAAAGAAAGAAGAGGAGGATATTTGGAGTGATGTTTTTTATCTGCCCCAATCACCATTACCTGTGATTGGGCTCTGCTTTCCCGGGGATGGCCAAACAGCTGCCCATGGGAAATGGTGAATGAATCCCTTGTTTTGCTTTACTTGCATGCATAGCTTCTGCTTTACCTATAAACTGTCTTTATCTCAACCCATGAGTCCTTTCCTTTTTACCCTTCTGATTCTCTCTCCCATCCAACAAGGGGAGAGTGAGCAAATGGCTGAGTGTGCTGAGCTGCCAGCTGGAGTTAAACTGTGACAGTGTTGGCTTTATCTTGAGTGTTTTGTTTATATAACCTGAGCAGAAGTCATAAGCTTACCCAACAAAGGAAGGAGAAAGAAAGAAAGGTTTTCCAACAACATGAGGGAAAGAGACACATTTCCACAAAGCAAAATACAGGGTTGCGGAAAGCTCTGGATGAAGTAATAGTGCTTACTGAATACAGTAGCAAAACTGCTTTTGTCAATATTTTGCCTTGGCTTATTCATCCTACTTGTTTACTAATTCAGCAAGTGGTATGGCTCTCCCATTTTAGAGCAAATGTGTTCAGAGCTACTTGGAGTCCAGTGATGCTGTCTTGTATCATATCAGCCCCCAAAGCCTTGCAGATGCACCTGCCCGTCTCAGTTGTTTGTGGATGAACCAAGTAATGTAATATAAGGGAAATTAAAATAGATATCCTCAAGCCTCAGATCACTTTCACCATTAAGAAAGTTAGAAATGCTAGACTGCTCTGATTTTTCTAAATGGTGGCACTGCTCTGAATAAGGAATAAAGTCTTTTAATAAAAGCTGGTGTGCTTTTGGTGATTTTTTTTTTTCCCATAATCAGGGCATGAGGTAACAGTGGTATTTAAGCCTGGAGAGAGGACACCTACTACTGTATGTGTAAATATAGTTACAGTGCCATCTTCCTAAAGTTTCTCAGTTATAATCCCTGATGGAATGATGTTACATTATGTAACAATGCATATGCTATATGAATTCAATTTCTGTACCGTCATTCTTAACACTTGTTGAAATGCTTCCACATAGCCTTTTACACAGGTTACCCAGTGTTATTCGGTCAGCAAGAAGAACAGATCAGAGACAATGTTATCCCTTTCTGTCTTCCTCACATTGGACACTGGTGTTTCTTTTTGGGCTCAGGGGGAAACAAACTGCACTGAATGTAGAGTACCATGAGAAAATTCTTCTTGTTTTTTAACTTAATTGGTGTTTTTCTATCCACATAATTTGGGAACAAAAATGAATTGTGATTTTGAGCAGTATTTTTCTCTTTTGATAATATCCTTCATTCAAGGCCTTGGCTAAATGCCCTTATATAGTCCAAGTACATTGACATATTAGCCAGGTTTCCCTTAATTTTATTTTTAATCAAGCAACATCTTTTACTGTCTTCTTCTGACCTACTTTCTATCAGCTACTGCAGCTATATCAAAGGATTCACCTTTCCCTTTTTCTATATTGAGCTGGTAAAAATACTGTTTTTCTTCCTTATTGTGAGTGTGGATAGAATAGAAGAATTGATCTTGTTTACTTGCTCTAGGAGAAACACTACCTTCATTTTGGTCTTCATGTCATTTTCTGGATGGAAATATCGAAACAAAGTACCTAACTAAAGAATCCCCAACAGACTGACTTCAGAAGGATATCTAAAATAATAACGATGAAAGACTGATGTTGAATATAGATATATTAGAAGGTGAAAACATGCCCCCTTCTGTCTGCAAAAAATGAACTAAAAGAAGCAAACAAACATCTAAATCAAACCCCATTTCTTATTGTGTGAACTAATGTTCTAGAAGTCATTTTATTTTGAAAGAACATCATCAGAATTTCTTGGAATATAACAAGCAGAGATGACAACTGGAAAGATGACAATCAGAGTGGGAAGGATGGTTACACACCCATAAGTAAGCAGTGGACAGTCCTGACCTGACACAATCTAAAATAACAACAACTTTTCTGCACTCCTGGCAGAACTAAGGCCCATGGAACATGAGTAAAAACAGCACGGTTTGTAAATCAGATAGACAGAAAGCATGAAAGGGATCTTTCTAATACCAAAAGTTCAAGAAATCTGCAGGTCCAATATTTATTTCCCAGCTCAATAAAAATCTACTTAGAATTCTACTTCTTAGCATTAAGCATAAGAAGGAAAAGTCCTGTTCACCTTGAACTTCATTAATTTCATATCATAGAATAGATGTAAACATAACGTGTAGAGTTTCACATATATTTGGTTACAAGTCTTTCCTTCACCGGTTCTTTTCCAGATTTTTAAAATATTTTGTTTTCCTGTCTGGCTTTGTGAATAAGTGACTAAGTAATTTGAGAGAATTAGGCAAACAGGCACACTGACTGTGAAAATATCTTTGAAGTTTGTAAAAAACTTCAGAAAAAATAAAAATGTAATGTTGAATGAACTACTACCAAATATGGGGTAGAGAGATTAGTAGACATAGGGTTTGAGAAAAAAATCCCAGATACTATGCATGAATCTTGGAATTCCTTTCATGCCATAATACTGACAGACTATTTAATTTCTAATAATATTGCAGTCTGTTACGGACTGCTCACTTGTCTTTACATCTTCTAACTTGAAAAATGCTAGAAAACAGGAAAAGTTCAGGTTTGGCTTTCTTGTATTTAATTTTAATCAGAGCAAGTATTGGTAGAACGAGCTCCCAGAAAATTTGGACAAAAGACTCTGCCTTGAACATCAATATTGTATTGATCTGTGGCACGCATACAAAAAACATCACTCCTACTATTTTTCTCCTACTGTTTTTCTCTATTTTTCTTTAATGTGTGTTAGCAAGATTCTATGTTTTTGAAGATGGAAGAGAGTTTTAAAGGTCATGTACACCTAAAATTTATCAAAATACAGAAATACTCCAAAAAAATCTAAATTCTGTGCTCTTTCTTAAAATAATGCAATATAATTTGTGCTTAAAAGTATTTTTTTTTGTATTTTTTGTGTCTTTGTAGATGCTAAAATGACAGCAACCACATAAACTCCCTGTGGATATTGAAAAGTAGTTAACTGGTAAAAATGAAAAGAAGATAAAAGAAAAAATCAACAAAATACAATACTGCAAATTGAATTGCACTGATTTTTTGTATATGACATAAAAAAATATTTTGATTGCTATTACTGTAGGTCTATGACTGCCATTCCCATTTAAAGTCTAGACAAAACAGGGCAATCAATAAAGCTATTGTGTGTGATTGTTCTGTGCTTAGATTTTGTACTTTTTGTGGGTTTCACTGCAAAGAAAATACATGCCCAGACACTACTTGAGTAGTGTTGATCTCATTGTCACACAGAACAATTGTGAATTGCATACTTCTCTTCCCAGATTAAAATGGACAGTATAATTTACATTTGCTAATGAAAGCTTTCTTCTAGATAAATAAAGTAAAATAAAATTCAATTAAATTGAATTAAATTAAATCTTGACATTTAATATTAAGCTATACACACAGATACTTTCTACGTCATCAAAAAGTGATATCAATCTTCAGGCAATTATCCATACCATTGTAAGGCAGATATAACATGGAGATGTCCTTCCTTTAGAATGCATAGTTTAGGTTAGATATTTTCTTTCCAGAAGAATAAAAGAGGTAAAAAAAAAATCAAAAAATCAAAAAATCCTCATTCACTTCATCTTATACTTTTATATTTAATTACACTGATCTAGGGATTTCACCATGTAAGAAAAAAGGTCGGGGGGTGGGGGGGGGAAGAAAAAGAACAGTTAAAGCTTGAGAATGACATTTTTCTCCTTTCATTATTCCCAAATTTTTGGTATATACCTACCTGCCACTCCTGGTAACATCTGAACCACTTTGGCGTCCGGATGAGGATGGAGAAATATGGGATGCCCATGGAACAGACTGTTGAGGAATCTCAAAATCATGATTGACTTGTATTCATTTCTCCTAAATGCCACCCCATTATCCCCATCTCTTTACCAAGACTTCTATAACACATTATTGCCACTGGAATTAGGTTTAGACACTAAAGAAAATATAGGAAGCTTCTATTTGATATTCAAAATATTAAATTTATTACAAATAATCACATTTGAAAAACTGAAAGAGTAAAACATTTGGGTGTGAATATAAAAATAAATTAAATATATTTCCAGTGGTTTTGCAATTTGAGAATAGATTCTTTCTAGCAAGTAAAAACCCTGAGTAATTCCCTTCTTGCATTTGGAGTGTTGGTGAGTTTTGTGTGCTATATCTAATAATAATCAGAAACACAATGATTGTGTCACAGGTATTTTCTCTTGACTTTCATCAGCATTTGTTTTCACATAGTTTGTATTACCATGCAGTGTCTTTGTGATGACAACCTTGTGGGAATGCATGAATAAAATTGCCTATGGACTACCTAACAGTACGTTGAAATAAGTAAATGGATTTCATTGTTAAATGGAATCCTGCTAAAATTGCTTTGACTGTATCAGGGCTTAATCCTCACAGCTACCGACCTTCATTCAATCATTCACTATGACTGAATATCGATTTTAGAGACACCTACCTTCAAAAAAACTTCAAGGAAAATGAGCACAATTTGATATAACATCAAGGTGGGAAACTAAAGTAGGAAAAAGAAAACCTTTATGTATTAGTTGTGTATATGGCTGCATCATAATCAGGGGGAAGAAAAACAGGGTCAGTGCAACTGCATCAATATCATATTTTATCTAAGGCACAATAGCCACTGCATTGTTTTAGCTGTTTTATGTCCATTTGCTCATACTGTCTATCCAGCTGCATGAATGTTATTGTGGAGCAAACCTCAAAGCATATCCTAACACAAGCTGGTTCCTTTCAGAAGTCCCATTTCCAAAAATCACACTTCAATATTGTAAAGAAATATCAAATCTGGGATGCAGTAATCCTTGAAAATTTTCCAAAACATTTACTACTCCTACTGTACTTCATAAATGACAGGAGGGCTGCAGCCAAAAAATCCCAAAAGATTAATAATAGAAAATGCACCAGAATCAAATGAGGGACAAAAATTATTGAAAGAAGATGATAGTGAAGTCCTTACACCATGACAAATTCTAAAATGTGACTAAAACTTAATTAAAGCATTAGAAGTTTTTCTGAGCATTGAAAAATGTGCTTTTTAGAAAAGGGGCTAAAAGTAGATGAATCATCAAAAGAATGAGTTTTTTTAATGTGAGGTGCAATTCTAGACATCTTCACAAACTAATTACATTTTGTCATCTCATGGTTTACTTATGTTCTGCTTTCTCTTAAGTAGATATCTTAAGTAGCTGCTCTTACTGTGTATGTCCTGCCAGTACATATTACTTTGCAAGCATTTCTTTTAAATTAGAACAAAGCTGAATCTCAAAATTCTTCTCTAGAAAGATAATTGTACTGTACAGAAAGAAGTGGAGGAGAAGAAACAGGACAAATAAAATGGCGTGGTCTGATCTTTGTTTATGAGAACATTTTCCCATCAGCTTTCTCTGGAAAAAAAAAGATTTTCATTTTGACTTAAAAATCAGTCAGAAAACATTGCTTAGCACATATTCTTCCCTGTCAAACATTTCACTGATGCTTCATTCTGTAGACAGCTTAATAAAAGGTATTTCACCCTTAGCATGTTACTGAAGTTGTGTGTCATTTTCTTTCCATTTCAGATGACATTTGTGGAAGCATGAGTCTCAGATACCTTTTAAGTACATAACTATTAGAACTGTTAACTCCTTTCTTTCAGCATGCTTTACAGAATAGAGAAAAAGGAAACTGTGAACAGTGTTTTCTCTTGTGAAGATCATTTGTGATAACGGGACAGGTCTTAACAGTCAGCAATATTTAAAAGATATGAAAGTTGCATATTTTCCTCCACTTTTTGAGGGTTTCTGAGAGGGTTGCAACACTCCAATACATGAAAAGAACTTATTACAAGAGTTGTCTGTGTCTTTACATATGATTTTTTTCACTACAGCATAAAAAGCAAACTATATACATTATATTTTATATGTAATATTGATAAACTAGTTTTGATTTCCCAGTCCCCTTTTAGGAGTAGTGGTATGAGCATTCAGAAGCTGAGAGGAAGACATCTCATTAAGGTTATCCAGGGGAGGGCCTTTTTCATTGAAAAAGGGACATTACATAAAGGGGGAAGTGAAAGAAAATCTCTACAAACACAAGGAGAGATACAGCCCTAACAGATGAAGGATAACAGAAGCTATGCCAAGACAAATTGTCCCAGTTACAAGTTGAGGAGCCATCAACAAACTCCAGGGACACCTCTGCAGGCAATCAACCTGGACTTTGTAATTGATAAGAAGGGGGAGACTAGAAGAAATTAATTGGGATTTGCAAGGTGTGAGCTCCCTGGGGCCTGTGGTGTCATCACCTGGAGGCAGTGAGGTCTGAGGGCTAAACACTGGAGTAGGTGGGGGTCTTGGCCCAGCCACTGGGTTGGGAATGGGATGTGTTCCAAGTGTCAGCTGCTGGAGGAACTGGGGTAGAGTGAGGTGAGGGAGGGGCTCTGCGCTGGCAGCTGGAGATGGACCATCAGTCTCAGCCCAGTGCCAGATGCTTAAGTTTCTGTATCTTTCCCAAACCTGATGTTAGTCTGAGTGTGTGCCTGGTTGAGTGAAAAAACCTCAAGCTGGACCAGGGGCAGACAAGTAGGATGCCCTTGATCCAGCAGGGGTATCAGGCAGGCAAAAGGTCTGTGCTGGTATTTGGGGGAGATCTGTGATTATGGGCTGCCTATGAGATGAGTGTTTGAAAGTGTTTGTGTTTGCTGGAAAGTGAGTAGGGGACCCATGAGGCAGGTAAGAAACACAGGATGTGGGCAGGCATGTTGGACAGGCAGAAGGGCCACACCATACTCAGAGGATTCATGTCTGTGCTTGTCAATCTAGAAAACATTGCACAGGTGCCTTCACTAGCGACCTTCAGCCCAGACCAGAGGAAGAGTCTGTACTGATATTTTAGTCTGCCCTGTATGTGGATGCAGTTAAATGTAGCCCTCTTTCTGTGCCTGGATGTGTTACAGGTGCTGCCATTTTCTTCTCTGTCCATGTCTGTACATCTGTGTGTATCTGAGAAATGCTCTCAGCAAACCAATTGAACTTTTAAACAGAAAAGGGCTGCCCAGTCTGGCATAGAGACACCAGGAGCCTCTGGATGGGCTTCAGTGGCCAAGAAGAAGAAGAACCCATCCCCAGAACTTCTGGAAGAAGCAGCCCTCAGCATTTAACACTAATGTGCTGTCAAAGGATGCTTCCATTTTTTGCCTTCTGACAGCAAAAGGTACCATGGTTATCTGTCTTTAGAATCTAATTATATGTTTGATACTTTATACAATTCCTGGACATTCTCTGTCATTTCGAGTCCTTCATTTATTCTTGGATATTTCATTTTACTTCTGAAGTTTCTCATCCCTTCATTCCTACAATACAGTAAGATGATCTTTGGTATACTTTAGCAACCTTACCCCTTTTTCCCTCATAATCTTCTCTGCTTTCATTTTTGTCTCGCCACTTTGGACTCTTATTCTACCTTAAGCACAAATAATCATTAATTATAATCGCTTCCTTATTTTTCAGCAGTTAATTAAGAAGGTATAAAATGGGCTTCTTCTTTGGCAGGTATTTGCAAATATCCCAGATATTTAAGTAAATATGGATTACTTAAATCAATTGCATTATCTTTTTTTCCCCATCTTTCTCTTCTCCCCGTGATTCTTATAGAAATTGTGTAAAAGAGGGGTTTTTTTTTGCAGTGCCATGTCACTAAGTACATGGTAGAGACCTCCATATAGACTTAAAAGCCTGCATCTCATGTGTCTTGAATGAGTTAAACACAGCTCCCTGTGAAACACTGATGATGGAGACATTAAATGAAGAATAATTTTTAAAGACTGCCTCCTTTCAAGTTCTAATCACAAGATAGAATGAGTTGGACTAATTACAATGGCATTATAACAGCAATGTAATTCTGTGTGTTTCAAACAATTGTCAAAACCACAAAAGCTTGGAAAGCTGAAAGAAGATGAAAATTGTTAGATGCACTGTATAAGAAACTAGATGGTAGTTGTTTTCAAAAAAAAGTTCCTAAAAATATTTCTTACAACAAATTTACACTTTTATCTATGAATTAATGGGCATAACCTATCTGTCAATGCAAAGGACAATTCACATAACAGGAAAGTGAATCACTCTACATTATACATGTACTATAATTCTTTATATGCATAGAAAATTATTCAGATACATGAAATAGTAAGAACCAGTTGGTAAAATTAAAACACATAAAATACAGAATGATCAAACAGGAAAGAAATAGCATTGGATTTACAAGACTTCTTAAATGGCAAATAATAAAAGATATGGAAATACATGAAAAAAATATTCAGGAACACTGACAAAGTCCCTGGGTTTTATAGAATTCACTCTTCAAAGCCTTTGAGGAGTCAGGGGGATTTTTTAAAAAGTAATCTATTCCACTCCTATGACAAAAAACACAAGGATACCAAGAAGCTGAATCACAACACAAAGGTCTGATTCTTATTTCTATGTTCATTTGTTGGGGTTTTTTTTCCAGATTCCATACTAGTTCCTTATAAATTTAATGATTTACAATAAAAGACCGTGTTCAAAAATAGATTTGAACCACAATTTCTGTATTTTTATATGTGGCTGTGGTATTTCCAATGTTACCTGCTTTATGTGATTTCATGAATGTCATTTTCCAATTATTTGTTTATATGTCTGTAGTGTTCACGGGCTTCAATCCCTATCAAAATCTATCAGTGCCATGGATATTGCAGTACAGCCCATTCTCAGATAAACTTAAAATTAGAATAGTCAGAAGACAGGATAAAGAGAGAGTGGATTAATTCACAAAGATCTGAATCTGAAAATAGGCAGGTTTTCTTACCATGTAAATACTGGCATCTTGGAGTCTGTCACCATCTCTGAATGCAGTACATTCCCTCCACACTCATCCAGGGACTGAGCCCTCCTCCCCAGCCCAAGTAATGTAGCATGGCCTGGGTCCACTCTGCTTCAAGTGGAGGGTAATTAGTAATACAAAGCACCTGTCTCAGACCTTTTCCAGCTTCCAGGTGGTGCTTTGTGGCTCGCATAAAAAAATAATAGTTATTTTGTGCCCACACACAAGATAACTATTATTGTGAGCTTTCCCTAGTTCAAAGTGTTGTAGTAATACATTGTGAATTTGCTGAATCCAAGTTAGAGAATGGATTACCTGAATTCCTACCAGTCAGACTCTTGTTATGGTTCAAAGGAGCAGATAGTGAATGCCAAGAAGGAATTTTATTTTGGTCCAAGTCTTACTAATCAAATCAAATAATTATTTTTAGACCAGTTATCATTATATTAATACTTGTATTTTAAACAGGTAAGTTGATATATCTGCTCAAAATTTCTAGAATTCGCCCTGCTGACACCCTTCAAGACCTGTCTGACAATTTAGATCAATGGTTCAGGCTGTGAGGGAGGGCTATGGCAATCTTTGGCATTCCAGGTTCTTCAGGAGGATGGCAATGAGGATAGTGTTGATGGTTTCTTTCTAACCCCTCCAGGATCTTTCTCACATTTTTTTTGCTCTCATGTTTTATTTATTGACCTGCAAGTGCACAGTACATCAAAATTCACACCCACAATCACCATATGTAATGTTTTGCACTTGTTGTGTACTTGTTCTTTGTTCTCTGTTACCTCCAGAACTGACTTTACTCAGATCCTGATGTTGCACTCTTTTTGTGACTGGTTAATTGGGCACTGGTGAGTAGTTCACAGCCCAGGAGCCATTTGATTTCACTGGAATTACATGGGGTTATTTTTTCCCGTATTTATTGTACACATTTGTCCGTATTCAATTTTTCTCCCCTAATAGACTACCTTAGAAATACTTATCAGAGAATGTAGAAGGCTGCAGGAGCTTTTAAATTACTTAAACCATTTCCTCTTCAGTAGCCTTGATTTTTGAGTGAAGCCCATCTCAAAATTAGAAGTGTTCAATGGCAACCTATAAACTACATTAAGCCCTATTAACTCATTGGAGCAACCTATTTTGGCAGATGTGCTCATCCAGAAAATAGAGAACATAAAATTCAATGGCTTTTTCCCACAGCATCAGACAAATTTAAGCCACTCATAACATCAATTTACGGAGAAGTGGCAGACTTATAAATTACTTGAGCTTTATAGGCAACATGAAGCAAACATATGGTGTAAGGTATTTGGAAAGGCATTTATGAGTCCTGTAAAAACGCTGTAATGAAGTTCTAAACAGTTTATTCCTGGGTACTTTTTCAATGTTGTATAAGTTCCTAGTTCTTGGGTCATCTTTCAAGCACAATTCAATATTATCAACGTATTTCTCAGTGTTCAGGACCAATTTTGTGCAGTCTTTTTTTTTTATTATTTTAGCTGACACTTAAATATATTTTTTTTCTTTTTTAATTTTAAAAATTAATTCAAGATTACTCTGTTGCTAGTCTCAGAAAGCAAACAATTCTCATTCTTGAAAATACATTAATTGAATATGTAAAATATTTTATATTTTATAGGCTGTTTGCTGCACAATTAGACAAAATAATCATTCATGAATACTGAGAAGAGTAAATACTTCAATGCAAATAAGTCTGAGCAAAGAAGTCCATCAATGCTTTTTATTTTGGTGATGGATCTTTCTCTGTAACCACTGGCACTGTAGTGTGTTGACCCGTTCTGTGAGCACTGCATGGGTCCTTGCTCTGCAGAGCTGCTGCTCACCCTTGACTGTGGCCGTATCTGCACTGTTTGATCCTCAGTATCACTCAGGAAGGCAGCTCAGTTTTTCAGAGTTGACACATAAGTTTCTTGCTTCAGGAAAATACAGAAATGACAGTCATAATGCTGTGTATGAGACAACAAACAGAATTCAGAAGGTCGTGTCAGCTCCAATTCAAATCAAATTATCACAGTTATCCTTAGCCCTGAATTAGCCTTCAACCTTTCTCATGAAATGACAGTTTAGGGGAGGATTCTTGGCATTGGTGTGTGCTAAAGGATATATATATTTTTAGGACCCTCTAACCTAAATATAACAACTAATGATAGTACATTCTTAAACATCAACTCCTAAATTTTTATACAATTTTTAAAAACTACAGAGAAAGGTTTGAACATAATGCTTTTACAGAAGCTCATTACTACTCCAGAGCTACAAAATACTTTTGTGAATCCCTTAATTTAACAATGACACCTGTTGAAAAAGCATTGCATATGTAGACACTTTTTAGTCTTTACTGATATTTCATTTAGAAGTCTTATCCATTTGGGTGTTTGATTCTGTCCTTGTACTGCTTTTTGGGTTGATACAAGAGTCTCTGGGGATGTACTGTAATTTACTCTGGGGATGTACTGAAGTTTACTCTTCACTAAGAGTTAGGTGTCATTTTACTTCATTTATTTCAGAATTAGATAACTAAAGTTTCTGTGATATGGTTTATTTATGAAAACTGGTGTTCTGAATCTTTACTTGTATCACATTTTTCATTGTGGGTCTAAGTCATGATGAAAGTTGATGGGACAAGATAATTTTTCCACTCAATGAATTCAAAAGAAAATCCACATACCTATTTAAATAGAAGCTTATGATAGTTAATTAAGTTTTTTCACTATCCCTTCAACTTTTATTTCAATCACAGTCCCCATATCAGCATAAACCATAATCTATTGTATGTAATAGTAATAATAATAATAGTTTTAAAAGAACCTTGCAGAAATATAGTTTGACAATAGGGTCGCTCAGTACAGATCAAAAAATAAAGACAGAAAAGCTTATGTCATGATAAGAATATAAGAACATAAACAAGAGTATGAAAGCAAGATCTCTGCTTGGTATTTTGTCTCTGCTGTAAGCAGATGTCAGGGGAAGGAGGTGAATGGGGTAAGGGTGTATAGCACTTCCCCTAATTCTCTTTGATACTCCACTATATTTCCCTTAGAATTCCTGAGGTAGATATGGTTTGTGTAATGTATATTTCACTTTATAAAAGAACAGAGATTCCTGTCGAACTTCACAGAAACTGCTGAAGTATTTGGCCTCTGCCACCACCATTGCTGAATGGAGGGACAAGAGTTGATTTCACTTCTTGGCTTTAGAAAATGTCTACCTATGATTTTTAATTTTCTGTAGAAAGGAAATTTAAGCTGAAATTTAAGCTCCAAACAAGGCACTTTTTATAATTATTTTCTGCTCTGAAACTCAACTTCAGAAACTCAACTAAAAGACATGAAGTATACAATGAATGGTTATTAATGTTTTTTTTTTTTTTTTTTAATAAATAAAGCCTACAATATTCAGCCTGTAGTTTATGAATGGGAATTGCAATGATGGGGTGGTATAGTCAAAATTCATCTCTATATTCAGTTGGTGCTCTTCATATTCTGGGTGGCAGCTTATAGTAATTGCAGTAGAATAAATGAGAAAAATAGTGTAGGTTCAGTTTAAATACATAATTAACTCACTTGTTTGGCCTAACTTTGATAAACCTCCTCCTAAATGTTTTTATCTATTCTTCCTCTAAACTTTTGACAAAAATCTTGGGCTGCAAAAGAACCTTGCTCTTACTGGATGCTAAGCTGTTTTCTTTTTTATTCACTTAGCTTGTTTTTAAGTCCCATTATGATTCCAGGCTCTATTATAAATGCATCTTGCTTTAGCAAATTCAGTGCATATAGCAAAGTGTTGGTAATTATGCTGGAAGCAGATAGGGATTTAAAACATGAAAGTGCCTCTAACTGTACAGGCTTTAAAAAAGAAAAACAAATAGAATATCTGAATTCTGCATCTTAGACATGTGGAAGAACATCATGGAAAAAAGTGATGGTAATGTGTGTCCCTGACACATAAGCAGGCAGAGGGTGTAGATGGGTCAAGATCAGTGCTGGACAGCTATCTGTCATTCACTTTAACAGCTCAAACTTATTATAATACAGATTAAAATATCTCCACGAAAAATACCTGGTGCTCATGGTCTCTGTGATGGCAACAATCCTAACTGTATGGGCAGCTTGTCTGTTCTCTGAAGTCCTGGTGTGAAAGAGACTCAAAGCAAGAATTGAGGCTGCACTTTCTTTAGTAGGATATTTAGTAGGACATTAGAAGCAGGATAATATTTCTAAGGCTTCCATAAAAAAAATTTCTTTGCCTTTTTGGAGTAAAACACAGAGTGAAAAAAGGAAAGATGAACAATTTAAGGCAGATACATATCAAAGATGGAATTCCTTGCCTTAAAAGTCACTTTGGGTTAGAGATGCAAGTCTCATCAGTCACCAATACTAAGAGTGAGATTATAAAAGAACCCAAATCCAAGTAAAGAAAAGAAAAGGTTCTCAATGGAGACGTACAGACTTTTAAAGGTATGCAAAAAATCATGACAGAAATTCTCCTGGTTTTACTTTGTTGAACAGCTTTTGACCCATTCCTATTTTTGCTTTGATCAGCAAGATTTACTGCTCTTCAGTGATGAAGATGAAAAGTGCAACATAATAAAAATTGCCATTGTTTTACACCTAAAATGACAAAAAACTCCCATGTGGGCTTTAAACACATTCTATGAAATGAACTTACTCATATAGTCTCTATTTTTAAAACACTTTTATTGAAATATAAACTTTTTATTGTTGATTAAATATATATTTACTAGCTAAGTGACACAAATCAAACCAGAATTATTTGAAAGATAGCAAAGGAAGCAATATTTACAGTAGTGAATGAAAGTATTTATTGTATGAATACTGCCTGTTGTAGGTCTATCTTGTAGACATAAAACTGTCTGCTGTAGATAGCTGCACAGAGTTGACAGAAAATTAATATCTTCATTGTAGTTCCATAAAAAACCTATTTGTATAATTTTACTGTTTGCCATCTTTAAAATGTTCCCTCTCTGGAAAATTCAGTCCTTAAGGACATTAAAAATAATAAAGTAGAAATTTCTGAATACCTAACAACATAAAATCAAGATATAGATTTTTCTAGTGAATATAGACTGTGAAATTCATTGTTCAGGATGAAGCTGGGAGACATGAGATGGAAATGATTATAAGGATATTAAAAGCTTGTAATTATTCAGAGACTTTTCAGAGTTATATCACCTAATATCATATCTATTTCAGACATCAAACTAAATGTAAATTGGACTAGGAAAAAAATTCATGGGGACTTATTTTGCCAGAGTGCTCAACTGAATTTGGGTGCTGATGGGTAAGAATTTGTCTCTGTACATTTTCTGTTGCTCCTCAAAGGAGATGAGATATTAAATTAAACAATATCTGGTAATATCAGTAATTTTCCTGGTTTTTTTTCTGGGATAGTGTTAATTTTCATCCTAGCACCTGGTATAGTGCTGCAATTTGGATTTAATATAAGAATAATGTTAAAAAGAAACTTTAGTTTGTTTACTCTAGTAGCTTTAGTTGTTGCTGAGTAGTGCTTACCCTTAGGCCTTTCCAGTTCCCCAGGCTCTGCCAGTGGAGAAATGCACAAGAAGCCAGGAGGGAGCATGGCCAGGACAGCAGACCCGAGCTGGTCAAGGGGATATTTCACACCACAGAAAGTCATGCTCAGCATATTAACAAAGAAGTTGGCTGGGGGCTGCTGATCTCTGCTTGGGGATGGGCTGGTGTTACTTGTTTCTCTTGGGTGCCATTCCTCTCTCTCTTTTTATTTATTATTATTACTATTATTACTACCAATAATAATAAAAATAATAAAAATAATAATAACAACAATAACAATAATGATAATAGTATCATCATAGCCATTATTTTCAATTATTAAATGTTGTCTCAAGCCATGAATTTTACCTGTTATTTCCAATTCTCCTCCCCACTGAGGGTAGGGTGACAGAGTGAGCAAGCAGTTGTATGATACCCAATGGCTGGGGTTAGATGACAAGCACAGTGCAGCACAAAATTGTTTATTGAAGGTGTTTTAAGTTTGAAACTAACAAACTAACTTAGATGGTGAAGAGTTCTGGATAATTACATGCTTTCAGGTTATGCTAGTGACCTAGAGTGAAGTCCCACTAGATCTCAGCTCATGTAGGTGTTTCCACAAGTCTTCCCAGGTATGGAAAATTGGACTGGGGAAGAGATTCACATCTATATTTTTTTTAACTAAAATTAATTTTTTTTAAATTAAAAAAAAATTAATGTCTCCAGAGAGAGAAATAAAGACATAACAGTTCCTGGCATGTATTACAAAGGGGAGAGAAAACCTGAAATAGGCTAAAAGCTCTTTTACATATGAGAAGCACTGCTAGCCTACTCCACCAATTAAATCCATAAGAAATTACTTATTTTTAATACAATTCTGTTCATAAAATCCATTAGAATTATGAGATAAAAATAGATACACATCCAGACAGGTCTCCTGGCCACTAATGTTTAATTATCTGTTTATTAGATAAGCCATCTTTTATGGAATCTTCCCAATATTATACTTTACAATATTATTCAAATGGTTGGTAGATTATTTTGACTATTATGATGTTTTAGAATTAAATTTAGGATCTATCACTAATGTTTGTATGACAAAATGGACAAGATATGCATTTAGACACTAATAAGGTTTCTCGTTTCTTACAGTACATTTGGAGGAGAGCTTTGGACAGAATGCCTTTTCAAACATGACATACCTGATACCGCGTGCTTTTAGAAACCAGTTAAAATTTTAAGGGCACATTCAAGGTGTGTCAGTTCCAAGAAATTAGGTGTCAGGTCTTCTAAATGTTCCTTTCCTGCTGTTCCTGCTACACTGCAGTGCATCCTGTTGTGTATTACTAAGAACAGGGTTAATCAGTATTTTTAACGAGGATGACCATAACCTGTCACGCTCATATGATGTGACATCTAAGAATATGCCCAAATATGACTTTTTAAACAAAAAAGGAAATTTATTTTAACAAAGTGAAGAAAATGTCTGTGTGTTCTGATGCTTGAGCAGAGAGCAAACATGTCAGTGTCTGTTTTTAATGGGAAGTAAAAGAGTGTTTTGAGCTACCACTTCTGGCTATCTTCAGCCATCTGGAGTACCCATGATACAATCATGAAAAACTCTATAAATCAATGATAGACTTCAGGTGGTTACAGACAAGTCAGATCACTTAGGTCAGATCTATTGCTGGCAAGATTTTTAATTAATACATATCATGTCACCATAAATAAACCAAAGAACAAGGACATCTAATTTTAAAAGCACATTAAAGAATATGTTTGGTTTTCCTGTCCAAAAGAAAGATTCAATGACACTTAAAATATCTTATCTGCATGTACTTGATAGAAATTTCCTTATGTTTCTTGAGACTGCTATTCATTCTTTTTTCTAGCTCTGTCTTCTAAGCTAAATGAAAGTCAAAATAACCCAATTAGCTATTAACAAGACCAGCATTGTAAGTGACTTCATTTTTTAAGTCAACTAGTTATGACAATGTCAAGCATCACAAACAAAAGAACACACTAACATTCTCCTTGGAAATCAGAAAAAAAAGCAAAACACAGAATTCATTATCTTTCTCCTGGGGCATTCAATGTTAATGTATCTGCCAATCATTTTAAAACTATGACCACTGTACAGTCTCCCTAGGCAAATTTTTAATTTATATGCAATTATATCACAGATGTACTTTCCATATCTTACATAAATAAGTTGCTAATATCTCCCAAGATTTTTAACAAATTATAGAAAGACTGTTTTATTAATAAATCTGTTATAATTTAATGGTTCTACTTGTCACCAGGTCATAGTTTTTGCTGCATTCCTTTAGGGAACCAATGCTGTACAAATTCTAAGTAAATTAGTTTAAATGAAAACAAATTAACAGTGAATCATGCAAGCTGACCTTTACCTATTAGTTGTAATGCAAGATTATTATCTATAAGTCAGTAAATACTGCAGGATAAATGATTCATTTAAGCTTTATTCACATTAATGAGAAGTGAATTTTAATTCAGCAAAATATCCTTAGTGGATTTCATTGTATGAATATTATGAGTAGAAAGGAGACATATGAAAGTCAAGGAGAGGAGGAGGAGATCTCCTAGAATGGGTGGAAAAGACACAGGGCAGGACAAAACTGCCATGTTCAAGCTCATACAGCTCTATATGGACTTTGGGGGACACAAGTATACGTGCCCAAGGCTTCTCTTTATTGACAATCAGTGATCTGTTACAACACATCAGATTAGTTAGCCAGGCACTTTGTGACTGCTCTGTCAAAGATGGCATATGCTAAAAATCAGTCATTTCTGGCTTTAAAATATGCCCCAGAAGCTGCAGGTCCCAGATGTGGCAGACTGTCAGTGTGATCAAGTGTTTTGTTGGTGAACTGCCATCCAGAAAATTGTGCTCCTGGAGGAAAATAACAGGTACCAGTGGTACCTGAAAAATACAGGAAGATTTTAGCTACTGGATGTATGGTTTTCTTAAAAAAAATAGGCGTGTTGTATGGAGGTGGTTAGTATGCTTGTCATAGATATGAAGAAATGAAAGGCTCAATGAAAAAGGAATTCAAACTCACTACAGGTCATTAATGTTTTATATCAATAGGATAACTAGTGTGTAAGACATGAGTCACGACTGCAGCAGGTGAAATGAACTGGAGTTTGACTAGAAAGCAAGAACTGATCAGCATTTTTGGATGGAAGATTATGGCACAGCTAAACAAGCGGGGCCATCTTTTTATGTCCTGTCTTACTGTGCAGAGAGGGCAAGATCTTTTCTCTTTCCACGTAGATGACTTAGAAAAGCTACTAGTTCTATGGAACATTAGTTTTTGATGTTTTGTGCTTGTATAGTGCTCTCTGCAAGTTGCAGACCTGATTATGAAGAAGGTCCATAGGCACCATGATAAATAATAAACAAAGAGTAATGTCAGAAAGAGTGCTGATAATATGATACCAAACAGGTATTTTCCTCTAGGATTCAGGAGGGAGTGTAACTTCATAACTGTCACTAGAGAGGGCTGTTTTTCATAACAAATAACTGTTGTAATCAGTTTGTTTCTGTGCCAGGTAAATTTTCTTCTGTGCTCCTTGATGTGCTGTTGTAATCTATTACACTGGCAGTTACACTGGCAATTCTGAGTAAACTTAGGATGTTCCTGAGAGAACTGATTTTTTATCCAAATATGCTTAAGGCTTCCTTTTTAGTAAATTTTGGATTTCAAGATATTCCCCAAAATGTGGTAAGGCAGAGTTCTTAAAAAATAACTTTAAAAAAATATTTATTTCATTTTTCTTGTCAATGCATTTCTTCTGCCAGTATGGTCAGGACAAGCTTATCTCTTAGTCTAGCTGTTCATCCTCTGGCCATTTTCACTGGGCTTTTTCCATGGCAATTTCCATGATGTTTTTAATCTTTTCTATTTTGCACCTAGTTCTGTCTTTTTCAAATTTGGTTCATACTCACAGGCTCCAAAGTTCTCTTAAGATCTCTTGCTCATTATGCTGCACAGCTGTCAATAGTGCACACCATTGTGGGATACCCTAAAAATTAGTACTGATTAACCTGATCATGTTTCCATGTCTAATTATTTTTAGCTTTTCAGAATCCCAAGGAGAACTTGCTTTGAATTTAGCATATCAGACTCAAGGTCTAAAGAAAGTAATTTACCCGATTAGACCACAAGAGAGTGGCTATTTGAATCACCTTCTGCTTAATAATTGAGAAGGTTTGAGTTCATCCTATCCCAAGAAATGCACTTACTTCCTCATGTGCTCTTTTAGTTGATGACAATAGGTAAGCATTTTAATGTCAGAAGCTTTACAGAGGTCTCATGTATGTCCAGATCACCTGACTGGGGCTGTGCAGCCTTTTCAGCTGTGCTTCTTTGGACACAGTACATTATATATACATATATATATATATATGCATGTTACACTTATGCACGTGACACCTACATGATGTATGCAAACAGGGCACCTTATAAAAAGGTATTTGGAAAAGTATACCTGAATGGCAGGCATCTAGACATAAGATTGAGACCTGACCTCTCAAACATGGAAAGTACCTGCACCTGTTTTGTCCTTTATGAAGTTTGTGCTCAGAATAATTTGAAGACCCTGGCAGTTGCCAATTCTCAGTCCTAGGATTCATTAATAGAAAGCATTTCTAGTAGAAGAAACAGATCCAGGAGTCTGATGATTGACATGTCAGCCATCAACTCTACAAATGTTTCTGGCTACTTAACACCCATTATTAGCTTTCAGCTGCTGCAATATAAAAAAAAAAGAGATATAAAGGTCTGTCATGGTTCTGCCCTTGCCTCATTTAACTTTACCAGGTCATAGAACAAAGTAATTGAAATTTTACTGGGTAGTACTTTTTATGTGCTGTAAGTGGAAAACACAATTTCATAGTTCTTGACACTCCATGAAAAGCAAAAAGAATAGATTTTTCCAAACACCTGAATATTTTCTTGTTAGGCAGATCAAGTCACCACCTGATTCATGTCAATCTAAAACACTGCAGTGAGATATTTTCCAAGATAATTTAGCAAACTCTCAGAGATAAGACTTAGTTTTTCCTCCTCTGATTGTATTAATTTCTGTGTTATTTCTTCCCTTTAACAAATCTAACCCTGATGTTATTGTTCCTGGATTGCATAATATCAAATAAATCTAATACAAATAAAAATCCTTCATTAACTATTGATCTTTATCAACATACTTCAAACTTTTCTAAAGTAATGCTAAATGACATAAGGAAGTTCTCAAGAATAAAGCTAAAAGCAATTGGGCTATACAGCTGGTGTCAAGAGCCATGAAACTAGGGAATGTGATTTTATCCCACTCTTTATTCCCTTTTCTTGCTAGGAAAGAAATTATTTCCCTTAGAAAATTATGAATGGTATCTACAGCATTGTTACTTCTTTAGTTATAGTGATATATCTCTGCATGATGCAGTCTATACCTGCATGAGCTAAACTAAAGTCATTATTGTTAAACTAAATATCCTTACTTTCTGAGCTCCCTGCTTTCCAACTGACAAGTCCATATATTTCCTTAAAATCTGTTTATTTTAATTGTAGAAGCCGAAGTAAAGCCTGATCAAATAATTTCTCTCCCAGTTTTTCAGAAACCTGCCAGGCTAAGATTTAATTATTTTCATGTGATTATAAACAGCCTTTTTCCACTTAAATTCCTAAACTGCCAAAATAGCTGTCTGAAATACTTGCAGGGTATATCAGGTACAGGATGGATCCCAGCTCCATCCTTCTGGGCTGGGCTGTGGGAGTTCCAGGAGATGCCCACTGAGCAAGTGGGGCAGATGACTGAGCTGAAATGGGTTCCTGGGCTTTGGACAGGAGTGGGAGAAGGCCTGGGAAAGGCTCTAAGGGAGGGTCAATCACAAAGGCTTAAATAAAAGATCTTTGCTAAGCCTAAATAAAAGGTCACTCCTCTTGTCCCACAGTGCCTAGAACACTCACGCCAAAAATGGAAGAATTAGCATAACTGTCTTTACTGGCAGCAGAGACTTTGATCTACTTCCTGAAATTACTGGACTGTATTGTGTTTTCAAGTACAGTCTCTCTTAATGACGTAGTGCCACCCATAGTTCCAGCTATCATGGTTGCAACCTTCTGCCAACTGCTCTTCTCAGAATTATACTGATTTTTCCCCTTGCCAAAGGCAGGCATCGAATTCACTCCAAATTTTATTACAGTTTTGGCAACAAACCCCATAATTTGTTATGAATTCAATTTTTCCTTAGGAAGCCCACCAGGTGTTAATACTATTCTTTTGTTCCTTAGTGATGGAGTACAATAGAGCTGAATCTTGTCGTAGTTAAATTACTGTACATTCAACTCAAGAAGGTTCAGAAACCTCTAGAAATTATTTAGGTTTTCACTGTAATTGAATGAAAGACAGTGGAACTAACCCTACTGACAGAAATGATCCATGGATCCACATCTAGAAGTGATTTTATTTTGGATCTAAATTTTTCTTAGACATGTAGTAGAATAAGCATGTTTGAGTTAATAGGTTGTGAGTGAACAATTAAATTATATAACAGGATAAATAATAGACTTTCTCAGAATGTTCATATGTCTGATATGTATGTGATGAATATCTTGCTTTGAAAAAAAATAAGAGGAATTTTGTGCAATTTCCGAAGTTTTTGCAGCACTCTGTCAATATCCTGGATCTTCACTATTTTCTATTAATTCTTTGCTTGTTTTGTTCTTATAGAAAACTTCACTTAGTGACTGAAACATTAAAAAAAAGTAAAAACCAAAAGTAATAGTTTATTTCTTTTAAGTATTTTCATGCTAACACTACAAAGTTATACAAGAAAATAACTGTTGTCTCAATGTGAATTCATATCTACGGGTATAAAACTGCATTAGTGATCTTTTCTGCAGTGATTACACTGACTCTGGGTGCAAAGAAAATTGTCTTTTTGTCAATCTAAAGCTTTAATGAGTTTATGTCAGAAGACTCTAAATAAATGGCAGAAAATGAGGGGTTGTGGAAATAAAAAGACAGTTTTATGGCAGCTTTCATTTTCTTTCAAACTTTTATTTTAATTCCATTTTTGCTATTTGATAGAATCTTAGAAAGTGAAAGAGACCCTCAAAGATCATCTAATTTCAACCCCTTTGGTGCAGAATGAGATATCTTTGGATGGTCACATACAGAAGGTAGTGGTCAATAGCTAGGAGTCCCAATGGATATCAGAGACAAGTGGTGTCCTCAGGGGTTTGTACTGGGGCCAATGTTATTTAATATCTTCATCAATGATGTAGGCAGAAGGATTGAGTGCACCCTCAGCAAGTTAGCAGTAGACAAGCTGAGTGGTGCAGCTGACACACCTGAAGGATGGGATGCCATCCAGAGGGACCTGGACAAGCTCAGGAAGTGGCCTGGTGGGAATGCCACGAGTTTTAACAGGACCAAGTGCAAGGTGCTGCAGCTGGGTCAGGGCAGCGCCCTGTGTCAATACATGCTGGGGGATGAACAGATCCAGAGTGGCCCTGCCAAGAAGGACTTGGGGTGCATGAGAGGCTGGACATGAGCAGGCAAAGTGCCCTCCCAGCCCAGAAAGCCAATTGTATCCTGGGCTGCAGCAAAAGCAGCTTGGCCAGCTGGCCAAGGGAGGGGATTCTGCCCCACTGCTCCACCCTGGTTAAACCCCACCTGGAGTGCTGCATCCAGCACTGGGGCTCCCAGCATAGGAAGGGATTGGTTAGAGTGAGTCCAGAGGAGAGTACCAGGGTGGTTGGAGGGATGGAGCTCCCCACCTTCAAGGAAAGGCTGAGAGAACCCAGAATAGGGCTTTCCCTCTTGGAACACTGCTGATTTATATTGAGCCTGCTGCCAAATAGCACCCCTGGATCCCTTTCTGCAGGGCTGCTCGCCAGCCATTCCTCACCTAATTTATTCTTGTGCCCACCATTACTCCAGTCTAGGTGCAGACTCTGGCACTTGAACAATAAACATTGCCCAAATTATGTGTTGCTCTGAAGAGAGGCATGATAGCAAAGTACTGAACCTGGGCTTAGCATATAAGCCCAACATGCAACCCTATATTATTCCTTTTCAGCTGCCTTGTCTGTCAGACCCATGTGAGACATGTAAGGGAGGGAGCATCATGTCTCACAATTCACTCCTGAGTAGAGTACTGGATTTCCTGCTCTGTAAACAAGGAGAGGGAAGGGAAGTTTCAGGGAA